>OZ010738.1:32379981-32884981 GCA_963932295.1 Tipula lateralis | reverse complement strand
ACATTTTTCTGTATAGGTGCTTCTTCTATCGATCTTTTTTCTTGACTGTCTAAAGCAAATATGTCCCTCCATGCAGACGATATTAGAGTTAATATGTTTAAATGCCGTATTTTATGAGTAGCCGATACATTGCTGCAACGCAAAATTGTGGTTCTCTTCTAGTTTGCAAAATTGTGGTTCTCTTCTAGTTTGTCTTATTTTTTATCATGAAGATAGTGTAGATGTCGCAAAACGCGGTAGCTAGAAAAGATTTTGATCAATTAAAGATTTAAAAGTTGATTAAAATTTCAAAACACCATCATAAGCTAATAAATTGTCCTTTCAAATTTCGAATTCCGTGCCGTTTTTAAAGCAATCACATCAACTGGAACTTACCAATAATTCCTGTTCGCTGTCTATTGTAAATTGTTGTCTAATTTTTCATCAGATTCACGAAAATTAGCTAGAAGATTCGGAGCATTTTGAGACATAAAGAAAACTTCCATTTTTGTCTCGTAGGTGTTTTCAATAGGTGTCTTATTAAAAAATTATTGGATGCCATAGGTTTTCCCAGTTATTCGATTCATGGTCGGCCTAGGATGTCTAGGTGTATAATGACGACGATCGGGAGATACTTTCTAGTTTCCACTTTTTCTTTCTCCGAAAGTGTTCGGTGGAGCAAGATTAATAAGGATCATTATCATACATAATTTTACAGTTCTATTTCCCTTTAATAGTGTTATCGGTGCCACATTTTAAATTCATTTTTACCAACTAGTTAGAAATAAACATGTTAAACTATTCTTTATCCATTGTTCAAGAAAATATTGTTAGTCGGCCTCGTTAGTAGAGTAAGTAGCGTGCTTGCTCTGTCATTCGGAGGGTCTCGGGTTTAATTGTCAGAGGTGAATCAGTATTTGGGTGTTTTAATGTGTAAATATATGTGTGTATGGGTTTAACCTTGGGCTTTTAATTTAAGATCCAGCCCTAATTGGTTTGACTTAAACATTATAAATGCATTGAATAGTTGAGTAGACGTAACACAAGCAAAATGTTAAATTTAAACAGTGAATCGACTAACACGAACAAATACTTTAGAAGTGTTAAACAACAAGCCAAATTCAACTTGGTTTTTTAATAGTGCCCAATAGTTCAATACAAACCATCAGATATCTACAAGACATTGAAAGTGATATAAGACAAACGAATGAAATCAGACTACAACCCATAAGATGCACAAAAACGAAAGACTAGAAAATAACTTTAATACAGCAACCGAAAATCAATCCAAACAGACCACACCATAGACAATTCTTCGAACCAACCATTCCAAAATTAAATAGCCGCGTTGAACTTCTAAGTTAACAGACTCACTAATACAATACCAATGATCAGTCAAGACTACACAGAAGAACTTTAAAAAATGGCCACAAGATAGACCTAATAGAAAGAATGAATAGAAAATACATTAGGAAGGAACAACTTAACAAGATTTCAACACTCAGTGAACAAAAAACGGGTATTCGTAAGCATTCGAAACTACTCAACTCACCGGATGATATGAACTCACAAGTGTTAAAAAGATTACGAAAATAAACCGTTAATGAACAGGTGAGAAGAATTAGAGATCTATAAATAACAGTATAACACCGTTATGACAAAATAATGGAAAAAACAGGATGTAATAAAATTTATTACATGCTTAAGGTTAAAAACAGGTACACAGAACAATCAAACCGAATTTTTATAATGAAAGGGGCAGAACCATTAACATAAAACAGGTTTATCTAACAGGAACGAAACCATAACGGTAGTTAAAAATAGTATATACACATGTATTTGGATAAAAATTAATTTAGTATTTGTATAAACTTGATAATGAAGCAACATCAGAAACAATTTTAGTTTAAATAATAAAAATATCACTTTAAAGATATAGTTACAAAAACAAAACAAGAACGCAATTGTTCAACTTCGTAATCTGGTAAGACAAATTGGTTTAGCTATTTTAATATCGAGTGTTTCCCCCATATTTATATGGTACTCACAGAAGATGATTTTCAGAAATAGGCTATTATCATAAAACTTTCTGTCTGTTTCTTTCTGTTAGCAATCTGTTTTGGGGCTCAAGGCTCTCTGTAGGTACGTATAGCTTAGAACCATCTGCACATACCGATGTGAAGTTTTTAACGTTACAAAATAACAACATATTTTTCAAGCTACACAAATTAACATATAAAATGTAGCTACACAACCTCTTAGTTAAAAATCTAAAATAATTGTAAGCCACATAATATTGTATTATGTGCAAGGTAACTCTAATTCAAAATTAATATGAGTTCATTTAAAAACATATGTAGCGTTTTTAGATAAACTCGACAGACAAAAATAAAATTAATCTGGTATAGATCAGAATAATTTTTATGAAAATCTCTAAGAAGTGCATATATCTAAGACGATTTTTCTCAAATCTCAGAGTTTTTTCTACTTCCTATCGTCACTAGTATTTTCCAAAAGTGTGCACATACACCTATTTAAAATGGTATGTGTTATGAGAATAAAAGAGGGTTGGGCTCCTCTGGTATAGATCAGAATTTATATGAAAATCTCTAGGAACTGCACATATCTAAGACGATTTTTGTCAAATCTCAGAGTTTTCTCTACTTTCAATTCAGAAGTCAAAATATCTTGCAAAGCGGATCTGCTGAAATTGTGCAGTTTTTATCAGACCCGTTTTTATTTATTGATAAGAGTTTTGAATCTTGACAGATGAGTTCGCAAGCTGGCTACTTATGTATATTTGAGAGAACAATCATGCGTGTGATATATAGCCCAAAACGTTGAAGAGTCACACCGAGTTTCTCTCAATCACGAGAACAGTAATTAAATGCGAATTCCTGATATCGTACATGAAACCAAAGGACTGCGAGTATACAGCGATCTTGCACTTACAACAGCAGATAAAACAGCATAATTCTGTTATCTATATAAGTTTTTTCATTGGTTAAGGATTAAAAAAATAAATACTAGTTCATATAAAAGAACTTTAAAGTAACAAAAAATTATTATTAGTTTTAAGTTTAACATGTGAGTTAAAAAACATTAACAACAACACTTAGTGTTCCCAAGCGGTCACCCATCTAAGTACTAACTAAGCCCAAAATTCCTTGACTTTGGTGATCAGACGAGAACCGGTATGATAAATATGGTATGGTCGTTGTCAAAAAACTAAGTGATAAAATAAATAAAGCAAGAACCAATAAGAATGATTCACAAATAATCGTTTAAAGTGCAATTTGAGAAAAATCGTCTTATATGCAGTTCTTAGAGATTTTCATAAAAATTATTCTGATCTATACCAGATTAATTTTATTTTTGTCTGTCGAGTTCATTTAAAAACACTACATATGTTTTTAAATGAACTTTTAACTTAATTTTGAATTATAGTTACCTTGCACAAAATACAATATTATGTGGCTTACAATTATTTTAGATTTTTAACTAAGAGGTTGTGTAGCTATTTTTTATATGTTAATTTATGTAGCTTAAAAAATATGTTGTTATTTTGTTAGCTACACTTTTTTATTTACGTTAAAAAAAGCCTATAGTAGTGACAAGGAAAACTGATTTGCACCTGAATTCTGCACTCCATCAGGGGGTCATAGATATGTTCATTCACACCACCGATTGTAATCCCTTTTGCATCTTGTCCCTATCGGGATTCGAACCCGGAACCTATCGCTCGAATTGACGCAGCTTAAACTATACTGTGCCATTTAGTCGCAGTCATCGAACCTTATTCCGTTATATATTACGATAGTCTAACCAGTACAAAGTATTTTCCCGGAAATCTAACTTATTAAATTAAGAACATTGTATTATTCAAACTTTATAATGAAAATTGTGAAACAACATAATTTTATGGAAATTTATGATAAATAAATTTCCGAATTTATGAAATGTAATAGTACATTGACCACATAACTATATAAAAAACCCTGTACAGTTACACAGTTTCAAAATTTCCAATCAAATTGATACAAAAATCGGAACTATAAATATACGTCAGAAGGTGAACGCACATTATATTGACATAAGACACAAAACATTAACCATATAATTATGTTGTATGATAAATTGTCTTAATATGCAAATTAGTTAAATATAAAAATAAACCGCGCTCACACATATTACATGTTATTTAAATATAATTGTTGTTGAATAATTGTGAAATTATTATTAAGACAAAACCATATAATTTAATTCTTTATTAATGATACAGATTTTCTTAAAGAAAACAACCCAAATTACATGTGTGTTCTCTTCATGGCAATTGTTTATGTTTGTGTGTGAGATATACAATGAAAGTAATCGAAAGTAGATAAAAAACATGTTCGTGATACTTTATTTGGTCTTGTCCGCGTAATTAAAGAATTGTTTTTTCTTGTCTTTATAAAGTAAGCGCACCGCGAGTCTGTTTTATTAATTTTTAATTTTATATATGTACATAAAGAGATATATCACATAATTGCGAGAAATATTAATTATAAATTATGCAATATTCCCCTAGCAGCAACCACCCAGTAGATTATATCGAGGTGTACACATGATTTATAGACCTTTCACCGTACACGCAATGTGATTAATCAAATTGTTTGCGTCAAATGGCAAGTGACAATGTTGCCATTGGGATTCAAGCGCGATCTTGTTAATTTAGAGATGTTGCAATATTTAATTAATAATTATAACGAGTTAATTATTATTTAGTTATTTAATTTACTTTGCAACCGAAACGTATAAATATAAATTAATTGGTACAAATTTTTTAGCATTTTGGGGAAAGTAATTTAAGTTTTGGTGACAATATATTGATGACAAGGAAATGGCAAGGGAAATTTAAGAAAGTCATGAACTTTTATTTATTTCTTAAATCAGATTAAAATGTGTGTTACATAGAGGTATAGTGTGAACGGGAAACAATTTTGGTTTATATTTGCCTGAAAGGAAATATTTTTTTTTTTTCATTTCGCGATACTATATAATGACCGCCATATTGTCTTAACACATAACTTTCATCATATATTAAGAGCAACAAAAAATAAAACATTTAAAATGTCAATTTAATATTTTGGTGATAAATTTGATAAAATTTTCTCACGAATTCAAGTCTTCACAGAAACCCACATTCGAATGGAAAATGTCCACAATTCACAAACTTTCTTCACATATGTATATGATTGCGCATATATCATAATCATCATCTCATCTTGCGCGATGACCCTCGTGCATATAATCTAAATTAATTAAAATTAAAAGTCGAGTGTGTCAGCAGAGCTTCTCTCGAGTGGAACTTATATACATTTTTATCTGTATTGTGTCATCATTTTATTTTTTATTTTAATGAATTAATTTTATTATAAAATTATGTAAGCAATTGTGTTGAAGATGGCGATCGTGTAAAGACCGTTAACCGATTACAATTTCAATGTTGTGCTATTACACACGAACAATATGTTTATATTGGGAGTACAAATAAATGTTGAAGTTTTTTTTATAACTTCGAAGCCTATTCAGAGAAATACAATTCGGCGAGGCCATGAGTCATCAACCGCAACAAGTGGTAGTTGGCAGAAACAATATAGAGCTTGAATATAGAGCTCTTGGAGTCTTTTCCAACATGTGGTTCAGTTATTGTGCCGAAAGATCACTTTGTCAAGTCTTTTGGCCGTTTGAGCTTTAATGGTTCGCTGAATTGCATCAGTTGTTAATAACATTCTCCAGTGATGGTATCGTTAGACTGGAGTAACTCATAATATATCTCTTCAAAATAATCGCACTAGATTTATAGCAGTAGCTTATTGTCACGAATATTCAGTTTGGCAGGAAAAGTTGTTTCATAACCAGGCTTTCCTCAAAATTTGCTTACATCTTTTTTTCGGTTAAAAATATTCCGATTTTGTCTTTAGACAAGTTATTTTTGACACCATTTGCAATCGATTGTTTAGTTACTCCCAAAGTTCCAGCGAGCGTATCTTGAGTTTAACATAAATCTTGCCAAATAACTCCACCAATTCAGCACATTTTTGAAAACCAATAAAGGCCACCCTTCGTGACTATGATCACAAAAAATCAGCGCTTCTCCCAAATTGTGTATTGTTGGCACAGAAGTTGACATTTTAAAGGGAAATAATTGTATGGTTTAAAGTTACACTTTTCATTCATGTGCAACATCACTATTTTTAAACCGATTAGTAAAATTGAAAATAAATATTTAATCCGCTACTTTCTAATCATGGATCGTGGTAGATCAGATCTAACCTTCAACTTACTGGCTAACTGATTTATTTCCGTTCTATAAACATGAATTGTAATTTGTTAAATATTGATATTAAGGCCACAGTACTTCCAACTCTTTTGCAGGCTCCATTTAAGGATCTACTTTAGGCCTTGGCCCGATTAGCTCTGTGTATGGTTATAGTACTGACATGGAAGATAGATCGTTCCTTAAATTCTGCGCTTCAAAAGAGAGACATAGTGTTCAGCAACATCATCGATTACAGTCGAATTATGTAAGACTGAACCCGTTATCTTCCATTCCAATTGCCACTATTTTAACTACTGTGTCATTTGGCTGGTGGGATTAAATAACGATGCGAATTAACGCAATCTCTTTCAATTAGGATATTAAGGGCACCACTGAAGGGAGTAATGAGTCTGAGTTTATAAACCGAATAAGAAAATCACATTATTGAGACGCTTAGTGGACTGCAATTATAAGGTTCCCGGGCGATGTAGAACCGGTATGGCATAGCAGGTAATTTTATACGCGACCACCGACAAACCAATCAGAAATATAATAAGCGGCTAGTTAACCACCGATATTCACTCGTAATATAATTAATATAATAACAAAATTAATCCAACAACCAGTGAACTTGTATCCGCGGCCTTCTTTTTTCTTTAAGTTTCCCCATGTCTAATTGAAGTTCCTCTAAGAACCGCCCAGGTGGCTCAGTGGTTAAAGCTGTGGCAGTTGGAGCGGGAGGTACCGAGTTCGAATCCCGATATGGGCAGGATGCAAAAGGGATTTTTCACCATCTTATTACGATCAGTGGTGTCAATGAACACATCTATGACCCCCTGTTGGAGTGCAGAACTCATGGGCCGTCCCATCTTCCATGTCAGTACTATAGGCTGGCATGGAGCTATGCAATGCGCAGATGGTTCTACGAAAATCGGACCTATAGCCGTAAGTAGGACGTAAATAAGCGAACCACGAAAGAGCGCATAAATTAAAATATAAAAAAAAAAAAAAAAAAAAAAAAAGTTCCTCTAAGAGAAGACAAGTTCAAATATTTTTATCTTTTCTCTATTTTTGTTCGTTGAAAAAACATTTTTACCGTGGTAAATCGATGGTACATTTGCTGCTTTGATTAAATTATACTGGGAGTAAATTTACGACTAGCATTAAGGCCATGGTAGTAGACTTAACACTGCTGATCTCAAATCAAATTATTCTACGTGATGTACTCCTATTGTATGGATTTGTGTACTTGATATATCGGTGGTAGACTGGTCGATTCTAATATTTTTAAGCGTTGTGTACCGGCAGGTGTTGGTCCTTTAACTATATGACATATTGGGACGTTTAAATCTGTTTTCATTTTTGAAATATTTTAAATTACAATTACTCAGCTTTAGCCAACCGAAACCATAAGAAACCAACCAACTTCAGTTAAAATTCAGCAAAATGGTTTTCACAAATCAAAATTAAGGTTCCATCATTTCAAATTAGCAAAGTCTGCATTGCAGCATATTTTGGTACATCAACCGATTAAAATAGATTTTTGTGTTCGCAGTGCATCAAAACGAAAAATTGATTTAACTCTGTAAAAGAAGTATAGCGTATCGATTTACCTCGAAAGCATGAAGCTGTGATGACAAACCTTTTTAACTCTATGTTTTGAAAAAAAACGATCGACTGAAGTTAATAACTCATTTAATGTTTCATTAATGCAACCTATAAAATATGCATAAAAAATTAATCGATTAATTAAGTCATCATTATCATCATTCATAATTAAATCGTAATATAACTATATATAAACACGGTTTCGTTGGGTATAATTAAACTATCACAACATAAGCATATTAATCCATATTATACATTGCATAACAGCAACATCAATTTACTTGCATATAACGCTTATTAAATGTAATGATATGTACAGCTCGAACATACCACAGCTGGTTTCAATGAGATCGATTGCGCAAAATCAACATTGATTCAAGTGTAATTAATGATTATACGTGAAGTAATTATTATATATGAAACCTACAAACAGAAGTTCCTCGCCCACCACTTAAGTACGGTAACACAACTATATGGCGAAATAGTTCGTTTAAACCTTTGTAACAATAAAGTAACTGAATAGCATTTTTTTGTTGCTACTTGAATTGTACATCATTTTATATTGTACGCTTGTCTTAATTACAAACTGACGACAGTAAAAGTTTATTAATTAAGAAGTCAATCGTTTCAAAAGGAAATTAACATAAAATTTGGCCTTTTGATTTGGAGATCAAATAAATCGTTTCCAAACTATATTTCTCGGTCACAGCTAATCAGCATAAACACTACAGCATGTTTTGGGGTTAATTAATTAATGAAATCGCGCCAAATAGTAGAATCGCAAAAAATTAAAGAATTTAAATATTTATCTTTTAAAATGAAGCTACGACATTTGTCTAATTCTTTGCCACAAATCTTATGCAAATTTGAACAATCGGAAATCAATGTAGAATGTATAACATAATTAACATATTTAATAGGTAAAATCGCATACTCATATTGGAGATAGCGTATATATCTAATCAATCAACTAGGTGAATGGTGTGTTACGCTACAACTTGATAAGATTAGGAAATGAAGATTATTTCATTTCAAAAAATCGTAAAAGAAGAAATCATGTACGGATATTTAAATTTACGTGATAAAAATGTTAAAAGCTTTTGGTATGTGCGCTTATATATACATTTTTTAGTGTGTCATGTGTGCTTTTGTATAATGTTGATAATTTGTTGTTTGATGTTTTTGCTTATAAGAAGTAGTTTGTCATACATATATGGAGACAAATAAAAATAATTTGCATTAAAAACTGTTATATATCCTAGACTAGTGGTATATAAGGTGTTTACGTTTGTGTACAGTTTCTATCGAGTTGTGTATGAAGAATGTGAAATCTTAATAAGTATTTAGATATGAAATTTATGAGGTGGGTGGTATACAGTCCACTATTGAAACCCAGAACAAAACTTTTCATTAATTTGAGATTATATAGATTATAGGAGAGAGGTTCAACATGATTTGTGATCATAATTATCACAAAATAATGTTGGTGTTGCTTCATTTGGATCATGGTTCAAATTGAATTCGTATCGCATGGTCTCCGAAATGGACGTTCTTTAAATTGCTTATTGAAGACTAGTAAAAGTTTCGTGTAACGACTCGTATTGAAGGGTGCTGAGATAAACAAGCACACACTTAAACGATTCACTTCTTTTGCCGTAATCTATTGCGAAATTATGGTTAAAGCAATCCAAATTGAGTTGACCCCAAAATGAATACTTAGCTCTAACTCTTAAATCCTCTCCTTGCACTAGATTTGTTTGCTAAATTTTACTGTTAACACTGATTAGTTTGAAGAGGCAAGTTACCTTAATATATGCTACATTGTATGCCATAAATAAACCGATTTGAACATAATCCGACTAAATTTCTTCATAAGCGTGTTTATGGCTTAGTGGTTATTTAATCAAGCTCCTCAATACTACCAGGAATATAAAAAACTTTTGAAACTCACGCTATCCACTGAACTGTTATCTCTTAACCACCTCTGTCTGCAATATCTATACCATATTACAATTGTTCGGAATCATCTCAATATACTATCACGAACTCAAGCTGGTATGTAACGTTAAGGTCTTTTGGATAACGACTATTATAGGTGATACAAATGGTTAACATCGCGATTGTTCCATGAAGAGTATTTTTCATCCGATTTTATCGTGATGGGACGGCACACGGATTCTAACCAACGGATTCAACTGGGTCTCAGATGAGTTCATTCTCACCACTGGTAGTACCGCCCAGACGATCGCTGGTGAAAATCCCTTTTCGCAGCCTGCCCCTATCGGGATTCGAACCCGATACCTCCACGTCGCAGTGTTGACAAATGATTGATAATGATTATATAGTGACTCTGCTTTTGTTTTAATTCAGTAAGTCATTGTAACCTTCTACAATCTAAACGAAGCCGTTGTATCACCAAAATGTTGCTCAGCGCAAAAATCGAAAGATGAGTTTCACGAATTAAAAACAAACCGAAGTTTCGTGAGTCATGGCATAAAAGAGGTCTGGTTAAGGATGAGAAGCATTGGGATAAACTCCATTCATTATAAATGATAATTCACAGTGCCACAGTCAGTGTATTTATTTCGGCAAATAATTTAAACATCTGAACTGATTCTTTTACAACAATATTGCGCATTGCGCTGGAACAATTAAATGATAAAAATTCAAGAAGACGTTGCAAAGATTGTCGACCCGTTGCAATTTGTAGGATTTTTCGTTGCAATTTGTTAACATTGGTCACATTGATTCTTTTCTAATTATCACAAACGTTTGCCTCAATCGCTAATCTATCTGATTATTGTCTACTACACAGAAACCTCGTGAGATTTATTACCTGACCGAAATGTAAGTTCTACCATACACGTCCTCCATTAATCTATCAATATTGTGACAACGTTTTTGACAGATCTTGGTATATTATTTTTTCTTATATAAGTTTCACCAGACACAAAGTTGTGTGGTGTTAAAGTGTAGTCTCCGTTTTATAGCCGACATTCAGACGAGTGTCCAACATCATTTCCTGTAGGCATTTCGATTACTGTCGAAACGGCCATGCAGATCAATTATTCTACCACCGTATCGGGAGCGTTGTAATTTATGAAAACTGCAGTGATTACATTTACAGCATACCGTAGCATCATTAATTAACGATATTATTTAACAAACGTGTATTAACTGCTCTCATATACTGGTTCGTTCAATAGTTTCGCACGTGAAGGTTGTGTACGACGATGCAACGAGCTTTTTTGCATTGACTTGATACAAACTAACTTTCGAAGAGAAATTTTATAAGAATTTATACAAAATCACTAAAATTTAACTAACGTTAGCCAAGCCATCAAGAAACTAGAAAACTTTGAAAAGGAGCTTTTATATTTTAATATTGATTCAAAATCAAGCTTTCATATTACAAACACCAAATCGTTTACATGATATCCTGTTTTAATCTGAGGAAGCTAATTGACTGATACTGTACAATAGTTATACAATTTTGAGACTTGTCAGAAACTGCAACCGAATTACCGTTTTCACTTAATTCCACTTTGTAAGTTTATGAATGCTTGTCATAAATAATCGTTCAAGCAAAATATTTT
Organism: Tipula lateralis; assembly: GCA_963932295.1. Taxonomy (NCBI): domain Eukaryota; kingdom Metazoa; phylum Arthropoda; class Insecta; order Diptera; family Tipulidae; genus Tipula; species Tipula lateralis. The sequence goes on along the minus strand of OZ010738.1, from coordinate 32,873,494 downwards.
AACCGATCGTAGATTTGTCGTTACCACCAGTCACAATAGTTCTGCATTTCTTCAAACAAGCAGTCTCTCTTCAGCAAATATGTCTTCATCTTACGTATTTTAATGAAGCGAAGCTAAATATAATATCTTCTCAAGTTCATTAAAATTAGCATCTTTAAGATATATAGTAAACTAGACTGAAAGTGACATGATTTTAGATTGCCTTTTTTAGGTATGAAGAAGAACACCTCATTATCTAGTAAATTATAGCTAATGTTCCATCATAAAACTCCAATGCCCTTCACATCATATAATATTCTGTTTGAATTATTTAATTCAATTCTTAAGCCTCGAGTAGGGTCAAACTCCCATCACTCAATGTATAGTGAAATTTATACACTTCAAAATTTCGATATTATTTTAACCTGGTTTTTTACACACTACAATACTCGTCCACTACTGTCCGCACACCATAAGATTGTACATTGTACATACAAAACGACTTTTGAAATGTAAGTAAGTTTCATTTTCATCTTATTTATATGTATAATATAGAAAGAATAACATTAAAACGAGTAAGCAAGAAAAAAAAATCACATTTCTTATGGATATGATTTATCTAAAATTTTAAGGTCCACCGCGTTGTCTACTTACGCTTTAGCAGCGCACACTCATTCACCACACAAACTTGAGATTAAAAATGGCATTAAAACGAGAAACTTCTTCTTTTTCTCGCGCTTACAACTGTATTTATTTATGTATTATATGTGATACGTATTTCCATGTCATTGTCCTATTACAAAATTTAATATTTTTTTTTTATTTTATTTTTCTGTAATTTTGAATTTTAATTTATTTTTATTTATAAGAAAAAAAAACGCGAGAAAAAAAACTTTATGTTAACGAAAAAGTAAAGAAAAAAATTTAGCCTTCACCAATTTATTTTTTGAGATTTTCCATTTCATTTAAATACAATCTTAATACTTAATAATATTTGTTGCGTTTGTTTGTTTATTTATTTATTTGAATGTATTTGCGGCTATTTGTTTGTTTTATTCGTATTTGGAGTATTTGTTGCGCGCGCAGGTTGATTGTTTTCATATTTATTTACTTTTTTGTAAACCAAACAGACCAAAACATATGATAAAGATTATTTCAAATTTTGGTAAATTTATAATGAATGAATGGTATTGTTTGGGACTACGTTAGTATTACATTGAAAGTAATTATCTTAAAGAATTTTTTCTCGTAATTAAATTTTTAAATTATTTCAATGACAAATGAGATTTTTTCTGTTGTCTTTAAGAACTTTATTGTTTAATTATTTTTAAACACGAAGAGCTCGTATCTATAATATAATCTCTCGAGCTAATAATAACTTCACATAATTAAAATTACATAAGTATTTTAGTTCATTTCTTTGATAGTATCTTTTTTGCGCTAATGATTATAAATACGAACTTGTAATGGATATTTACTTAGCCGTTAAGTTGCTGAATCTCTTTATAATTATAATAGAGTTTTTGACTTAGATGTCAAGACTATATATAAACTAACAAACATTTTGAACTCACTAAGATGGAAAATTTTTATACTAACGATGAATTAATTAGTAATTAATGTAATACACGCAAAATAGTTTAGTGTTTAGTACGCTGACCACTTATATAATTTATAGATAAAGTATGAAATATTTAAAAAAGGTTATTCGCGTTAAGCTAAATGACTTAATCATCGTCTACAAATGGGGTTAAATATTTTAAAGGCTAATTAAAGGCCAGTCATTGCGCATACGATATTAATTATGTGAATAAAACAATTCTTTGAAATCGCGATATAGATTATTTATGGCTTAGAATTTCAATTACTGACCAAATGCGACAGTGGTGAAAGCTGCGACAGTTGGATTAGGAGGTACCGACTTTGTTCGAGTGCAGAACCGATTTGGCTATATGTAATAGCCTTAAGTAGGACGTAATAAGCAAACCACAAAAGAGTTGGGAGTGTTGAGCCCCAAAAAAATTCCAAAGATTGAAACGAACAGATATAATTTGAGTGGTCTTTTTATCGTTTACAATTTCAACTATCGATTATTTCTAGTGTGGCAACACTTGGTGTTTTGACAGAATATTAGTTTCATGTTTGACATTTACAGAATTGGGATATTAGAAAAATACTTTTAATACTGAGTTTTCTACCCAAACTGTAACAATTTAACGAGGGAAATGTTGTAGAAATGAAATGGCTATAGGCAATTTGAAGATCAATTTTTGAGACGAATTCGTGAAATTGGATTGTTATTGGATAAAACTATACGTGAACGTGCATTTTCGGAGTGGATAGCCGAGAAAATTGCAGCTGTTGCTCAGAATGTGTCTGAACAACATGATTAATTTTTGTTCAAGAATTATACATTTCACGTAGTTCTGTGGTGAGATTTTCTGCATGATAGTCCAATACTTGAAAGACCAAATTTAAAATATCATTGATGAGATAGGGGCTATTCGAAAATATTCTGCAAAATAAGAAACATAAGATTACCCGTGTTCATTAGTTTGGGATTAGTATTCCACCAAATAATAAGAAAATGTTTAAGACAAATCCAAAAAAGCTTCCCCTCCATCTATTAAATAAAATACTTGTTTTGTAATGCGGGATTCCGAAGCCGTGTTATATATGTGTGAGAATTATATGAATTAATGCGTGAACTCTACTAAGTTGTGGTGATATAGATTGACAGCTGTATTGCTTAATCAACCAGCCAGATGAAGAAGTTGAGTATTTATTGAGTTGAAAACTTTTTACTATATGGATCCGATTAATGTATACCATTCTAGATTGTTCCATGCGTGCTAACATGAACAGTCGGTCGGCCAATGAATGTAACCCAGCTGGCGATTATAGATGTGAAGGCTATATTTGACATTCAGCTCCTGTTAGTGTTTAGGCCTTGACTACTGCACCATTTGACCTAGTGGTTATGAAGCTGACCTTGTTTAAGATTGAGGATACACAAACTGTTTGAGACAACCGTTTCGGTTAGTACAGAATACTCAAATTTCTGCATATTATGTCAATACGATTATCGAATAAATTATGTCTTATAATAGAAACTGCGTTCGATTTCAGTTGAGTTCTGTTAACAATCCATGATATTAGGAGATGCATTGATTTAAAAAGCTATTCTATGTTTCTGTTAACTATTTCTTTTCTCACAACACAAGTGCTATTGTCTCATTTGTACCAGTGACTTGGAACAGTGGTGATGCATGCAGGAATTTTAAATTGACTACTGTTAATCAAAATAAAGCTTTCAATCACGGAAGTACAATTCTGGTAGTGTTATTCTTCCCAAGATATCCCTTAAATAATATCAACAATCTTTCGAATTTGGAACAGTATAAAAACGGAGGCTTTGCATGGTTGTGACTGGTTGTCTTCTATATCATTCGTTATAGTGATCAAGTATTTATCCAAATATACTTTTTGAGATGCCGACTTACATAAAGTTCATAGTACGGCTTACAACGTTTGTAATAAGAACCAAAGCTTTTTACTGGGCATGGAATCTGATTATTGTTTTGGTGTAACAAAACTGTTTTTGGTAATCGAGCCTTATTTAATTTAGCCACCCAATTTAAGCGCAACTTTCAAAATTTCAGTTTAACAAAAAGTGTTTCAAACGTATCACAATCATAATTACAATCCTAATTTACGAAACTATATAAAAAATGACCTTACCTCTAAATATTTAAGTTTATCTCATAATTACATAATTTAATCACAAACAATACATTCGACTGTCTACATAAAATAATATTTAGACGGGATACACGTGTACACAAAAATGTCTTAAGTTCAACACAAAAATGCAACTCTTATACACTCTCAGATGACCTCTTGCACACCGTGTTGAAAAATAAAAGTACAAAACAATGTTCACACATATATAAAGCATATGCATGAATTAATAACATTATATTCTAGGTAGAAAGTTAAATTTCAAATAGTATATGCTTCCCCCATATATGTACTTTTCTAATGTGTATGTACATACAAAACAATTACTATAATTAAATGCCGACATTGATCTAAATACAATTATTTTTCAAAGAGACAAATTTGTCACAAAACTATACAGACCTACGCGCACTTTTTACTTGAAAGCTTTTTTACCCAACAAACCATACAAAAACTGTACTAAGCGTCACCCTCGATAATTTATGGAGACAGTTCAAATTATCTCGACTTGTTATCAGTGGACGCGCAACACGAAAACTAATCAATAAATTAAATATGCAGCCGCAGCCTAATAAAATCGATCGCTACGATTTGTACAAAAATTAATTTACGCGGTATTTATACGATTAATGGTAAGATTAAGATTTTATGTTGTGCAAAGGTAATAAAATTTTTTAAAGTTAAGTTAAATTAAAACTCGTATATATTAGCAATTTTTAGGTGTTGTTGTAAATTTAAGAATCGAAATTGTTAGAAAGTATCGGTATGTACTTATATGTGATATATACTTGTAAGGTGGCCCGCTGGTTAAGCAACAAAATACAATTTGTTTTGGAAAAGTTAAGAAATAATGAACATAAAATTTAATTAAATATTTTTTTAGAATATGTAACTAATATAGTTCGTTGCAGGTAGGGCAATACAGTGTCTATATGAAGATAGTTTGAATGTTTCAAAAATGCTTGAGATTTTAAGTTATTATATAATTAACAGAGAGAGAGAGCTTAATAGCTTAAAATATTTTCATGCATATTCCTAACGTTTATCAATCTGATTATATCTCGATTCCTGGGATAGAACTCGATAGGGCTCTCCTAAATAGTTCAATGGTTTATATTATATCGGACATCCAAGCAGGTTTAAATGCACTCAGGTGAAATTCCAGGTCAGCTAGTAACTATGAACAAGATAAATTTTATGTAGGTGCCGGAGTATGCTGGAATTGAGGAAAATTAGGATGCTGATAGCCTGGCTTGTGCCAGTTTGGCACAGCGATTTATTAAACCAGAAACGTGCTGCGGAGTCACAAAAAAGAGGTCACAGAACACAAATCATGTGCTATTGCGTACAAAGTGTCAGCTTACGATATTTCTTCTTACTCGAGGGCAGAACAATAAATCCTAATCGATTGATCGTGTGGCTCAACGTCCACTTGCCTCGACGTAGCATACTTTCAGAACTTCAATCTGTTGTGAATTAGACTAGGACAACTAGTATACATTAAAGAAGTAAGTTTCCATTTTTCTCGTTTTCATTCCACCTTCGTCAATAATCATGTTTCTTCACATTTTGACCAATGAAACATTGCCCATGTAATGAAAATGAAACGTCGTTTCATATATGTACAAACGAACACTGATAGTCTTAGAAATATTTTTGTTGCTACGAAAGAAAAGTTTATGAAATTGTTACAGATCCGCAGAGACATATTTTTAAAACCGTTATACTTGCAGCTATCTGTTTCGTTAAGATGAAAAAAATGTTTCAATGTTTGTGTGGAGGCACTCCTTAGAACACTTCTATTAACAGGTGTGGTTAATAGATGGTGTCATCGTATAACTATTCAGGTGTAAAGATAGAATACGATTTTTGGCTCAAGACACTTCTCTTTTGTTGACTAAAATAAGAACAGAGAATTAACCACCTTCGTTAAGAGTGGAACGGATTAACGCATTAATTAATCAAGCATTCCAGTGACTAATCCATCTTGAAGCAAGTTCCTGAGGGTAATATAATGGGTTGACATCCATTTGAAAGGTGTAGTTTTGAGATGTTGTTTCAATAAACATTAGTATTTATTCTATTGCTCCAGTATCAATCAAATGTTAAGACACACCGAAGCGTTTTTCCTTTCTAAATTGTCTGCTGCCTTGTAAAAAAAGAAAGAATCCATATATTCTTAAATATTCTTAAACAAGTACAGTTCGTTTGGAATATATTAATACGAATGCAGCCTCAGTTTCACATAAAACTTTCATCAACCCTAGCATATTCTATTATAATTCTCAATTACATAAAGCAGCTATCTAACAATTCAGCACGTTAGACCATAGTCATCACATAAACTGTTAATGTTTAAATTTTCAGTTCTAACCATTTCGAAAACAAACTATTCCACACAACTTGGTTTTTGTTTTTGGCCAGAACATGCAGTGCTACCAGCACATTACAAGCGACTTTAGGTTCAAAATTTGTTCTCAACCAAAAACGAAATTATCATCGACAATGGGGCTCACTTCAACATTGGCCAGTAATATTGCATTTAATTAAAACTAAGTAACTTTCCTTGACATTACCCTATAATACGCCAAAAAATATTTCACTTTCTACACCAGTCACCGTTCGTAATCAGATCCCAAAAGAAATTATTTACATTACGACTCTTTCAGAATAGTCCCCAGTACAGTTTGTTCATTGACTAACCTTAACCGCTGGGTTGGCGGGTTAAGTTTACGTCAGTCTACTACACAATATAGTTGGCAAATGGATTGAGTTAATGCTTAAGTATCGCGTAGTTGAAATGGAGCTAACAATTGGCTTATCCGCATTGTTGGCTACTGTGTTTTTTCTATAGAAGTGTAGTTCACCTTTTTTTGCTCTTGGTTTATTGATGAGCATTTCATTCGGTTGTGGCAGTCGGGCTTTATTGTTCTGAGTAATATTGGTGTATTTCTCGAGAGTCAGCTCACTTGGAAATATCATCTCGAGTGCAAACGTCAAAGAACTTCTGCCGTATATGGTAATTTAGAAGAGCTTTTAAAAAGTTTAAGTCCCAAAATGTTTCTATTTACAAATGATCGAATAAATAAAAACGCAAAAATAAAAACATAATTAATTATCTTCCAGAATATTGCTTGTAGAACGATTACTAGAGCTATGACTTCGACTTTCTTGTTTGCTATAGAAGCCATTTAATGGTGCGCGGTCCGAAACAAACATATATGTTTCTGTCCAGCAGTGCTGTATACTTCATGATTTAATGGGACTGCTAAATCTATAGTTCAAGATAAATCTGGATTAGTCATCATCCTTATCTTTTAATTATGATAAGAAAAGAAATAAAAAAAATATTTCTGACAGATGTAAGGCTAGAGTGGTTTGCCACCTTTATACCTGCCGTTAGCCAAAATTCTTTATTAGTAAACCCAACTTGAAGATATCTAAGTGACTGTCTTTGAAAAAGGGACAAATGAGAATCTTAGTGGCTGTTCTTACTAGTCTGCTGCTAACTTTAAATTTCATCTCAATATTCGAGGGCTGTCTTGAAGAGGGTCATTACTCCCAACCATTTTGTTCGCCAACTGTCCGGCTTTTGACAAAGTTTGTTCGAAAGTGATAAGGTCTGTCATTTAACGAGTCAGACCTTCTCCTTAACAAATAAAAACCCTCTGTTAGTACCAAGGAATAGTAAACTTTTTCTTATCGTATAATGAATTTATCACTCATCTCTATACTAAGTCTCTATATTCAACAAAGATCGAATTAAAATGTGATATCATAAAAATCCAATTACTGCTAAAACCATAAACACAACTCACTAAATATTGTAACATGTCCATCTTTGCACTTGATCGCGTCACACTACACAAAAAAAATCTTAAATCGTTTCTTTATTATATACCGAGTTTGGAACTCATCTTAAAGCAAACAAGCAAACATAAAATATTTAAGTCGGCTAATTGAATTTTACTATATGTCAATAAAAAATAATATTCAGTATATCATTCCAAAGCATCTTAAAAAAAATTTAAAAACTTCTAATCTTACATTATTATCTTTATAATTAAATTAAATTAATTTTGACATTCAGTTCCTATACATTCACAACAAACATATCCACATATTAGCAATTGCAAATACAATATTTTTGTTGTGATGATCAATCAGTGTAGAAATGTTTTAAGGTCAATACGATCGCGATGACGACGATGATCATGATTTAAATGCCATTAATTTGTCTTTAGGTTTATTTTTTGCTCTTTATATGCTATTTATTTTTAAACGACATTACCGCGACTGATGTTGCAAAAATATATATTTTTTTTTGTTTGTGTATACGATCAATTGGATTTATGGTGGATAATTGAGCATTACAAATATGGGTCGCATGCTTACTTTTTTGGTGGTATTTATCAATGACAGAACTGCTGAATTGTATCTTGATGTAAATTTGCAATGCGGACGTGTCGGGGAGCCTTTACCTTTGTTCGAGCGATTCAAGACTGTAATTCTTGAAGCAATTGCGCGATTTTGGTTCACACCTAATTTAATGTTGGTATATATCTCCTGTACAGATTAAATATATCCCCCAGGATACTGTATTTGGCAAATAATTTCCAATGATTTAACAGAAACGTGATGAAATTGGCATAATTTATTATGTCCGAAAGCTTTTTTGTTTCCAAGTTGTCTTGATAATTTATTTGATCATTTACATTGTGCCACTAGTATTTCATAAGCGAGCTTTCAGATGCTTCTCAACATCCAGTAATATTTCGTGGCTACTAATTTGCTTATAACGTTTATATACTGCACTATGACTGTATTTACTTTCTATGCAACGTACGGGAGTCCTTGAGTTCCTTGAGATCGTGTCGAACACCATCATCGTTTCCTTATCTTTTAGTAAAACGAATCTTATCTTTTAGTTGTGTTATTTGAATTAAGGATAGGTGACCTGTTTATATACTTGCTACTGTCTGGCTAATGGGAGCTGAATATACGGAGAAGATGCGTCTTCTTTTTAAACTGCAAACTAACTTTCGCCGGCTGTGCTTAAAGGCCGAATTTCCGTGATTGTATTTTTCATTTCAATACTTTTGCCAAATATGATGGTTTACTCCCATAATTCACAGATTTGTATAAAAGGTACTGCAAAAAAAGACTTTTGTCTTATACTAGACATTATCCAGATGCCTCGTATTTTTATCTTCATTTTTTATCGAGTCACGATTCATTTAAAAATATAGGCAAAAGAATAAGATCGGGCGATCGTTTTTTTAAATCAGAATTGTGAACCGTGATCTTACACATGTAATTAGAAATTGTGAAGAGGTTCCAAATTATTTGCTTTCAGCATGAAAAACTATGGTTCAAGTCTGGATTTCATTTAAGGAAAAACGGACTCACAGTCGAAGGCTCAAATTGTGAACGATATTTCCTTCCAGAGACAGATGATTTTAAGATAGACCCACTTAGCAACCTAATCCAAATGTTATATACACGATAAAAGTGCCCTCGAAATGGAAATCATCGAAACTTATATGTTCGAATTGTCATGATATAGAACACTGCTATCAGTATTGCAGTATTGCAAGTTCTACTCCGGATATGAAAATTGTATTGTCGCTAAATAATCAAGATACGATTATACCTATATGTAGAGTGCAGTTTTGTAGCGCGAAGAGCGGAGACTATGAACCCTACCAGCCTGGATCACCTGGAATAAAATGTACTTACAAGCATATGTACACTTTAGCAGAGAAGTGCGTTACATCGAGCTAAAGTCGGTGAAGCGATCTTAAATGTCTTCTCTACTACACTAATTAGATATGGCAACTTCTCCATCAAGTTTATTTTTTGTTTTTAAGGAACATTAAACCAACACCAAAGAGTTGATACCAAAGAGTGTTTAAGATACTCTTTGCTACAAAAAAGTCTGATAAATCGGGTATTTTATCAAGTCAGCTATAGTATTTGTTCCATTTTCTATTTAGTTCACATTGAACACCTGAATATGTTGTAGCTATGAACTTAAGCTTGGATATGTCCACACTATATTTTGAGAGTTCATCATGTCTTATTATATACTTGATAAGGATATCAGTTACACCATGTTATCTTGAGATGACTCATAGTTGTAAAATTTTTGTGTCTATCATTTCGTATAAATACTGTGGTTGTTTGCGGATGCATTGAGAGACATTTTTGGAATTATCGTTGGATACATGTCTGTTCCAGTGGCTTGACTTTTGAAGATGTGATTTAGTATTTTGTTATATATGTGAAGTTAGCCCAGAATTCATCGCAGAAAAAACGATAACAATACTTATCTCAACTAGTATTGTCTAAGGAACACATACGAATTTATTAATAATTTTTCTATGACTAGAAATTGAGTATAGTCCATAAAAGTATGAACTATTCGTTGGGCCAACTAACGGTGCACATTCACCTATCAAAAAATTGGGCCACAAGCGAAGATGAATGAGTGATGGTATTGCCATACGCACGTTTTTTTTATTTTCGGAGCTGAAACTTCCGGATATCTCCACAAAGGTTGTTTGGTTCTGCTTTTTGTCGTGGAATCATTTTTGTTCTTTGTTCACCACACGACCAATTTTAAATTGCAGTATGATTTTCACCACAATTGCTGCATCCAACAGTCTCAGTTGGTTTCTGCGTTTAGCATTGTGAGTTTTTTCGTTATGTGAGGCAATTGGAGATCTCTCTTAGCGCTCTTACACCTCGTCTTCGTTTTGATCTTGGATACGTATATAAAGCTTCGAACTAACATTGAACCGCAACGATGCACTGTAGTCACGACCAGAACTAGTTCCACATAGGCTCTTCTTCACTTTTAATTATTTCGATAATGGTTACAGATAGGATGTGCTATGTCATATTGTAATTACTTAAGAGTCATCCTATAGATAATTACACAAACATTTAAGTAATAATTAATTTGTAACTTTTCGATTAGTTTTTTTACAAAAAAATAAAAATTGTGAAAGGGAGATGATGAAGCTTGAAAACCTAAATCTATATGCAAACAAAATTTCTTCATTTTAATATTTTGATAATCAATCAAGCGCGGCACCAAAACCCGTCAAACTTTTAACATACAAAACCAAAATTGAATATTATTTAATAGCAGATAAGTCACACAAATTCTCATCGATTTTATAAACAAAAAAAAAATTATAATTTATTTAAATTATGTCATATTTAAAATTTTTTCTTAAAAATCTCATTGTATTGTTACTCAATAACGCATAACTATAATAAATAAATTTGATTTACAATGCAAAATATCGATTAATAAAAATTTAAACACCAAACATATCGAAAAACTATCATTTTAAGATATCGGAAGTGAAATTTTGTTTTGTTTATAACGAGTTAGCAGCTATTCGTCGCGGTTGTGCCAATTTGTGGCACTTCTAATACTTGTATAGTTTATGGTGATTGGATAAACATATGGTAATTTACATAGATTTTAGATATGCGATCTCACCTATATGAGCTAACACACTTAATTGGTGTTGTGTAGATGAGATAATGAATGAGTATTCTGTTATCTGGTTACTTATATGGTTTTTTATGTGTGTTATTGTATTCAAAACGATATTCCAACGCGTGCATGGCGTGTTAAATTTGTTATTAATAATAAATAATAATCGATATTGGTGGTCCGGAGGAGGTGGACTGAGTTGAAATGGTTCCCAACTCTTTTATTTATATAGACTATTATTTTTACAGAAATACATTGATCCTTAAAAGAGGGCCAAATACTTAGTTTTGGACTAATTCAAGTTAGCCCAACGAAAGCTGAATATTATTTCAAAGGACACATATTTTTAATGGATCCATTACGTGACTCGAATTTTCGGATTTGTTGTTAGTTTTAAGACATTTTTATACATGAAAAGTTAACATTTTGTTTAAGACCGAATTTCAGGTCCGAGATTTGAACTTCATACAATCGATAGTAAATTTATCAAAAATTACTTAAATATGTGAATAATTACCCAAAAGGTCGGTTTTAGTGTTCCGATCCAAAAAAAACCTAAATTTGTTATTAACCTTTATTCATATTTTAAGGCAGAGCAGGTCAAACAATCGAAGCAGCTTCAGTTGTACTCTATTAAGAACATATTGACCAGCATACAAGGTTAAAAACGCTTATTCAAAACTAAATTAAACGATTGTGATGTTTTGTTGGCCAGTTACCCTTACGCAAAAGGCTGAAGCAGAGTACAACTTAATTTGTTATGGTTTTATAGTTCATTGTTCAAGTGAGAATGGTACATAAAATTCGAGCCACAAAGAAATTTTTACATCATATTTACACGATAAGTCAATTTAAATGAACACATCTGGCCCGATAATGACCCAATAAAAGAGTAGACCGAACCGACTATACGTGTCAAACTAATGATGAGTTGGAACTGATTCAACCCCAAAATATGATTTACTTTACTTAATAAAACAATTATTAGTCAGATACTGGTTGAAATCGGAAACTATGAGTTTCAAGATGCTAACGGAATACTACCAAGAGTTTCGAGTGTCACTGTATAAGCACTTTCAATTAGAAAAATATCTAATTAATTTAGTACAAATGTGTGATACTGAGCTAATTATGCAATAGTATGCTTCGTGAAATCAACACTCTGTTTCTCACTTTGGTTTGATGAACTGCGTAAAGTCAACTTCTGAATCATTTCCAATCATACATTCATTACGGCTCAATGTACATTACTGAAATGTTGTTATGGTACCTGACTAGATAAGGGCTGTTGTATTTTTAAGAAGATATTCAATTTATGCTTCACCAGATTGTTCAGATATTGCAAAGCATATTCTAGATGAGGCAACACTGGGTTGCTCAAATTTTTATCCTGAAATTTTTGTTTGATCTCCAGTTTAAAGTGATTTTAAATTCAGTCTTGGAACAATCTTGGTCATCCAAGACTTTTTGTTTGATTTTGAAATAACTGGCAGTGATTTTTGTCTACTCGCTAAGCTACTTGTAGGCCCCCTTACGCTTTGCATTTTACGAAAGATAAATTAAAAGTGGTTTAAGCTTTATATCTTCCACTGCATTTGCATCAAGTAGTAATGCCAAACGATTTTGACACCCACTTTTCCGTTTTTAGAAATAAAAGTTCTTTTAAGCATTCTTTTCTAATAGAGATATGTTTCATTCGCATACATGACAGGTGTTCATGTTGCGGTATAGGTAGAAGCCTGAGCAGTATCTGCTTCTGAGCTTCACATTTCATCTTACATGTTTTGCATATTATGATGAAATTATAAATTTTTTGACCCAACCTCGGCTTGCTTGAATGAAACATCTTTCAACATTTAAACCGAATCCTCACTCTTCAAATTTTGGAAAATAGTTTTGTCATTTTTCTGAATAGTCATTTGGCAATCTACTTAAAAGCAAAACACTAATTTATCAGTAGGAGAAGATATTGTTTTATGAATTGTATGTTTTCTCTAATAATGGTTATAGTAAATGCCAAACTGGTTGTGGGTGCCTAAATTTCTTGTGGGTGCGTCAATGCGAACTTCCTAGAAATTACAGTGACTTGAAAATAAAACCCGGTCACTATTAAAAAAGGCGGATATTTCCGTTTATAAAAAGTTAATTTTTAAGAGTTATGTTTAGCAGGAGGTTGTACTAAAATGTAGGGTTCGTGTTATCACTGTAATGCAAGATGCATTATGATTTTGAATGGGCATTCATATGGAGGTTGTACATCATTTATATCCTTAAAGCAAGTAGTAGACTAGTATTGTAGGTGAACGCGTAATATTCTTCACTTTTGCTCGTATAACAAGAAGAATGAATGAAAAAAACAATTTACATTTTGAAGCTCAAGTGAACACTATCGCCTATTGCCATATGAGATCAAGCAGTAAGCAGTACGCTTTAATAGTATGTAACCATCGACACATGGATATCCCTGAGACGGTGGTAGTGGATTACGGATATTTTATTAAAACTACGCCGAGTTAGTATTTGGTTATGATCGCCACAGAATTTCGAAAATTCTTCCTTCTATTCCATTAGGCAAATAATGCTACAGTTTTAAAATTAATTTAAAACTTTAAGTAAAATCAAAACATCATTGAATCTCAAACAACTAACATTGTGGTGCAAGAACACTGATGCAATCTAATGACTTCGTTTGATTTATCGTTAATCTTTTCAGGTTGTGGGTTTTAGAAATTGGCGCCAATAGTCTATAATGAGTAACATAGCTAATCATTCATTTTAACCCCAACATTATTATATTTCATGCAACTCAAAGATTTTTCCATTCAAATTCAACTATCCAGTTTTACCGTGTTCCTATCGGAATACAATCACTAAATCAAGGTCAACTAATCGATTAATATATATCTTGCAGCTATCTAAAACAATAACACATTTCATTATCATGTACGGCGACCTTGATTAACACGTCGTTAAGACTTTCAGTGATTGTTAATAATTCTAAACGAATCCTGGTAATTGACCTCTATATAAATTTTAAACAAGTGTTTTATTATGTTTTTGGCAAGAAAAATAACAGTTTAGTTCGTTGCACTTGTATATGTTCTTAATTATTATGAAATATATATTTAGCAAATCGAATACGACCAATTTATAATAAAAAAATATATATCTTTCGATCGTTTATTTAAATTAAGACAACAAACCAGTAATCGTTAAAAACAAACAATATCGCAACTATAATATAATAACCACTTATTATATTTCCGTTTAACAAGAAAACTATAATTGGATAGTATATTACGAGGGGATTAACAAAAGTTCGCTAAGTAGGCGACTCTTCAATATTTAAAAAAAAAATACTAAATCCTTTGCAATTGTTTTATGTGTTACAACGGTTGGCTAAAATAGAAACGAGATGACCCAAAATAGCTGACGATGCATCAGAAGAATTTCCACACCAACGCAAACAGAAATTCGCTATGTGTTTCTGTTTGGTTTTCAAAGAATGCCAAATTGCATATGGAACGATTGCATCGTCTTTACAGACTATTTCTAAGTGATTTAAAAGATTCCAAGCGGGACATTTTTCTTTACAATTCGAGCTCTGAGAAGGTCGACCAAAATCTTGTGAAGATGAGTGTTGACGACGATCCACAATTGACACAAAAAATTATTGCTGATGAATTGGTCTTGAATTATATTGCGAATATTAAATAATTATATAGGATACACGAAGAAATGAACTACAATTTTAAATGTGGCCTAAAAAGAGGCGTGAGTGCATTTGCTAAATTTTTCTAAATATAATTAGTAAAGCAACTTTAGTAGAGTCGTTACTGGTAACGAATGTTGTTTCAATAACTACGATCCAGAAATCAAATAGCAATCTATGGTATGGAGCCCAACACAAGCAAAGTGACCCGTAAAAACTGAGCAAAAAAAAGCAAGAAAGTAATTATGTCAGTATACGATCAAAAATGATCCGATATCGGATTTTTTTCGATATCAAAAAATCCGATCTGCCGCGAATTTTACTAGTAAGGTTTTGCTAACTTCAGACTTTCATGTGCCAAATTCGACAGAAATGGTTTTGTCAAATTTTTCAAATGTAAGCCTGAAGTTAGCAATAATATGTTACAAAATTTAGCAACTTCAAGTAAATTACAAAATTCAGTTAAACTTGCTAAATTTTATTTTGTTGTATTGTTTCAATGACTTATCAAATGAAATCTATTAATGGATTCGTGCTCCTAAAAATGTAGAGCATTCAAAACATACAAATTCGATGATATAAAATAAAATTCGTCCACTAACTAGCAGTCGGATTTTGACATTCGATTTTTGAAAAATCCGATCTCGTTTTGGCGGGTCGGACGGTAAAATAGTATACCGAAGACTGCTAACCAAAAGTTTTCAAAAATTTATTGGAAAACCGGACAAAAAGAGTATTTGCGATGCTACTTTTTACATCATGACAACGTGCCAACTCACACTGCTGAAGAAATACAACCCGCAATTCTGATTATTTTCAAAAATATACTATAAATAAGGGAAAGGTCTTTTAACAGTAACGCGGTTATAATTGATGAATGCTAAACTTGATAAGCTTTAAAAGCAAGATTTTGAAGACCATTGAGAAGTGGATCTATAGGGTTAAGAAATGCATTGAAATCAATTACGATTATGAAAAGAAGAAAAAAGATTAAGAATAACTACGAAAAGATTTTTTTTTTGTCAGTTAAGCGATCTTTTGTTACTGCCCTCGTATGTATGTGGTGTATAGTAGTTAAATTATAATTACTTAATACAAATTTTCAAACGACCTTTAAGTATAATATAAACAAAATTATCTATAAGATATGTATAAGCCAGTTAGTTTCTAATATACAAAATATGTTGGAAGTTTGGTGTGCCGCTACATGATTAAGAATTTTCTTTAGCGTAACACTCAACCTTGAGAAAGACTCAATTAGTTGTTCCATATAGAATACTTAATAAAGGAAACGCCCAATTTTCGTATAAATAATTGTTAACAAAACTATTTTTATTTATTTTCAGGTAAGCGGAAAACGATAAGTGAACCAACCATACACGTCCTTGGTAATGTTGTAAGTTACATGTATAAACAATTTACACATATGATAACTCTTATATCATACACCTGTATCTGTACAAATACATTCACAATTTGACTAAAGACATTAATTTAGCAAAACAATCATATTTAGCCTGCAACCAAATCTAATTACATATATCAATTCCACGAAACAATTACCAAAAATCTGATCTACTCTCATATTTACCTTTCTAAATATGTGTACAGTCACTGTGCGCGTGCGCGCAATAATAAAATCAATTATAAACAAAATGCAATTATTCTAAATCCGACTAAAATTATATAAATTACAATAAATCAATTGTTATAATAATATAAACAACTAATTCCAATTAAACCAGCGACAAACTGAAATTTATTCACGAATTTTGCGCGCGAAGGCCGTTTGGTCTATAAATTGAATGTTTATAGGTGGCATAAACTGTCTCCGTTATATAATCGCACCATATCTATGTTATCTTAACTAAACAGAACTATTATACGATCATAAAACGTTTTAATTTAATTAACAAAATAAAAAATCGCCCGATCCATTGACAAACCGATTAAAATCGTAACTAAGCCTATATATTTTCATAAATCGAGTCCATGTTTATGTGACCGATCATAGCTTATGCCTTAATAAATCGATTATTTTATATCGCTTAACGATATATTAATATAGTTTTGAGCAAATATATAAATACACTTCTATACTTAGTGTTGTACTCCGAAGGACACGATCATATGAATTATTTCATGGGCTTCGTGTATGCTTCAACGCACATAAACTAACAATATGGTTATTATTTCAAAACACTTTGGAATAAATATAAGTGGTGACACAAAATATTTGCTTTATATATGTGGTGCTATAAATAGCAGGTTGTCACTATACCACCATAAATAAATAGTTTATATAGTTTTGGAATGTGCGTACGATATATCAATATATATACGATTTGATCAAAACTATTATCTCAGTGTTGATCGAGCTAAGATCGTCAAATGATATTATTTGGCAACCAGAGACTATCTGACGTTCAAGTAGTTAGGGTTAAACCGGTTAAAACTATATTCCACCAATCTTGGGTTTCTCCAAACTAAAACTTTTTCGTTTATCTCATAAAGAGAGGAGAGCTATTTTGGTATTCAACAGCTTTTAGTCACTACACGAACTATAACTAAATTGTAATACACATATGCACTTCTTCCAAGAGTCTAGTTTTGTTTGTTTGTTTCTATCTCTTTTTGTGGCTTAAGGCACTCCCAACTGTTTTGCGGGTCGCTTTTTTGTGTCCTGCTTTGTGCCATTAAGGGTCAAATCAAGGATGTACGATTATAGGCCCGATTTACCTAGATCCATCTGCACATTGCATAACTCCATACTCTCTTATAGTAAAGACATGAAAAATAGAGACTGTCTAGTTGTTAATGATTTATCGTGTTCCACTATACATTTTCTGTATACGGTCGTACTATATTATTATTTTCCGATGTGTAATGTTTTTGACTTTCCAAATTGAAGACGAATAAAGATTGAAGACGACTGTAGATCGAAATTCAAACCCAGTTCATTCAAATCCCTTTGAACCAGCTTTAACAAATGCAGCATTCGTTTTACAAAACATAACTTTAAACTATTAAATGAACGAGACTGACTATTAAACCATATTAAAACCTTTAAACAATATTGAGGAGAGGTTTTATGCTGAAAATTATAGAATGAGGGATTCTTGGAATGACACTCAATACCAAACGGGCATATTATTCCCATTTCCTGTTGAAATTCTGTTCATCGATAGACTAAAGGCCAAAAGAACAAAACTAAAGATTTCAAGGAGTAATGCAATTTGGATTTGAAAGTTTTATCTATTTGACCTACTCGCACCTAATGTACTGGACGATATATATATATATATATATATATATATATATATATATATATATATATATATATATATATATATACATATATATGTGTGTGTAAGTCACCGAAATGATTGCTCGCCGATTGCTCATGAAAATGGTGTAGTTGTGAGAGACTATAGTTGATTAGGATTACTGAGGGCGTTGACCCGAACTCTTGCAAATAAATGTGACTTAAGAAGGAATCCTGAGCCACCATTACATTAAGAGAAAGCAAATATAATTCCATATTAAGAAATTATTTTAGTTGCCGTATTATCAATATTATCAGGAGAGGGTGAATACTCAAAAGTGGTACTAGAACTTAGAAGATGGTTTCAGTCAGGTTCACTTATTTTAGTATTAATTTATACATAGGTTGCATATATAGCCCACATTTTTGAGTTAATCTTGTCAACGGTTATTCCTTCGTGTAAGCCAGGTTCCATTTGATTGTACATCTATGAATAACCTTATGATCAAAAATATAAAATTAATCTTATCTCACACGCAGACATCTCTAGTTGACATTCTTATTTATGGTGTATGTAGTCGTGTCGAAACAGCGAATTATATACATTTATTGGTTTGAAATGTTTATATCTTCATAATAGTCAATTCTTATTGTATTTAACAAGAAAAAAAACTACAAAGCTTTTATATAGTAAACCTATTTCACTTTTTGGTGGAAACATTCCAACTCTTTTGGAGTTCTCTTTTTAGCGCCTTTATCTTACGTCGAATTCAAATCAAAAACGTACGATTATAGACTGAGAACAGCCCAGGTGGTGCAGTGGTTAAGGCTGCGGCAGTTGGAGCGAGAGGTACCGGGTACGAATACCGATTCGGGGCAAGATTCAAATGGGTTTTTCATCTTCGATCGTTTGGGCGGTGCGATCGCTGTGATTAATGAACATATATCTGGATCCCCTGACGTGTTTAGAATCAATGGGTCGACCCATCTTCCATGTCAGTACTATAGGCTGACATGGAGCTATGCAATGCGCAGATGGTACTACAAAAAAAAATCGGATCTGTAGCCGTACAAAGTGGTATCACAACGGACCGATCGCCGGTCTAAGTGTGCGATAGCAGCCACAACAACCTAACCTAACCTAGACTGAGTTTTGATAGACTATCTATACTTTAAATTGCCCTATGCTAAAGTCTATATTATTGAGATGGATGGAAGGCGAACCCTAGAACTCTGCAATTCAAGAACACCGATCGTGATTGCATTATAAAAAACATTTTTTTTCCATCAGTACCTTCGATCCCAACAGCCACAGACCAAATAATGCAGATGTAGGCTTTTATACTAGTGAATGTTCAAACAGAAATCCCCGACTTTCAAACCCATTTTTAGTTTGCAAAACGCAAGTTACAACTGAAAACAATTATGCCATAAGATCACCCTACTACATATATTGGCATGTTGGTACTCAATATACTTCTTGTGCTAATGCAATTCCCCATTTGAGGGTATAAGATACACACTGTGTATAAGATCAAAAGAACAAAATTCCACCCTTATCAACTTATTAAAGTTATTTGACCGTAACATTGTGGATAGAACTCTAAATGAGCAGAACTATAGGCTTATTAGAAAACTATTTCCGAATGGAAACCCTAAATCGTACGCTCAGGTTGTACAGCAAGCTTATGATTTATTCAATCATGGTTTTCAATGAAAAAATTGGTTATTTTTCTGTAAAACACTAAAAACTAAAAGGTTACATCTATTCCCTTTACAAAGGAAAAAAGTTGCTCTTCCCTTTCATCATAAATTCTGGTATGGTTTGTTATTTATAGCGTTTCTCAACAATACCTCATATTTTGAAAAAACAATGTTAGACCGGAACTACAACAGGAAATAGAGCGATTTGAAAAATCTTTCATGGTAAGTTCTCTTAGGAGCCCGACTATATATTTGCTGGATTAGAAATCTAGAATTTGAAATACATTCATAGGACACTAATGTTTCGCAGATTCCTGTTCCAAATCGCAAAAGCGGCGACATATAATAGCTTTATTGAGTACAAGAAGCTCCTGGTTCTATCGACCATTGCTTAAGAGCTTAAACTTTTTGCCAATTTGTGGCCTATACTTTATCCTCTAAAAATTCTACAATTTGGTTCCGGTTAATCAAATTTCTTGTGCCACATGAACAAGAGCCTGGATATTCGTGGTCTTACTTTCCCCAATTACAAAATGCCCTGGTTACTACATAAGAATTATTCATGGTACGGAAAGACAAACCAATTATTAACCATACTCTGATTCTGTATATGGATGATAGTACAAAATTAAGAACAACATTTACAAAACTCCAATCATATCAGCTCTCAAATAATTTGTAAACCCAGTGGTATTATAAGCAGTAAATCTGCTTTCACAAACCCAATGCTAATGAATCATCACATCAAGAATGAACTCTGCTACTGATGAGTCATTTCCACCATTTTCAAAATAAACTATAACTGGCTTCTAGAGCAAAAAATCACATTCGATCTAGAACGAGAATATTCAGATTAGAAACCATCTTAGTCTAAACTAAACCTATCAAGTTTTTTTTTGGATGAAACTGAATAAATTTATTCTCGGATAGATGTACTATATGGAATTTCAGGGTTTACTATGACACTGCGCACTAATTATTACTCGAACAAGAAAACCAAGAACCAGATTTCAAAATAATCTTTGATACAAACATCATTGTTGTTTTGATTATGTATATTGGATTAATTTGCGATACAAAATATTGAATAATTTTGGCAATACCAACCCGCGTTGGCTTACCTCGCGATATTAAGCGTGGGTTTACCAAACGGAAAAAAATGATAGATATGTCAAACGAGAATGCGCGGTTGTTTAGTGTGTGTATATATAAACAATTCCGCTGAGATATTATTACTCAATTATTGGGTCATAAGATCAAGACAGATCAGAAATAAATATGTCAAGGTCATACAAATAGTTTTTTATGAATGATTGTTAAATGGGAGGGAGAAGTCTTGTTATATGGTAAAAAAGGGTGGAGTCATAAAATATCTATTAGTAAATTAATATTTTATAATAAATTCAATTCTTATATAAATCGTTGATCTTAAGCAATATAATTAACATACATTAATTTATATTATAGTTTATTTAAAAACAATTGTTTACGGTTGTAAACTACATATACAGTTTAATCGATACTCTATCAAATGGGTGCCTTTACTTTATAACGATATCATCATTAATTATTAATTATGCATAATTCATTAGCGATGAAATGTAAGTAATGTAAGATTATATAAGACAGTAATTACTCAATCGAATTAGCGGCAAGTCAGTGTAACTATTATATTCAAATGATAAATTGACTGTACGATCGATGAAACTAAACGTGTGGTGAATATAGTGTGTAAGTCTGTACAAGGTTTGCGTATGATTAAGACTAAATCAGGTATATATGATTATTCTTATGTCAGAATCGTGATTTTGTACACAAAACGTTTCATTGTGTTTTGTCTGCGCGCTATTTAATTATATTATACTTTGATTGTGTGGTTAATCTTTTCGTTATCTCAAACTTTTCAGTCATTTGATGATGACATGCCTATATTAAGATGGGCCTCATCTAGCCTCCCTCGCAATATGTCTATCGGATTTGTAAGAAGGAATATGTCAATACTGACTTTCAATGTAAAGTGTGCCAGAATTATTTATGAACAATCAAAAACCATATGCTCGATGTTGTAGCCTGCACTTTTAGTTGACTAAACTTCGATGAAGTCATTAATTTTGAGTGAATTTATGTTTGCAAACTGATTTAGGTCACACACATAGATTGCAAATTGAAAGAGGCACACTGAAGCCAAATCTGATAAACTAAGTTCGCTCATAAACTAGTTCACTCAATCCCATGCATTCACTGCATTAATTGTCTTCGACTAACCTCCAGAAGGCATCCGTATTTGTTCTGTTACTATCTAATTTAGGCAAGATTTTCTTTTTTCTTATATTCACTATAAAAAACTTCTTATAGTGGTAAACTTCTTTAGTCAGTTGATGAATTACTTCTTAGTATTAATACTCAATGAATTCCGTTGTTAAACGATCTGTGAATACGCTTTTGTAACAGTAATTAAATACTTGATTGTGATTTACGAATTTTGGCCTTTACCACGTCTCAACTTTGATCACGTAAACAAAGAGGATATTTGTTACGCTGGTGATATTTCATAATCGTTGCTTAACTGTAAGCAACGGCGTCAATTCATAATTGACACTGATGTAGTCGTTTCCGACATACTTAAGTTTAACTGACGTTTACTATGAACCTTTAAATGGCAAATGGTATAAGTAAATTCTAATATGCTTCTTATACTTGTGTAAGATTATAGTGGAACGTTCTGTTACATTCCACTTATAACTAAAGCATCTTCTGTTATGTAAAGATGCAAAAGCGATTTTTCACCATCTAATTACGATCGGTGGTGTGAATGATAATATTTATGACCCTCTATTGGAGTGGAGAATTCATTGAATCATTTTGCATTTCACAACTTTATAGAATGGTT
Source organism: Tipula lateralis (assembly GCA_963932295.1). Lineage (NCBI taxonomy): Eukaryota > Metazoa > Arthropoda > Insecta > Diptera > Tipulidae > Tipula > Tipula lateralis. The sequence goes on along the minus strand of OZ010738.1, from coordinate 32,850,690 downwards.
CCATATAAAATGTAGAGATGGTTCTGTTTAACTCGACTAGCAGGTTACTGGTACTGGAGGCAAAACTTGGCCATAACGCTATTATATTATAACGGAAAGAAGACAAGGAACTTCAGACTTTTTAATCCGGTTCTAGACGTCATAAGCTAAATTATCGCTTAGAATTATTTAAACTACACCACGTTTCGAGATGTAGTATTAAGGATCAACGGGAGGATACACCGTCCTCACATATCCGAACCGCTAAGAAAACAAATATTTGAAGCTCTGCATAACCTTTCACACCCAAGTGGTCATGCCACTCGTAAATAAATCACTGCACTTTGATATATCTGCAGGTAGATTTCAAGTTTCTTAAAATAGATACACGTAACTACTCCCTTGAGTCGATACATTCACGCGTTAGCCAGAGGCATATCCAGTGTACCGAGCTAACGAAATTATTAGGCTCACCTCGAATTCGAATTCCATCCACAAAGTAACGAAATGGGACAACTTTTTCATCGGCAATTGAAAAATGCATTAATGGCCCGTGAAATTACGAATAATTGGAACTTGAAAGTTCCCATAGTACTTTGAGCGATTTGAGTAACAGTTATGGGGGATATAAAGTGCTCGCCGGCATAGCTTGTCTATAGACCACAAACCTATAATCATCGTAGCTAATCCATGACACAGTGGTTCAACATTTAGGATCAGCTAAGCATGATATAATACCACCTTAAGCTAGGGCGAATGAAAGTCAAATCTTTATTGATCGACTAAAGCTCGCGTTCGGGAGTTTCTTTTCCTTAGACGACAGATAAGAACTTAACACACTCAAGCTGCGCTTCCAAAAATTTTCAAAATATAATTTCGTCTGAATAAGTGTTTCATTGATTTTGGTAGGTGACTTCACTCTTCGATTATGATTGGTGCATTAGTGTATTAGTGGCGAGCTGTTTTGGCCAGCGATAAGGCAAGGCCTAATTTTGAAAGTTACAACGAAAGAGCTGGAATAATTTTGGTTCCAAAACAAATGTCATAGATCAGAAACAAAATTATTAGGTGCAATAAGTTTCTAAACATGATTCAAGAAATTCAAAGTTCTTATAAATCCATCATCAATGGCATTGAAAATTAAACAATTTCCTTCTAATAATTATTCAAAATATTCGTATGTAGATCATTAGTTGTTTACTTTGTCTTCAACTATAAAGGTCATTATTAATACGACATTTTGTGACATTCGGATGGACTAAGCGGAACATAATTTACTTAATAGATGATGTGAATTAAATATGAGATCAAATATCACATCAAATCAATTAATCTTCCCACGAAAATGACGTCCCTGACCATCTCATCGAACATCACTTATAATTGCAATCTCGTTCGTATAATTTTTATAAAATACACTTCCGCGATTTCCAACAATTTTGCCATGTTTAATTTTTTTTACAAATTACACGAAAACCATTATCTTGTACATTTTTGGATAAAATCCCGGAACTTGTACTAAAAAAACGATTGTAATGTAACAATCCGATTTTTGTGTTCTTTAGTATAAATTTAATTAATAAACAAATTATGTACAAAAACAACAAATCAAACCGGAAAACATACATAAAATATATTTTAAGTTCTAGATTTGTTGAAAGCTTATAATAAATTCGCAGAGTCGTGCGATTGTTTTGTACACATAGCTAAAATGAGAATCTTCTTAAACATTATAAACGATATTTCTTCTTCAAAGAACTTTTTCACCTAAATAAATGGCGTGGTTGGTTATAAACCAAACCGCCAAATTGACAAAAAAAATAGCGCGTGTGCTTTTATATAAATAGAATGAAATAATCTTCTAAAACTACATCGCACTTAAAACTATCTTCTACTATCAATATTCTATTAAGGCCTATAGACACCAGAAACAGATTTCATGCGGTGATAATACATATAATGAAAACGAGCTTTATGGTATATACGTTTTGTTTTCTTAAAAACTTTACAATAATAAACTATTTCAACCTTGACTTGGCTTTTATTTATTATATAATCATATAATAACAAAAAACCACAACAATTAATTTTATTATATATATATATATATACTATTGCTCGTTAGACCAAACTATATATATACTATATATACTCGTATATAAGTGAACAGGTTATGAAATAAAATCTTATATGTACATATATATGCAAACGTGTAAATAGATCAAACCCTGTATCACACGGTCACTAATTCTAATTTTTTGTTTTTACAAAATCTTTAAGAAATTCATGACCTTAAAATTATATGATCGTGTATGCGAGCACAATTACACGTATGTATATGTACTCATAAATAGTTTTCACTTGTGATATACCCACACGATTCGATTATTAGAAATACAACATTCTTTTAACTTCAGGATTGATTGGTTTGAAATGTAATTGATTTGTTAATTTAATTTTTGCATATTAATTATGCATATTCAAATCACGAGAAATTAGCAAAATATCTAGTTTCGCAAATTTTTTAATATTCGAAATATTTTGAATTTTTATGTTAGTTTTTGTGCCGCCATGTCATGGAAGCATTTTTATGTTGCGAATTTCATTATACATGTTAGTTTGTTTTAGTATTGTGAAAATTTGATGGTTCCGACAAGTGTGCTCTAGATTTTATAATTGGATGGAATACTAAGTATGTACTACCACAATGTCATTTGTTTACATGCATGACGAAAATGTTAAACTATGTTGGTTTATTGAAAAGAGAAGGAGACTATTTAATAATATATATATATATATATATATATATATATATATATATATATATATATATATATATATATATATATATATATATATATTATATATACATTATATATATATATATATATATATATATATATATATATTATATATATACATTATATATATATATATATACATATTCATATATATATATATATATATATATATATATATATATATATATATATATATATTATATATACATATTCATATATATATATATATATATATATATATATATATATATATATATATATATATGAAACACATTCGGACAACATAAACCTCCTTTCCTAGCAGTTCCTTTGTATTGGATCATACCGGGCATTATGCCACTGATAAAACTGATACTAACTAGGCTTTGTCTTTCATGTGAAGTTCAACACAAAAAAATCTAAATTTATTAATAAATTTAATGTAATGCACTCCAGCAATTACAAAATGTTTCGCAACCCCTATTGAATACCCATTCTGTTCAATTACACAATGCCGATCGTTTGAAAATGTACAACCACAGCAAAATGTTGAACATGGCAATTTAAAGAATGGATTCAAAAGTGAGCTCGTGTTCACTCAGCAAAAAATCAAATGACAATTCAAGAAAACCCGAATTTTGTTTAAAAGTTTGTGGGTTTGATTGTTTTAAACAGAAAACATTTTATTTTGGAGTGAAAAACTGTCAGTACGATCATTTTAAATTGTCATTTTATAATTTTGTATAACTTTGAAATAAACTTACAAAATACAATTCAAATAAACATTTATACGCTTCGAATTTAAGATTAAAAACCCTCTCAAATAAGTCGTTTCAGTGAATGCTAAAATGATATGTTACAAACGCCTGTTCAACAAAAGTATATTACAATTTAACATTTTTATATTCCTTTTTCTGTATTGCAATGTTGAAACAACATTAAAAAATTCTAAAACCCGTTTTATGTTCCCGTTATAAAACGCGTTGTTTCATGTTTCATAGAAGTTTTGAATTAGAAGAGGACCCATGCGTTGTGTAATTCGGTGCATTTATATTATAAGCAAATTTTTGGAAATTAAATTAAAATTACAGTGGTAGTGTAAAAAGTGGAAATTCATACTAGAATATTTTATAATAATTATTATTATAATGGAACGGGAAGAACATTTAAATTTGAATTCAGTTGTGTCATTCAACGAGTGTAACAATGGTGCTACTGTGAATATCGAACAAACCATTGAATCACAACCACAATTAAATTCAGATTCTGCTTCGAATATTGAAGATGTAATTATACAACAAACGCAAGATATGAATAAAGTGTTTTGTTTTGATGAAAATGGAAAACTGACCGTGTTAAATAATATTAGTGAAATAAAAAATATTGATAATGGCTTGCGAGAACTGTTGGAGTCATGGGAACTTCCTGAAGAGATTCTTAATTATCTAGCATCAAAACAAGTAAATTTGGAAGTATTAAGGTGTATGGAGTATGGGGATATTAATGACCTCTTTATGGATCACGACATGTTCGGTTCTAAAATTTTATTCAGAACGAAACTAATTAATTGGAGAAATGAAACTGTAAGTATCTGCAAATTTAATTTTAATGTGTTTTCTATTTTCTTTAGTATAAATTTAAATAGTTTTTCTTCATGAATCGATTATTGCAAAATGTAATGGACTTTCTACAATATGTTTGTTTAGCATATATTTACGTTACTTGTTTTTCGTGATATTTCATTAGTTTAAAAATATTTTAGGGAAATCCGATGACAACGCCATCCGCAGAAACTCGGTCAATGGATTCTAGAACTGAAACCTGGATTCGCGAAAATATCGTCCCATCACCATCCGTGACGACTAGTACAGTATCGTCTGAGTAAGTATCAACTTAATTCGGAAGTCGAGAAAATTACAATGGGTGCTTTCAGGTTACCATGTTGAGTAAAATCACAGCCAATATCAAATTGGCGCTGATTCCACTTATCATGATACCAACGGTTGGCCGACCTGAAAGGGCCCGATGTTTGTGTTAATTTGCGGTAAACTCAAATGTTTTCTGAACGTCTCGTAAGTGAGAAAGAAAGTTGGTAGATTGTAAAATTTGAACTAAATCAATTTTTACTAAAATGATTTACTTGAATATTTCGTTGCTTTAATATTTTATTAAAATACTATTTTCAGAATTTTAGATCGCGAGATTACAGACGATATTCAAACAATTCTAAATAAAAGTATTAAAGGTAGAATTGTATTGGAATTTTTCAAAAAACGACAATTTCTAAGCACAGAGAGAAGAAAAGATTTGGTTCACGCGCTCACTGATCATTATCTTCTTCGAAAACGTAGACTTAATAGTCATGATTATGACAATATTGCCAAATCAATAGTAAAGGTTTTTCCAACAGAGCTATCGGTGAGTACTTAACTCAACTTTGTCAAAATCTGCAGAATTTTATAATAATTTAATAATTGAATTAGACAATGTACTACAAGCCTAGAACAGGCAAGGGTAAAAACCCAACCGGCAAGTTTTTTGACAGATATAACAAGCTGGCATTTCAAACCAAAAGCTTTAGACAACTTGAAATGGATAAACATCAAAACACTCAAGTGCAGGAAAGGGACACTGAAGACCTTGAAGATATTAGTATGTATATATACAAAATTTGTAATTAACACAATACCTTTTTAACGTTTTGAATAACATTCTAAACATTTAGGTAATTTTGATGAACAGAAATTGTGGTTAGAAACAAACTTAAGGCCTTGGGAGACAGTTCTCGATTATTGGAAAGCAACTTCATTAAAAAGAATAGCTAATTTTAAAACAGCTAAGGATTCAACCATCACTCGATTTTTTTCAGAATGGCCCAGATACAAAGATGAAGGTGGAGATCAATTGGTGGGTAAACAATAATTTCAGTCTAATTCATTTCACGTGCAATATTTTATTTCTTTCAGTTCGATATAGATTTTCATGTAATGTTTCCCGAAAAAAACGATGATTTATTGAATAATTTTTCTGATTTTGTGAACAAAAGTATTAAATTGTATGACGTAGAGATTAAGGATAGGATGAACAAAGGTTTACTTACTATTCTCAAGACAAATGTTAATTTAAGCGAAAGTATGTTATTCATAATTTATTATCTAACTTGTGTTTAATTTATTATATTTTTTACTTATGTAGATACTAGAGATTATTTAGCGGTTATTTTGATGCACGCTATATTGCAACCATCAAGACAAAAAATGAACATAAAACCTACAATTTTAGACGGCCAGGAGGACTTTTGTTTACATATAAAAAACAAAAACGATTTAAAAAATCAAATTAAATCTATAGAGGAGCGAAATAAGGTTGCCGGAAATAATCTACAACCAAGGATAATAGTTATCGGTGCCTCACAAACTGAATTGGACCATTTTTACATTTATCTAGATGGCGTACAATATAAATGTGGAACTTTTAAACGGTGTATTAGCTGTATCATTAAATTATCGTATGTACTAAACTTAAATTTTTCGCCCATTAGTAAAAACGTTTGGCTATTTTTACAGGAGTATTTCTATGGTTTTTCATCAAACAATACAAAAATTACAAATATAGTAAACACGTTACGAGCAATAGAATAGTAATGTACCATTGTCATTTATGCATAGAAATATTCCTGAATAGCCAAAATTTAATTAAACATTTACAACATGATCATAAAGTTCCACCAATTTTCGAATTTCAATGTAAACATCATAACTGCAGCCAAAAATTTCAAAATATTTATAAATTCTCGAGACATTTAAAAATTCATCAGAAGCCCAGTGCATATAACGATATTCAGACAAATATAAGTTCAACAAATGTTGTATCTGAAGTATTGAGTAAGTCTAGTAGTGGTGAATGTAATTTAAATCATGAAATTGTCAGAAACGATACTCCATCTAAACCACAACTTCACTTGGTTGATTTAAATTATGTCCAAAATTCATTATTATCTCTATCACTTCATTTGCACGAACGGCCAAACATAACTAGAAAAATAGTATTTGAAATACAAGATCTAGTAACTGAATTTTTAACTATTCCAATATCCGATCATCTTAAACTTCTATTACAAAATACTGAAGATGAACATCAAAAGCAACAACTTCTTTCTATTAAAACCTTATTAGAAAATCCATTTTCAAATATAAAAAACGAGTACTTATTCTTTAAATACATTAAAGACATTAATATTTATGCACCTCCAAAATTATGTCTCATAAATAATGAACTCGCTGAAATTGTTTTAAATAGTGACCCAGTTTTATCCTCTAATAAAGTGGAAGGATACATTTTAGATATACATTTTCAAATAAAAAAATATTTCGAATGCAATAACATCCTAAAAGAAACCATTGCGAACATAGCACTTCTCGAGTCCTGCACCAAAATTAAAAATTTTGTAAATGGAAGTAATTGGACGAAAATTAAATCATCTTATCACGATAAAATAGTGATTCCTTACTTTCTGTTTTTTGATGATTTTGAAATTAATTGTCCAATAAGTGCACATGCTGGAACTCATGCAATTTGTGGAATTTATTACTTTTTCCCTCTAATTCCGGAATTTCAACTGTCAAAATTATCAAATATATTTGTAGCTGGATTTTTTAAATCACATGACATAAAAGAGTTCGGAAATACAATGTCGCTGAATAAGTTAATTACGGATTTAAAATCAATAGAAACCAATGGGATAGAAATTAAAACGAAGGACAGAACTCAAACAGTATATTTTGTATTAGGGCAAATACTAGGGGACAATCTTGGGCTTAATAATGTTTTAGGATTTGCTGGATCATTTAGCGCGACACACTTCTGTAGAATTTGTAAGCGCAATAGAACACAAACTAAAAATGATACAAGGGAAGTTGTGAGATTCTTAAGAACCAAAGAAAATTATAACAATGATTTAAAAACGAATAACATGAAAAGTACTGGCGTAAAGGAAAACTGTGTATTTAACATTCTAAGTAACTATCATGTTACTGACAATGTTTGCTGTGACATCATGCATGATCTATTTTTGGGTGTATGTAAATACAATCTTGCAAAAGTCTTGTACTATTTTATACAACAGAAAAAATATTTCTCTCTGGAAGTGTTCAATTACAGAAAGCAAATGTTTCAGTACGGCGATTTACAAATAAGTAACATTTGTGGTCCAATCGAAGAAATTTATTTGCAAAATGCTAATTTCAAATACACAGCTGCAGAAATGAAAACCTTATATCTTCTACTGCCCATAATCCTTGATGAATTAGTACCGCGTGAGGATTTAGTATATAAATTTTTATTGACATCGATCGAAATGATCGATATTATGTTATTACGTTCATTTAGCGATGGTACATTAAAATATTTAGAGAACATAATTCAGAAACATAACTATAACTATATCACTTTATTTCAAGAGCCATTGAAACCAAAATATCATAATCTTGTCCATTATCCTAACATTATAAGAAAATGTGGTCCACTTAGATATTTATGGGCATTCCGACTAGAGTCGGAACATCAGATACATAAAAAATACGCTTATAATATTAAGTCTCGAGTTAACATTCCCTTAACTTTGGCAACCAAAGCGTCACTTAGTTTTTCATTTCGAGTTCACACAAATAGTTTTTTCCATTATGAATTAATTGATAGTACTTTTAATAATTATTACAGCCCAAATTTACAATACTATAAACACATATTAGATTCGAATTTAGTTGATTATAGATTTAGTAAATCAGTTATTTTTAGAGGTTCAAATTACAAAAAAGGTTATTTTTTATATGAATATACTGATGATTTAGTAGTATTTGAAATTTTTGACATATTTCTGAAAACAAATATTTGTTTTGTGGTTTGTAAAATGTACACAAATTTAGAGTATAATGAACAAACCTTATCATATCTCATAAATGAGCCATGCGCCAGTTTTCAAATTCGAGAAATATCAAGTTTTTATGAGCCTCCTATTAATATCCATATCTTAAATAATGGGCGAAAAATTTTGAGATTAACCAAAATATAATGTAAAATAATGTGTAATACTTAAAAAAATTAAATTTGAATTTTTGAATTAAAATAAACATAATGAATTAAAATAAACATATTTGAATTTTATTATAGAGAATTAATTCGAAATTAATAGGATATATTCTAATAAATAGGTGTAAAATGTTAAAACGAAATTCGTAATACTTCTCATTCGACGACTTTCAAAATGCCATTTCACCATATTCTCATCATAAAACAAAATTCATAAATGTTGATTCAGTGGATTTGTAATGTTATTTTGGCATGATTATTTTTTAATTCGAAGTTCATGATACTGTAATTCAAACGGTTTGTAATGTCGTTTTAGGCATTTTTTAATGGAAAAACAAAGTTTAAAAAATTCTTTAATAACTCTAATTATTGCTGTTATGCATTTTAAACTAGAATTTACGAAACTGCTAATAAAACATTTATTATGGCTAAATTATTTCAGTTTAGATCGTGTCGAATTGAAATTTTCTTCCTGGTAGAAATGGCATAGGAATGATCTTGGGTAAAAAATGACATTGAAAACACTTTGATTGCGTAATGAAAACATTCCAATACAAAATTTTATTTTTCTGAGTGTTGCTAGTATCAATGCAATAAAAGTGGGGGTGTGGAAAATTTGTTTGTTTTGAATATTTCGAATATAAACTGTACATTCTATAACGAATGAGCGAACGAAGCTCAAAATAGGGTGTACAGTTCAATACAATACGAAATTGCTGTAAATAAATAAATAAAATAGCTATAGTAAAATAGCAGGTCTAGCCAATGGTCTAGCTACTTTTAATATGAACGTAATTTATTTTGACAAGTCCCACAATCGCACATTACATTTTAAAACATTGATCTGGAATTATGGTACGAGCTCGCATCATGTTAAAAGTTTTAAAAAAATTCCGTAAATATATATTCCCAAAAATATTGATGTTGCGTACAGCATGTTTGGTTCTATGGCGGCTGAGATTGTTTTGAAAATGAAAAATAGTATAACTTGACGTCCCCATGAACTATCAATTTAAAATCGCGATGCGAAAAGCTTGGGATATTGGACTTTATATTAATTTCGTCGAAATTTATTATATGTTTTTATTTTTATTATTATTGTAAACGTTGCCTAAATTTCGTCCTTATGCTACACCCTTTAGGTCTCAATACAGTGCCAGTCTGTGGTTTCGCTAGACAGAAGTTAGATAGATTTCCAATGTGGATCTCGTAAATTGCGCTTGCTTGAATATTAGACATTTGGATTCTCCTGGTCTTTGTCATTTATGAATTAATTGTTAAATGATAGCCATTTAAGAATAAAATGCTTTATTCTCATTTGTAGCAAGAATAATCCTCACTGGCGAGTTGCGATGTATTTTGTCCAAATTGAAGGATAATATATTATAATACGTTCACTAAAAGAAAAATAATATTAGTCTTATTATCACATCCTATAATTAAGGTCAATAGAATTGAATAAGTGCTGAAAGTGGTAGTATCAGTATGGAAATCCTCAGATAATATCAATAGCTCCTTAAAATGCAACTATATTATGCCAACTGTAAGTTTGCACGCAATGCTGGAGAATTCTGAGGTTGGTTTCGGTTTCGGCATTGGTTACTTAATCAAAAATCACGGGACATATATGTACCTAGTATTATTATGAGTTTGAGAGCTCAAACGTCATTGACTAATTCAAACGTCATTGGAGCCTCTAATGAAACGTTAATCTCGCACTTAAATATAATCGAGCTCTGAGAGAGACAGCTTACCACGCGCATACTCAAATAGAAATCCTCTCTTTGTGCTAGTGTTGTACAATATCAGAAAGAGAGACAGAGAGAGAGATAGAGCGAGTCACCGTCTCTTTCTTCTTCTGATATTCACAGTTCCTGCAGAAGTCTTTAAAAACCAGACCAAGCCATTTCGAATGTTGCCTAAGAGGGCAGTCAAAACTAACTCACCCAATCAAGTGGACCAAACTCAAACCACTTTCAGTCATGAGTCCACATTAACATGTTGAATTAAACTAAGTCAGTTTTCAATCAGATCAGACCTGTTCAACATGGTATTTAGTTGTATTAAAGCAGTTTCATTTTTATGTATATATGTCTCGACTTGCCTGGTTTTATTATAAGAAAATGAATTGGATTAACTATACGACTACGTGTTGATTTGCTTAGTATTAAAAAGTTTAACTTTACAAACGTAACTAATGTGATCAAATTATTTTAGGAACAGTTGAAATTTTAAGTTGCCCCCAAGAATTCTTAATCAAATTCCCAACAGTATAGTGATGTTAATATAAAATTTCTAAGATTTGTAGCGAGTTGAGGTTTTCGATTGAGATGTACACTTTCAAAACATTCTCGGCTGAATGAGATATTTATGACGATATTCTGTAGCTGTTTCATCAAATTTGTTCAAATAGTTACTTCTAAAGTTACCTCGTTAACACTTTACTGGATATAGTGATCAAGCTGCAATAAGAGAACTATTACCTCGGACTGTGTCAGTTTAATTCTGATGAGTCACATTAATGAATTTGATTGGAAATATCAATTCTATCTCAACTGGTGGGAATGAAAATTTTATTTCCTATGAATAGATAAATAAATCTTTCATCACTTGGAAAATTCACCTTCAAGAGCATTCATCACTTGGAAAATTCACATTCTAGAAATTTACTTGTCTGAATACTGGATTCTTTTGTCGATGAAATTGGCAAAAATATTAACGATAAACTGAACTAATGATTAACTGCCCTTCTATACTCTAATAGTATTAATTCCAATCCAGGTTGCTAGAACTACTTAAATTCGCTACTTAACTATACTTAAGCTATACATGAACAGGCCAATGCGAAAAATTTAGCTTCTCTATCGTTTGAGGTTGTACCTAGAAATCGATTTACTTATAATTATTCAAAATAATTAAAAATATCATACCAGCATCACCCTGTTCTTCCAAACATGCTACTCAAAATTGTTTTTAAAAGCTCATAGAAATGGCTCAGTGGTTAATGCTGTGTTTATGGGGCGGTGGTACTAAATTTGAGCCTCGATAGGGGCACGACACAATATTTTTAATATAATCAAAAAATGCAGGAGACGAAGCTGCAGTTAAGAAAGGCGTGGTATATTCGTTTGGAAACTACCCACTTTTCAAGTTTGTGGCAAATATTGACAAGTTTTAAAAAGGAGAGTCACAAAAATTGTTTCCAGTGTAAAGTGACGTGTTAACAAAAAAACGAATCTTTCACAATTCGGTTCAAAGAATCCTGAAAAGTTAATTTTTGATGGTAATTTTTACGAATTAGATGAATTTGGATTAGTTCGGAACTGAATTGCATGAACTTTAGTGCAGTCTTATTTGATGAGATAAATTTAGGAGCCATTATTGAAAATAATTTAAGATAAAAAAATATTTAAATATTGACGATGAGGTATTGAAAGTGTGGCAAAGCCACTTTTAAGATTTCACATCTCTTAAAAGTGGCAATACAATTCTTTTTCTTAGAAATGAGCGTTGTTATAATAAAAACAAAGAATAGGCAGTTCGCTCGACACGACGAAGTGGCCTGGATCAGTCCAAACATAAATCCAATTGAGCATTTATGAGACGAACTTTCACGAAACCAAACCAAAAATCCAGTGCCATCTTACATCGAGATGACCTTAATATTGCGTTGGGTGTTATCTTTTGATGAGTTGGGTGTTATCTCTAGGTCTTTGTAATTTTTTTTTGAAATCCTGATATTGTCCTTAATAAGATCAATATATGGATATCAAGCTGATTAAGCTCGGGAATGTAGTGATTCATGAGAAACTTAACGGCATCAATGTGTTTGGCACTAAAGAAATAGTCGATCGGCAACCGTGTAAACGCACAGGTTGCCACAAGTTCAACAAGTAATAAACAATCGTGTATAAATTATACCGCCCTAGATCTACCTCATAAATCATAAAAACTATTTTCCAAACTTCAATTGATTAACAAAGCCTACCTTTAATATTTTACTATTGACACCACACCAAAAACTACTTACAACTAGAACCATTTAACCCCGCTGCGATAGTTAAAATATTACAAAATAGTTTCATTGTTTCATATATAATTATGCCACAATAAACCATATAGATATATATGTTAGGCTCTCAGCTGAATAAATATTAACCATATATTAACTATTAATAAAAATAACAACAACAAATATAATCAATATGCAAATCAGTTGAATATAATTCTCGTCATATCAACATCAATCTGAACCCAATTCAATTTAAATTTTATTTTTTATGTAAATTCAAAGTTGATCGATTGAATTGTTTAACGATTGTATACATGTTACACATATGTATATTTTACATAAAACATGAAATAACATAAATTGTTTGTTGATAATTAAAATAGATAAGATTACTTACCAATTATGTATTTGCTTGTAAATATAGTTCATATCGTAACTATTTCGTGTATATAAGACACACACACACACACACCGGTGTTTCAGACTTTCTGTAATTAAAGATCATATAAGTAATCACATTAACACATCATATATTGTTTTTATTTTCAGGTAAATAACATATCAATCTTTCTTACATACATGACACGCGATCTCAAAAGGTTAGTGGTCAAAAAAATTAATAATTCATTTTTGGTATGAAAAACGATCGAAGAAAACTATCTCGACTCAATCTCAAATAATATATAGTTTCGTGGATTCAGTATACCATATGTGTAATCCGCGCTTGAAAAAATAAATATTTGGCAAACCGTAACGAAATTATTTCCTCTGAGCAAATATGGAATATTATTATGTAACTATGCGATGATATACAACATAATGAACGTGACTTAGAATTCACGTCAAGGGCAAATTACTCGATTTATCTCTGTATATATATAGTTTCGATGGAATTATATAGTTTTTAAAAATTGCGAGAATATCGAAAATTAATTTTAAGGGCACAATAAACGCATTGACTAATTGATAGTTGTTTGCCTTCTAAATTTAGAGAGGTTAAAACTCCATTTTTGCAGCATAAACATGTTTTCAGCGTATAAAGTAAATTTATCAATCGGAATAGGAAAACATAAATTACTACCTTGTAACTCTAGAACATTTGATATTTTTTGAGGGCTAACTCAACTTGAGTCAGTAAGTGAATTCACACGAATCACATTTAAATTAAACATAAACAATATTTGGATACGTTCAAGAGTTGTCAGGTGCGTTTCCCGTTCTCCAGCCCAAACGAGAAAATTATACTCCAATCTTGGGCTTATATTTGACTTGTACATGGTAAGTATTTCAATTATTTACTTATTCTCTTTCTTTAGTTATTATATTAATACTGAGCTTTCCATCGATAAAGGCTGAACTTTTAATAAAACTACGATGTAACACAAGCTTATTTATTTACTCCCTAAATGGCTCAGCAGTAAAGTTTTATTAGTTGTTAACCTTAATGAACGCTATGACAAAATACTCTTTGAGATATTTCCCAGATCATCAGTCTAGATTGTTATTGGAAGATTCAAGTGTCCTTAGGGGAAAATCCTTAAATTCATAAATGTCAAATAAAGGAATCTTACTTATTCAGGCTCTTCGATCATCATGAGGGAGACAGCATTTTATTGCACAAAGAAGAAATACTATCTGCATTTATTTTATATTTTCAAGGCTATAGCTTAAGTTTTCAGTACGGAGAACACATTTGAAATGAGTTCGTTTGATCAACACATTAGAAATGAGTTCGTTTTCATAAACCACTCCATAAAAACAAGTTTGCTTACCAAATTCACTGTGGCAGCTTTAAGCAATATTGCGCCTTGATTAAAGTATAATTCACAGAGACATTGAAAAAGCTCTCGATAATACCTCTAAGAGTTCCATTGAAACAGTACTAGACGAGTCAAAGGGGCCTATATGGAAAACTAAGAGAACGCATATGATCAGACCATAGTCATAAGAGGAAAAATTTTAGACACGTCAGATCTTATCCCGATAACTCCACAATTCTCAAACGATAAACGAAGTTTATTATATAGTTGCCCCAGTCATTGAAGTTTCGTTCGTCGCTCAAGCTATCATTTATATTTAACATCTCAGAATTATAACTCGGAATGTCTCTTTAACCAAACACGACCATTTTGTTTGCTGATAAATTATACTAACAATAGCTTGCATATAACTTTTATGTGGGTGCTACGACGTTCTGGGATTAAAAACAAATTAAATCACTTATGTCTTGCCTCAAACAGTCGCGATATACATACATTTTTATCAAACCTAAACCATTCTGCGGGGTCACAAGAAAACATCACGAAGCGGAAGAGGAGTGTTTGTTGTCAAATCTACCCAAAATTAGTTAAGCATTCAAGATCTCATTCAAAAAATTTAACTTTCGGTCAATATAACCCATGATCGTCTAGCACTCAGTGAACTTGAGGAGTGCATCCAACAGTTGTTGTTTTCATTAGTCATAAGCAGAATTTGTGGAATATGTCAAAAGTGCTATTGTGTATAGCTAGTTTCCAAGGATGCAAGTACACCATGAAGCCCAATTTTATTGATATACCAACACCAGCAAGTAATATATTCGAATTCATTACGAGCATGAATATTCTTTATTGTACAACTACTTTATAATGGAACTAGTACAAAAAGTTTTTTAAGTCGCGGTACTCTGTGACTCAACGCTGACTGGACCCTACCCATATAGAGTAATAATAAAAATGGAGTTCAAACTGCGAAAGAAATGCAAGTTCTCCATAGTAGGAACCATTTCAGTCTACTAAAGTTACGATTGTCTCTGACATCCGTCACTGAATTTTCCGTAAATCTTCCTCTAATTGGGTTGGTATTAGTGGCATAATGGGAATAATAAACTAATTTAAGTTACCTTTTTTGTACACCTCGACTTTGAGTGTCTTTAATACTATAGAGTAGTCGTGATAATAATTATAACTAAATTATTCCACCTTATAAACGTTTGAACTTCATCGGTTTATTTACCGTCAAGTTCACAAGCTGATGAAAGTTCATCCGAGGTTTATTCAAACAGATTGTCTGTCCAAAAACACAACAGTTAACAACCAGCTAAATATCAATCTGTTTGTAGAAACATTTATATAAAGGGTATTTCAAACTTCCACATAGTTAACACGATTATAGCGAAATATTTTATAATTCAAGACGTAGGTGTTTGTGAATTTGTTGGCATTAACCTTAGACCTATCCGAGATTTATGCTCGTTGATGGAATTGTTTCTCGAGTTGTATGGCAGAAAGCATAATCATCCAAAAAAGCACAGTCCGATTATGTCTCAAATCAGAACCAAACTGTGACACATTCCGCACATTTCCGATGACTATATGCGACGATTTTGTTTCTTTACAAACCCACACACAGCGATATCGAAGCAGATGGTCACGAAGCTTCAATTGCTGGACCAACAAGATTTTATAGGGCCACAAACCAAAATCTTTACGCAGAATTCTTTACACAGAAGACCGGCTGATGTACATTTCCGATGCACAATGACGAATTGATGTTCTCAGCATAATTTTGGCTACAGTGGTAATATTTTCCGCTGAACGAACATGACGAGCACGGGAACCCATTAGATTATCGAATAGGTAACCCGTATCACAAACTTTATGAATAAACTTTTTGATACCAGTGGGTATAAGTCTGCTGTCTGACACTCTATATATTATTTAAGTGTGATACATTTTCACCGTGCCTACTGCAATGAAAGGGTTTCTAGTCCAACAACAAAACGTTTGTTTTGTAAAGCTTTCGATTGGGTATACCGAGATAAGCGCATTAAACTTAAAGAAATTCAATTATGCTGAGTATTCAGTAGGTTCAGTGGGTACCAAAAATCTGAACCAAACTGTGACACATTGAAGTGTGTGCAGTTATCCCAGGATCTCATCCCAGAAAAAAATAAAATGTGCATCAGGTAATACTAATGTGAACCATCTAGGAACCGTCAGTATAAATCTTTATTATATATAAAAAAACAAGTTGGGCCATGTTCACATTGGCCAATAGCGCAACACACGGCTGGTGTTGTAGTTCAGCTGGTAAGAAAGTGGACATGATATCAATTCAAAGTTACACTTGTGGTTCCTATGAATGTTATGTTATGTTATTACTGCTGCTAGCGCACACTTAGACCGGCATTTGGTCCGTTGTGATACCACTTTTATGTACGGCTATAGGTCCGATTTTTCGTAGAACCATCGGCGCATTGCATAGCTCTATGTTGGCCTATAGTACTGACATGAACGATGGGACGGCCCATGGATTCTAAATTTGACAGGGGATCCAGATGTGTTCATTCACACCACCGATCGCACCGCCCAAACAATCGTCTCAGATCGGGTTTCGAACCCGGTACCTCCCGCTGGTTTTATCGTTTTGCTCATAGTTAGGGGACATGATATCAATTCAATTTCACATGAGATCGTTTATAACTCTAATAATTTTTGGGAAAGATAAATAACAATTTTTTTTTAAAACTTTGATCTGGATTAAAAATCTCATTGGTTATGATTTATTAGTTTTTGTTAATAGAAGGTAGAAACTTGTTCGATCTTTCCGATTTCGAACAATTACACAATTTTCAGGGATGATTTTGAAAAATCCTGGGATAGGATGAAATTAGTATTACCTGATGAACATTTTATTTAATTTCTGGGATGAGATCCTGGGAGAACTTCACACACTTGACACATTGCGGATACATAGCTCTCAATAATCACACGTGAATCTACAGTCTCAAAATAATTTCAAAAAATCCCATCCACTTGTTGTTCCACAATCAATCCAACGACCTCTGTTTGATGTGCGTATTCAGTAAGTTTCTTTTATGATTTATCGATGAGGTAATTGGGACATTATTCATTGGTAATATATCCAATAAACTGCCATTTGTCACGCTGCCTCTTTTTCGCCGATAACACATCACTAAAGACAGTTAAAAATATTAATCAGCCAATATAAAATATTTCACACAACGGATCAAATTTCAACGATCAATTCGCTTATTTAATTTAAGCAATCAATTAATATTATAAATTATGATAGAGTGTCGAATACATAAATTAATTCAAATGCAAACCAATCATCAAAAGTGCAGTGATACACAATACATATATTTTATTAATTCACCATCGAATGACACTCCATAATTGTATGTATATAGATGTGTTAGATTGGTATAAAGAAAGTTGAAAGTTAGATTGATTTTCACTTAGTAGCGTGTTTCGTATTAATTTCTCCAAATCACATACAACCGAAATGATTAATATTTAATAAGATTGAAACAAAAATGTTATATTTGACTTGAAGAAAACTACCAGATTTGTTTGTATACCAATAATTTTCGATCGACTTGTTGGATTACAATGATTCATAACATGATATTGATTTTTGACATATAGGTGTTTGATCTCGCACACATCCAATTTTTATGCAAATTCGATTATTTAAAATTCAAACGAAATTGTGGTGTTTTGATTATTATATCGCGATTATTATATTGTTGTAAAGGTTATGAGACTAGTTTCGCGCATACATATGTAGTATGTATATAAAGCATAAACAACATATTTGCAATTTTTCTCTTACCTCCCGCCCGCAAATATGCAAATTAAAGCATAAATTTAAATTTTATGGCCGGTTTAAGAATGTATATATTTAGATAGAAAGGGATTAGCGATATAATCTGCGAATTTATTATATTTTTAGTCGATATATTTTAATTAATAGTTATTTATATTTGGTAATTAGTTTAAATAGTTTAGAGTATTGTTTCGAAATTTTCCAACCGATTTCAATCAAACCATATACAGGGTGTCCCAGTAAGTTCAGATTTAAAAATTTAATTAAACACAAACAGTTAAATATATTTCCAAATTATTTTTTTTACTTGAAAGGACAATCCTCTTTGTTATTTACAATCCTCTTGGATGATTTTATTCACGGTAACCCACAAATGAAAATCCAAAGACATCAAATCACAGCTCCTTACCGGCCAATTCACGACACCATTTCGACTGGTAATAAGGCCATCGTATTTTTGACGCAGTTTCATATGACGCTAGATGATTCCGTTGAACGATGACTTCATCTTCGAAGAAATACGGCCCAATAATGCCGCCACAACACAAACCACACCAAACAGTAACACGCAGTGATTGCATTGGCTTCTCCACATATCCTCGTGGATTTTCCGATCACCAAATGTGACAGCAAATTCACCGAGATGGAAAAGCGCCTCGTCTGAAAAGATGATTTTTTCAGTAAAATCCACATCAATATCGAGATTATTTCAGACCCACACAGCGAATTGATATCAAAGCGGATAGTCACGGGGCTTCGATTGCTGGACCAATTGAACTGTATAGAGCCACAAACCAAAATCCTTTGCACGATTACGAATTGATGTTCTCGGCCGTTTGCGCATATTTTTGGCCACTGTGGTGGTTACGTGTTAGATTGTCAACTAGGTAGCCCGTATAGGTATAAACCAAATTAATGATGAGACAACCAATTTTGCATTACAAACCTTACTTGCTTTTCATAGAAGTCGCACTTAAGAGTTTATTTAGTAACGATTCCACCAATTGTTAAAATTTAAAATATCATCGTGTACATTTTAAACCAGTTCGCATTTTTTTAGATTTTCTGAAGCAATTTGGATTATCTTTATTCATCGAAAGTATTGAGCAGAAGGGTATACTACAATGTGAACCAATTTGAACTGACTGATTCGAAATGATTATAATTTTTTTACTTTTAAAGATTTTTATTTTATTTTTTAAATTAATACAATCAAAAGGCCGTCAAATCTGGGGAACGAGATGGCTACGCGAAATTTGCATCTTTTGAAATTATTCGGCAATCGAAAATTTCTCGCAGAATCGCCACTGTCCGTTTTGCGGTATGAGCTGTATCTTGCTGAAACCATATGTCACGATTATTGAGAACAACCGGACGTAAACAATTTTCAACATTGTCCGGTATATCTAGCCCAGAGACAGTTTCTATCAGCCATAATTCCACAATAAACAGTGCATCTAAGAAACAGAAATTGTTGCTGATGCAATGCAGATGTAAATGTACTCATAAAAAGATTTTTAAAAAAATTGACACTTTCTGTCGCAAGCAAAATGAATCTATTGGTATATTGTAGCCATTGTGGGGCATCCCTCGGCAATAATTCATGATTCAATTGAAATTAGCTTCAGATAAATTTTAAGAATGCGTTGTAATGATGTTCAGAAGATTCTAAATTGAGTAGCACGTCGATGGATCAGTATGGACACTTTTT
This sequence comes from Tipula lateralis, assembly GCA_963932295.1. Taxonomy (NCBI): domain Eukaryota; kingdom Metazoa; phylum Arthropoda; class Insecta; order Diptera; family Tipulidae; genus Tipula; species Tipula lateralis. The sequence continues at coordinate 32,830,508 of OZ010738.1, read as the reverse complement.
CGTACAGCATACACAGCTTATGCAGTGCTGACAGGTTGAGAAAAAGTTGTTCGTGGTTCTAACTGCTCGTGTGGCTACACACTAGCGATTTGTCCACTGGAAAACGATTAATGTCATCATTGGTTTATATTTTTATCGATCCTGTCAAGACTCCAGGTAAATTTTAATCAATGTAGGTTATATTATGATCTTGGTTTAAAAGCTTATGATGAGCTATGTGTGTTACCACTGCGTTAACGATTGAACCAGTATGGTAGCATTTCCCGCCGTATATTTTCCTGTCATCTCCAGGAGTCTTATTTTGTTTCAACGAAGAACCAAACTTCGACATCTTGTTTTGAAACGTCATAGATAAGTATAAGAACCCGTTTTGACCACTGAAATTCTGCGTGTTCCACTCAGAACGTATAGTAATTTTCTGATATATATTGTGGCTTCTCCGTCAATTTGAGAGTTCAGAGTCATTAATCTTATCAATGAAATTTGACTAACTATATACAATCAACCAGGTAGCCCATAACACCACTTTATGCACAAACTTTTTGATACCTTTGGTTGTGTTGTGGAAGTTCATTCCAACGTTTTCCACTTTTGTCTGTCAAAGGAAGAATGGCATTAGTGTAGCCAGAGCCAAAATAACCAACATGTCAAATCTGAACCGGTTATTGGGACACCCTATATACTATATATGTGTTTTACATTTCCATCGTGCCGACTGTAATGAAAGGGTTTCTAGTCCCACAATTAAAGGTTTTTTTTGTTGTAAAGCTTTCGATTGTATAATATACCGAGATAAGCGCAATTAAACTTAAAGAAAATCAATTATGCTGAGTATTGTTCAGTGAATACCGAACAATTCTAATAAATTATACAAATCGATTCGATTGAAGGTTGAGACTCGATTGTTATTCAATTCAATTCTTTATCTCAAAAAGAAAAATTTCAATCGTAAATTGAAATACTAGAACAAAAAAAAATTATGTTAATAATAGAAACTATTAGCTTTATAGTTATTACTATTCAATTGTGTGTACTGCATACTATTGGTAGTGTACCATATGCATGTAAAATCTAATTTCTGTTCTGTTAATTTATAAATTATCTAGAACAATAATTGTATTGTTTTTCCCTCGGGGTTTTAACACATTTTGTGCTGGTTCTTTTATTTTCATGTTTAGCTGTAATGGAACATAAATCTGTTAAAATGTCCTAAGGCAACGGCACGGTATAGATATTGCAGATTGATTACATTATGCAAATTTTGTTGATTGCATCGATCTAATTTGCTTGATTTCATTGTTTTCCAACACTTACAAAATTTGTTTGTACCGACTAAAACCACTTCTGTTGGTTAGGGTATGTGATATCTCGAAAATACTGTGATCTAAAGTGAGCTCCATATTTGGGAATTGTGGGAGTTGTCAAAGTCAAAGGAATTCATTATATTTTCACTACTTAGCCTAAAACAGAAGCAGTTCCAAAATTAATCCAGATACAATTACATTTTATAAAATAGACGTTCACTGTATTTTCTCACCTCACAGAGGTTTACCGCGGATATGACCTATATTCACACTTAGATAAAAATTTCTGTCTGTCTATCTTTATATTTGCAATTTATGTTGAGACTCAAGGCTCTCCCAACTATTTCGCGGTTCACTTATTTACATCCTACTTTATTCCATTAAAAAGCCAAACCGAGCATGTAAGGCTATAGGTTAACGTAGAACCATCGGCACATTGCATATAGCTCCATGTCAGACTATAGTAATGAATTGGAAGATGAGTTGGCACAAGTATTCTGCACTCCAACAGGGGGTCAAAGATTTTTTCATTGACACCACCGATCGAAATTAGATGATGAAAAAATCCAATACTTCTCGCTCCAATTGCCGCAGCTTTAATCACTAAACCATTTATATAACCTCAAAGCAAATAATCTAACATTTTGGTGGCCAATAGGCCAATAGGCAAAATTTCATGAAATAATGCTATAATCGAAAATGGATTGCCTATATAGGTGGAGTTACCACTATTGTGAGATATGCAACAAATAATTTAACTCATTTAACCCAACTTTGACCACAAACATCCAGTAAACTGTAACTTTTTTGAAATAATTGGTTGTTCAAAAATATTATTGTTCATGAACAATGCGCAGTCTCTTAAATACACAGTTTTGATTATTAATAGACTTTGAGGTGAAAATCAAGATAGAAAAACGCTAATGGTCCAGCTTTTATTGGAACGAAGGCCCAGATGCTTGACCTTCGCGAACATTTTCCACCACAAATTGTGACATGATGATTGTATATGTGTACAGGGATGATTATTATATTTTGTACTGAACGTCACATTACTCCCCTGAAAGTTAATTTGGTCACCACTTTGATGTGTTAGAGTGCCTGATTTCACCCGCTTAGTGATAAGTCTGGTTGCGGAATAAATCGATTTTTCTGGAATATATCAGTGCCTTGAGATGCGTGAACTAAACTACCACTGTTGAGATGTGACAGACAATGCCATTGTGAGAAATCAATTTTAACAAGTTATGTTATACAGGAGGTTGTATAAAATTTTTGGGAAGTTATGTCAGAAGGAGTTGACGTGCTATGTAATGTCTAAAATTAAGACGTAAGAGTCACCAAAATAAAGCACGAACATTTTGGAAGGTTGTTAGTATGTTGTAATTCGCTAGGCCGATTTCAAATTGATGACGTCATTGAATGTCCATTTCATAGAAAAGATCAATGTCATCAGGTATACGCTACTGGACATGATATATGTTATATGTGCAGTATGCGATTCGTATATGTTAAAATGTTCAATCGTGTTGCGACAGTGCTAGCGAATTACAAGATACTTTACTGGAAATTAAGATTTTTTTTGATAATTTATTGTTACTATGTATAATGTCAAAAATTATTTTATATGATAAATTTTGAACCCCACAAATCCGTCGAAGCATGTTTCGTTGACATATTTGGAACGGTTTTAACGGTAAGGAACCTTAAATGCTAATTTGGTGTAATTCTAAATTGCCATCCTATAAATGTACCTATCTCATATTTTCAGATAATTTAGCTAATTTTGATCCCAGGTTCCCAGAAAAATTATTTTATGATCAATATTCTTTCTTTCGGAGAAAATAGATCAATTGACATATTTGAGTAGATTTCGATTTGCCTAGACACCTACTTAATGATCTATTGTTCTACCACTTTTTGTCGTGTTTAATGATAGAAAGTCTAATCTGACAGTTTAACATTTTTGTCGGATTTCAGCGAATAACATGTACGCCATCTTTAAAATATTATATAACTTTGAAAAAACTAACAAACGATTTTTATATATGAGGTAATTTTGTTCAATTTGGCCATTTGAAATTTTTTTTGACTAGTTTTTGAATAGAACATCAATTAAATGGTCGCCTTTATTAACCAAAGTAAAACGAGTCGTTTTTACAGCATTTTCCAAGCCCCGTTCTGAGATTCCAAGAAGATCTGAGTGTCAATGACATCAGGCATTCAGAAAATTTTCGTTACATAAACTGAGTGTAAAATTGGTCTAGACATCAAAATTGGCTTTCAACTATTCAAGCAACTGTTTGATCTTATGTCAAGCGACGTAGATGGTCTTAGATCAGTTCTGTCAATCGGTTGACAAATGTCAAAGTTATTCAATGTTTATATATCGATATAAAAGATAACGCATTCAACCTGTCGCACATATTCGTTAGGTGGGAGTTTTTGGATATACAATCTCTAGGTTTTGAGTTCGATTCTCACTGTACAACTAAAATTAACACGTACTATGACACAAAAAGCGATTGTACGTGTAAAAGCATTCGTTGACGGCTGCTTACCTATAAAACACAAAAGAAAGTGTTTATGACAAAAAAAGCTCTACCGTTAAATCAATATGTGCTTTTTTGTCATTTATCAGACGACCACCGTAAATTATGATGCCTAGGTATTCAAATTATATGTACTATAAAATACCAAATTAATTACAAAATTAATTATATATACGAGTAGCATGCATAAATTACCAATATCAGTAAGTCGATCAGTTGCACCCAGCCGCGTAACAAATAATATAATTAAGAAAAATTTGCATTTTATTTTGATTGAAAATTTCTTGAAGAACATTTTAAAAATTATTACAAGTCCAAATATAATTCTAGAACTTAAAATTAATCAATATATCGATATGAAAATGTTCTACTTTATTATTATTATTATTATTAACAATAATAACTACATGCTATATCACCTTGAATGGGTTATTGATCGAATCTTTGTAAACATACATACGAGTGCACATATATCTTAACATTATGTATACGATTTTATTACCATTTTATATATTTAAAATTGAAACGTTAAATAAACGAAACGAACACAACCAAAATGTGGGTTAATTGTTCCACTGTGTTTAAGAAAATTTCGTTATTGTTGTGCATAGTGCACCGAACAATCACAAAAATGTGAAAATTCGCGTCATTCCGCAAAATAATGTAATACGATCCCGCGAGCGTAAAAAAAACATTATATTTACGATATTTATACATATATAAAGATATCAATGTACCTTTCATCACCCACCTACGTTTATGAATATATATACCCACAGACATATGTAAAAGTGAAAAATTTGGCATATTCTAATGTACAGTAGATGACAACAACAACCAAATTGTATACTGTCAACAATCTATCATTCAAAATTATAAAAGAAAAAACTACAACATTTCTAAACTACATTGCGTAATGGCGGCAAAATGACACACAGAAAACACAAATCCGCTGTTGTCTTATATGTGATATGTATGTGTCGTATGTGTCTCGAGTTGGTTAAAAGTTGGAGTCAATAAAAATTAATTTTATGACCATGCCGCATTCGAATCAACTCGATAGGTTTTTTTTTTAAATAATGTCACTTTCACGATTTATTACTTTAATCACCTTTGATATGTTATAATTTATCTCGCGAATATATATATATATATATATATATATATATATATATATATATATATATATATATATATATATATATATATATATATATATATATATATATATATATTGCGCGTGTTAAATGCTTGATTAGAAGTAATCAATTCTTAGGTTGTCAATTTTTTATAGTCTACAAATCCAATAGTTAAATTCTATGTCCATATGTGAATTTAGTGAAATTTAACTTTCATTCTTAGTTGCATAGCATATATGATTCATTTATGAGGTAAAGGTATAATATCGCCCAATTGTGTTGCGGTCGGATCAGATATAATATATTTTACATATATATATATATATATATATATATATATATATATATATTTATATATATATATATATATATATATATATATATATATATATATATATATATATATATATATATATATATATATATATATTTATATATATATATATATATATATATATATATATATATATATATATACAGGGTGTCCGCCGGGAAGGTATACTATACTATGTTTTGCCGCCATTTTGGTAAATGTTAGTTTAGACAATTCATATTTGACAGTCGTGAAGTAGACACGTGGCAAATTTTTAAAGGAAAAATATTCGATAAACCAACGGTTTTAATCGTTACAACATTTTATCAAAATCAACCATCTATTACTGTCACGACGTGAAATTTTTGGGAGAAACAACGTGCCAACAAAACGAATTATTTATCGTGTAGTGAATGATTTCAAAGAAAGAGGATCTGTAGGTAAAAGGCACAAGCATGGATCACAACGTACTGCAAGATCAGCTGAAAACATTACTCCTGCTCAAGAAAGTGTTCAAAACAATCCATCAACCTCAATTCGACACCGTGCTCAGGAGCTTGGTCTTCAAAGAACAAGTTTAGCCATAATTTTGCACAAGGATTTGCATTTGTTTCCATTTAAGATTCAATTGACACAAGAGCATCTTCCACAAGACCATTTACGCCACCGTACATATGCCAATAGGTATTTACAGGTCGCCAATGAAAACCTCGATTTTCATGAAAAAATCATAATGAGTGACGAGGCACATTTTCATTTGAATAAATATGTGAATAAACAGAATAGTCACACAGAATAACAGAACAGTTCTGGGCAATGAAAAACCCTCAAATTATTCATCAGTCACCTTTACATCCATTAAAAGTGACAGTCTGGTGTGCAATTTGGTCAAAAGGAATCATTGGACCTTATTTCTTTGAAAATGAAAACGGCATAACAGTAACTGTGAATGGGGAGCGATATCGTGAAATGATTGAAAACTTTTAACATGTGGTATTACTGCGAGACCTCTTTCCACAGCAATTTATTTCAAAAAATGGTGGTGTTGATTGGCCTCTACGGTTGCCTGCTTTGACTGCTCCGGATTTCTTTTTGTGAGGATATCTGAAAAGCAAAGCAGAAACGCTCCATACATAGTTCCCGACACTAAATAAAACATTTATCAATATAAAATCCATTATTTTAATTAAAAATTATAAACAAAGTAGTATATCTTCCCGATATATATATATATATATATATATATATATATATATATATATATATATATATATATATATATATATATATATATATATATATATTTATATATATATATATATATATATATATATATATATATATATATATATATATATATATATATATATGTATATATATATATAGATAGATTGAAATATATATATATATATATATATATATATATATATATATATATATATATATATATAAAAATGTATATTCGTTTAGTAGTTTAAGCAATATCAACTTATTCTGAATTCAATGTTTCAGGTGTTTCAGGCCTTCTGGTTTTAACTGTGTATGCATTTGACAAGTATATATAAACACTCCACAACAATATCAAGGCAGGTGATCCAATTCACTAACATACTATTATACAATAGCAAAAGTGTGAAAAACAGCAGCACTCACTAAAAATCATCCTAACTGTCCTCTTTCAAACACTAATATTGCTTAGTACAAAGGATTTCGTTTTGGCAAGTTCGAGCTTTTATTAATGGTTTATTTAAATATTTGGTTTTTCACATTTCTATTTGATGCTACCATTAGACAAGTCAGTTGAAAGGAGGAAGGTCTTCCGCATTTCATCAACTAAAATGGTCAGTTCAATCGACTAACGCCTAATGTTGCCCGATATCAAAACTTTACTAAGTGTTTTTAGTAAACCAATGCCGTTTCATTGGAAGACCGAAAAGACATCGAACTGTACGTTGATTGATCATTTAACATGGAACAGATTCTTTTTTAATTCATTAAGCCTAGCATCAAGGGTCAAACTAAATATAAGATATTTGCCTGTGTTTACATTTCAAATTATTTAAGAGTTACGACGATCTGTTTAACTTCCATGCTCTGAAATTTATTTTCCGCACCTTTACAACCTTTTCCAACTGCTAGAATTATACCACCATCAGCAAATTGTACTATACAGTTAAATATTTTTGAATAACTCTGACGATTCGTTTGTTAAGAATTCATTATTCCAATACCTTCCTTTGAAATGGTACATGATTCAGTTTAAGCTCTTTTTGTCGTAGAACTGTCATAAAGGTCGATTCTGAGTCCTTTTTGTCGTAGAAAAGTCATTATATCGTCCTTTGTGTAGGTTGGATGTTGCCCTCGAGCCTTAATTTTGTATCCCTCTAACCATAACTATAATTGGGAGGTTATGCATGTCTTTCGAATTTGTTTTTTTCGGTTTTCATTTACATATGAATAGTTAAGGAAAATGTTTAAAAGCTTGAGTAGTAGTCACTGAAGGCGACTCCTACTCAAGTTTTGAAAGTTATGTTCGTTCCACCTACTTTTTATGGAACTGACCCTTCTAAATGTTTTTTCAAAGAACAGTTGAAAATAATTGAGTCGCTGAGGTAGAAACTGGGAATCTGTTGATTTTATATTCATGAGGATAAAGAATCGTGTGATCCCTAGGAAATCGTAGAAGGGCGGATCGGGACCGAAAACTCAGGCCTTACTGTTTTTCCTAAGTGGCTCTATTTTAGATGAGAAATTAAGCTGAGTTCATACTTCGATTCCTTCGTTCGTTCATTCACATTCGTTCGGTAATTTTGTTTTGACGATTCATAATAAATAATCTATGGCTTATAGACGCCGTAAACTACTCTTACCGTGTCTCAACTGAGACCTTATGAACCATTTTAACGATTAGTGCACATTGTAGGTGGTCAACCCAACGAATGTTTTTTACACACAAACGCATTTTTATGTCATCCGGTTGCATGTTAATTTTTGGTCAACGGCGGGGATCGAACTCGACACCGCGGCGTGATGAGAAACTCTCTTAACAATTAAGCTACATCCGGCGACGATTCATACAATGGTAAAATATTAAAACGATTCTCATAACGATTTTATCACGCTCTAAAATAAATTAATTTTGTTGACACGCAGGTACACATTATATGGATTTTATTTTATTCTTTTTCATTTTGGTCTCATATTGTCTCTTTTACGCAATGTTTGTTCAGACAAAAAGTTAAGGTTAAACTATCTCTTGTGATAAAAATGTAGGAACAAAAAACTGTCTACGATTGGCCGAAACATTGTTTGATTGAATGAATGAATGAACGAAGAAATTGAAGTATGGATTCAGCTTTAGGCGGCAATTAAGAAGAGTTGCCGCACCAATCGCTTATTAAGATAAGTAAACATTTAAACATCAACATTATTTGGGTCTCTGAACAACACGACGTTTTTTGAAACATCAGGGAGGATGATCTACCGAAACATTATCCCACTTTTAAAAACCGACTGAAAAGAGCAGAAATGCTAAAAGGAGGACGTCTTAACAAACATCATTTTGAGGACGGTTGTATGAAAAATTATAGCACAGGTACAGGTCTTGGAAAATTTGACAGAAGACTGAATCTTGTATATATTGACTTTCTCAGGATGCGTACTGGAGAGAAACCCTGTGGCTCATTTACAATGCCCCTATCTTGCACTAACAAGGACGAACGATTTCAATCTGTGATGTGACAACGGACTAAGCCACTATAACTTAACCTTTCAGAATCATATCTTAAAATTTTGAATAATTTACAACCGTTAATCGAAAATTATTTCGACTTATTGCATAAGAAAATGGCACAATTCTGCAACCGTGTAAACGTACCTAATTGACACATTATTTCAATTTAATTACTTTGCTTCCCCATACCTATTTTCCAAATTAATTAGAAAATTTACATCTTAATTAATAAGTAAAGAAGAAGAGTATAGACATAAAAACTTAAAATGCATGTACTTAAAGTGTTGAACATATTAATTATATTATTTATGTATACCATATAGACAGTTCGAAACATCTCACAACATTAAACGAAACTATATAGAGAAAATGAAAGTTAGACGTTTTGCAAAAAAAAGATAATTAGAAAATTATTTAAATAACTACTTTTATGTTATTGTAAATATAAAATGTGTGTATAGTTTTATTTTTATCTATCACACCAATTTCATGATACCTTCATATATGTACATATTCGTTTTTGAGCTCGTGTGTTTCATATATCAAATATAATAACTATAATTAAACATCATTATATGTCATTAAAGTGTACGGTATAGATTTGCAAATAATATCTTATAACAACTATCAGCCGAGAGATATACGTTAGAAGTTCGAATAGTTTTCTGCGTATCGATTACATGTTTCTCGTTATCTGCGTGCAGCAAAAAAACTTAACATTTTGATATAAACACCTTTCATAACACTATCGAGGGGTCAGCATTCGAACTGTCAGTCTGTTAAGTTGTTTATAAGCCTATTAACCAGACATTGTTAATGAGCAACATTGTGCGTAAGGCAGGAGGAAAGGTTTTAAAATACCTTTCTGGAAATGTTACGGGATTTTTCTTCGCAGAAATGTTTACGATTGAGCAATATATGAAAACCAATCAAAAACCAATTTAGACCAGCGAATTGCTTTGCGAAGATAAGTGCCTGCATTAGGGGGCGAAAACTGCCACAATCGTTTTCATTCAGAAGGGCGTAAAGGTAAAGCAAAATCAACAAATATATCGTGACGTAAATAGTTCGGTAGAAGACAGGGTAACTGGCACAAAGTGTTACCAACTTCAGACTGTCAAACCATTAATGACAAATTTACACTAATGACAGTTTATTCCATTGTTTACAAGCGTACAAAAGTATTTTAGTGGGAAATATTTAGAAAAAAAACTATCCGCAATGGAATTCAAGCATAATAGTGTGGCTTCTCTATATTTGGCTGGATAACCACAGCCGCAGATTGTTAACCAGTTGAAACATCTGCATGACGGAAACGCACTGGTACATCGCCGGATATTATTCGGAAGGTAAAGGACATATCGAAAATTTAAATATTTTTGAACATTTTTTAGTTTGAGTCAACATCAAAAAATAAAAATTCTGTGGCATTTTGTTTTGGTAACAATTCGTGTCAATCACCCTGTTGGTTTCTTCACAACAATGGAGACTATATTCTCCGGACTTAAGCCTAATGAATTTTTCCGTATAATTTATTCTATAGGCCAAAGTATTAACTAAAAAATATGAGACAGTCAATGATTAAAAGATGATCCTTCGCCGAGAATGGAGCAAAATACCATCACACTACATTCGTGCAATGCGTAAAGCCTTCTCGGACAAACTCGATGCTATTTTGCCCGCAAAAGGAACCGATCCCTGAGTACACGGATACCAATTTCAATATTTTGTCAGATAATGATTCCAGTACAAAATGTTAGTTAAATATACGCGTAGTCCATGGGTGGTCAAATATTTTCCACTGAAAGTGTCAACTACAAAAAACGTTTTTGTTACCATTCTTGAATCAATAAAAATATCACCACACAGCCGCGCACTTGTATACATAATATAAACGACATAATTTTAATGTTTTTATTTCATAAGTCAAGTGAAATTTTAGCCATATATAAAATTTGTTTAACCCTATACGACGCTAAAATAATTACAGAGAGTTCTTCACATTTACATATCCAATTATATTTGAGATTTACGAATGTTTATTATGCAATAAAACATTTACTTTTAGTTAATCTTAAGAATTGTATATATCTTTATGTTTTCTTCTTCTCACGTCATAAAATGTATATAAAAATGCCTTAAAGAAATGCAATCCATTTCGTTCGAAACATATATACATACATTATGCAAATACATAATGATATGCAAAATTATTGGTTTTCTTATTTATGTGCGCTTTCATCTTATATACCAAAATTATTTGATTTCACGACCTTCAAAGGACATAAACAGAAGCATATGATTGAATTACAATATACAACATGACAGCTAAATCGTTATGAATTAACCTTGATGTTTTCTGAATGTTTGAGCTGACCGGGCGATTGTTTCAAATATCATTTGTAATTGGATCTGTAAAGTTATATTTCGTTTGAATTCCAAAAAAATATTTGATCCCATCAATTTTATGTGAGATACGATGTGACCTTCAACGAGGTTTTCATATAGTGTTAATATTTGTGGAAACCTTTGTAAATATCAAACAAAGCAGGAATTGCGACCATCTGATTACGACCGATGAGTATAGATATGGCCGACCCATCTTCCATATCAATACTATATGCTGTAATTGTGCAAAGTGCCTTGAGCCCCAAAAAAAATTGCAAAGATAGAAATAAGCATACAAACAACCTTTCTAAATATAATAAGCATGCATAGTTTTAGAAAGGTTTTCTGTACAGACTTGTACAGACAATTCTAAACATATTGCACATATAGTGTTAATTAAAAATAATAATAAATTTAATAAAAGTATTTATTGACTTTGGAAAATAAAATTTATAAAATAGTGAAGTAATTTTCAATCTGTTATGTATTTGAAGCAAAACAAGTCAAAAGACATAAATACGACTTATATGAACAAACTTTCTTGTTAAACTGCTAAGCGACACAACGTAAACACAATATCGATATAATAAACTTAAATAGTCAATAATAATAAGTTAACTTATAAAATAGTTAATGGATCGTCGATCGATACGACTAGACAAATCGTTTTGGCACTCAAAATCGATTGAATAGTTATGCAACACTGTTAAGTCTAAATTTACCAGCAGAGGTAATGTAGACTACACACCCGATGTTTATATTCCAGCCGCAAGAACCAACGTTTTTCGACGAAGTGCTGTCAATGTTTTTATCGATAGTAATCATTGACTATGTTTAAAGCTGTATTTGAAACCCAAGAAATATGGACATAACATTGAACTCCCGCTTAAGTACCTATATACAGGGTCATTCAATAAGTCCGTAGGATAACATATAGATGGCGTTACTAGAATTTTTTCCATATGATTTTTATTTAGTATTGACCTTCAAACGATACGTGGATAAATTTGACTGCCATTTGACTATTGATTCGCGAGTTATAGCATTTAGTGTGAAGCAACTTTTGCTTTTGAAAAAAAAAATGGAAAAAAGTGAATTTCGAGTATGATGAAAAAAATACAGTGAAAACCAAACAATGGCTTGATAAACATTATACGAACTCTGCTCCATCGAGACAAATAGTAGAGAAGTGGATTGCTGAATAAAGGCCGCAACAGCACAAATGATGCAGAGTGGAGTGGACGCTCAAATGAACGAATCCACAAATTGGTTATGAGCGATCGCAAATTGAAGTTGCACGAGCTACATTGTAAAGATATCAGATGGAAGTGTTTTTACTAATTTACACGAACATTTAGGTATGCAAAAGCTCTGTGCAAAGTTAGGTGCCACGACCAAACAGACCAAAAATAAGAACGAATCGATACTTCATAGGAGTGGCGCTGTTAAACTGCAATAAAAAGGAATTCTATCGTGAATATGTGACAATGGATGGGACATGGCTTCACAATAACACACCAGAATTCAAAAAAACAGTCAACAGAGTAGACAGTTGTCGACGAACCGAATCTAAAGCGAGCAAAGACACAACTGTCGTGAAGGTAAGGTGAAGGCGTCTTTTTTTTGGGATGCAAACGAAGTAATATTCAACAGCGACTATTACTGTGCACTTTTGGATCGTTTGAAGGATGAAATCGCAAAAAACGGCCACATTTGCAAAAAAAAAGTGTTGTAAAACAAAACAAAACAAGCACCGTATCACAGATCGATGAAAACGATGACAAAATTGGATGAATTGGGTTTCTAATTGATTACCCACCCACCATATTCTCCAGATTTAGCCCGCAGTGACTTATTCCTGTTTTCAGATCTCAAGAGAAATATGGAAAGCTGGAGAGAAATATAAGTCCAATGATGAAGTAACCGCTGAAACTGAGGCCTATTTTAACGAAAAAGAGAAATCGTACTATAAAAGTCGTATTGAAAAGTTGGAAAATCGCCATACTCGTTGTATCACCCTCGAAGGCAACTATGTTAAATAATAAATTCGAATAAAAATTTTGTGGTTTTTACTTATCCTACGGACTTATTGAATGGCCTATTTCGATCAGATGTGATGCCTCTAATGATGTAACCCAACCTCTGGTTATGCTGAAAATCATCAGCTTTGAAATATGGATACGTCTACGTAAAACATATATCGAAGTCAAATTGACTATGGGTAAATTTCAAAAGAGCAGGCTCGGGTTATCAAAACGAAAATCTCCATAAAGGTCTCTAAAATGAAAAAAGCAACGAAAATACATTTTGTCATCTAATTACCAGCCTAATGCAATTAACCCTGTTTGTCAAGTATTAAAAACCCTGTCGATGCTGATTGTTTATTGATCATAGCATGACCTCAAGTCACCATATACCCTATGACTTAAGGCCACCATGTACTCTATATGAACTAAAGCCATCATGTAAATATTTGATGAATTTCAACAATCATTTTTTGAGACAGTTCAATATATTTTCATTGACAGTTCAATATATATAGATAAGGGCAAATTTAACGACAAAATTTTAAAATAAATTTTGTAATTAAAATCGAGAATTAAACCAACCATATTTCCTTTATTATATGTGTATTGTGGTTCCGGTCTGATATTTTACCAACGAGATCTAAGAGGGAACCCATAATGTAGATCCACAAGTACATAAGTCTTGCGATGCGTGAGTCAGAAGGAGAGAATATTCACATTCAGTCTCTTCCATTTCTACATCCTCACAGCTTCTACATAAGTCAATAGATATCAGACGTATCCTTCAGATATCAAACCTTGCATATTTTCTAGGAAAACGCAGTGTCGTATTAATATTTTTGCAACCGTTCCTAAGATTTCGTCTTGTCCGTACCGTGTCAACAATCTGACTAAATCGGTTTCGATCACGAGCCACCTCTTCATACTGATGCAAGCTTCATATCGTTTTCATATAATGAAATTAATATTTTAGAGTGCCTCAAGTTTAACCTAGGCCATACTTGTCTTGCTATATTGCAGCTTTCCTTCGTCAAGGCTACCTACCTTTCCTAAGTGCTATAACACGCCTCAACCTCACCACACCTCACAAATCGAAGCATTGAACTAAATAGGCCCACTAAAAATGACCTTTCCAATCATTTTAATATATCAGAGGTAACCTAACGCCATTCATGACGTTGGTAGAGCTGATTTCAAAACGTTAGTAAAGTTGATTATTCACTGATTTTAATCGAAGCTAGTTTCAGATACAGTTTTAATCAAATAATAAAAAACTCTATTTGTATATACTTGATGCTGACTAACAATTCTTATCACTATGCCTCTAAAAAACATTTCTTATCACTCTGCGTCTAAAAAAGTTTAAACGTTTTACTTCAACTATCATAGTTTTAACCATGGTGCCATTTGATCGGATGGCTTAAAGTTCTAAATATGAGTTCTAAACTGCTCAGAGCATTAAAAAGCAATTAGTGTCAAAACTCCAAAGGGCTATAAATACAACGATATACTAGTAGATGCTGGAACAGACCTAACATGATTTGATACTGAAATGTGGATTAAATCACTAAACGTCGAAGCTTTTCAACAATTCCAACTAAATTGTGACTTCAGCTTTTGTGAAATATAGCTTATATAATCAACAATGTTCAAGTCAATCAAACGTCAAGTTCTAATTGCGGACTTAATTAAATGAAGATTTACAAAATAATGAAGTAAAAAATCTATAATGTTATGGTAGCCTCAGTTGTGCATTTACTATTGTCACGTATATAGTGACACGTAAATTATTGTCATACACTATGTCATTGAAGTATTACCAAAGATAAAGTTCTTCGAGATAAAATCAATTCTCATGGAACATCGCATTCGCAATTGATACATCGGTTGTGTAATCCTCCCATCATCTGACTGGCATTATAAGTGTTAAAAGCGTTAAATTTTATGCAAAATGCAATTTAAACTAAGGTGGCCTAGTATATAGGATCACTTGGCATGTTCATGTCACTTACTTGTCTAAATCAACTTCACGATAATCTATGGCAACTAAGCAAAGCATTGACGATATTTATGCAGATTGAGTATTAACTTTCCAGAATTTCAATGTATCACTAATATACAGAGTCTACGAGTATGTAGTCATATTTAGTTAGGATAATAGTATATCGAGTCCGTCTTAGAATGTTTCACACACTGTACGAATGAGGTGTGATAGTGAACTATACATATACGAATCGGACAGGTACACATATCAAGTAGCATATGCCTGATGAGATGGATTTTAATTTTTTCGAGCACACAGTAATTCAATGACGCCATCGCAGATCAAATTGGCCAAGTGAATTACAAAAACAACATATCATGCACAACTCGATTTAAAATGCAATGCTTCCATTAACTTAGCATCACACAAAACATTGGATTTTTACGAGTTTTATGGGATGATTCCGAGATTTGTTAAAACGTTTAAGGGTTTCTAACGAATTGCTTTACGTGCTTCCAAGGTAACATAGCTAATTTTAAAATCATTTCACGGTAGATTTATTGATTATGGCTTTATGCCCTCTTCAATGAAAACAGTAGTGTCCTGTGGCAGTTACCGCGGCCAAAACCAAATTTTCAAGCTAGCCACCAATCTTGCCCCTTTCAATTTCTGTATTTTGTACAAGCATGCTACGAGCAGACCCATTGTGCTTTTCGCCAATTGAACTGCACTTTGTCGTGAATTACGTTCTATTCAGCTTTCATACTATTTCTGGCGATGTTGCTGTTTTTGAATGCTCATCTCCATGATATTTTTGATGCTAACGGTTATATTGCTCGGTGTATTGGTCCGAAAACACAAACATTTAGTTCACATATAAATGTCGTATCCCACACAGTATGCGTTTGAATTGCTGTCATGCGCTGTGATTGGTTTCACTTCGAGTACCCTGATCCCTGAATATTTGTGAATGATGGATGGATGTTTTTTTTTTTTCATTAAATCAGTCAAGTTCTATTTATAACTCCTAGATCCTATAGGTCAATTTTCACACAAGCTCTTAATCGGGATGTCAGCTAAATTTATAATATAAATTGAATGAATCGACTGTGATAGAAATTGTTTCTGGTGTGAGCCGCATGAACTTGAATTATATATACATGGATTAACCATTCACTAATATAATCCACTCGATTTTTGACACCATATATACGAACACGGTCTACCACCACAAATCAGGATGTAATTTATAATTAATTATATAGCATTACCTGCTTAAAACTTATTTCCTATTTAAACAGAATAGATTAATCAAATGATAAGAACATAACATTTTATCACGACCCAAATACAACGAGTGTGCGCGCTACAAATTAAATAAAACTTTTATTAAGTTAACAATTTCTTAATAAAACCGACAGTCAAGTTTCTATCTAAGGTTACCTGGGTATTATTGTATATACATATATATGTAGATACAGATTCTTATCATCGATCTATAACCAAATTTATGAAACAAGTTAAATTAAAATTAATAATTTTTGTTATTAAATTTTCATTTGACTGGATTCGATCTAAACCGATCGGGTACACATACAGCAAATAAATAATGATTTAACGTCAGTCAACATAATTTAAACTATTTTGTATTGATTTGTAAATCGAATATTACACAATATATGTAATGAATAGTTGGTATTATGTTTATATATAGGGGTTTCCAATAAGAGGTTTCAGAGGAAGGTGTGTCATTAACATTTGAAAACGATATCAGGCAAGTGGCCATCACGTCTACGCTTACCCAATTCGTTTGCGGGTTATGTTCTCGATAACTTTCCGAATTTCATCTTTAATGGCCAATTATGATCACCTCTTTGAGATATAACACGGTTAGGAAACATTTCTTGCAAAATTGCGATTGTGTCGTAGCTTGTGTGCCACATAGCGCTGTCTTGCGGATAATAAATGTCCACATCAAAATCTTTCAATTCCGGCCATAAAACATCATTTATCATAGCTCGGTAGCGCAATCCATTCACCGTAATAGCTGCATCAGCCTAATTTTCGAAAAATCCAATTTCGAAAGGTCCAATCACAAAATGTAAGTGAAGATGATTTTTCGATAAAAACCCGGATCATTTAAATGTATTTGAAGGACACAATCAGCGAAGATGGACGTTTATGGTGATCAATCGGCTTGAATTCTTGTGTTAACTGAACTTTAGAAGCCTTAAGACCTAAGTCATTATGCAAAATGCGGCGTAATCTCGTTTGTGGAATGTCTAATTCCAAAGGTCAACGA
Organism: Tipula lateralis; assembly: GCA_963932295.1. NCBI lineage: Eukaryota > Metazoa > Arthropoda > Insecta > Diptera > Tipulidae > Tipula > Tipula lateralis. Next base: position 32,812,766 of record OZ010738.1, on the reverse strand, counting down.
GGAATCGATAAACCTAGATTCTCTGCAACACTACGGGCTAAGTTGTTTTTGAGCGACGCACACAATTTCGATTCTTATCACTTGTCCCAAAAGCTCACATTTTTCCACCTGTTTCACTATTGCCGGCCGAGAAGGTGCTGCACGACAACCATAGAATGTCAAACGATGACAGCTTCAAAATGTACACCTTCCCAAATATCAGGCTATTCAAAATGAAATCCCTTATTGGAAAACTCTTTACATATCAATAATAATAATTTATTTATAAATTTAATTAATAATTTTGTATTCAACATTTCTCTTATTAAATCGGTCGCATATATTTCCAATTCAATCCATTTGGCTCTTGTGAAAATCAAATTGATTTTAATTTTTTGTGATCTAGAAAATGACATGATCACAAGTTAATAATTTCAAATCGTATACCTTTAATTATTTTCGAAAGAAAAATTAGAAAATCTGTTCGTTATTTATTATACATATCTATATACAGTAAGGGAAATAGTGATATCACAAACAATTATCATGTCTCATGGACATATTAAATTTCCGCGAACGTAAATAATCTATGTACAAATAAATTATAAATTAAACTGCTGTAGCATAATTTTTTTTACTCTTAATGTAATATGAGGAGGTGGGAAGCCTATTGAGTCTTGTGTACCAACAGAAACACCACATTATTACGAAAATACATAAATGTATGTCTTATAAAAACTATGAGGTCGACTTTGATTTCCTTACGGCTATATACTAAACATTTATGTTAAATTATGCATAAACGATTTACTAAGACGTTTATTACATTTTTTTTCTAATTCATCTAATTTATCAAAACTCAATTAAAAGTAAATCAATTTATGTGCATGTACGTACATATGTACAATGGCAGTAGAAAGGAAATTAAATCAATTTTTATTGAAATTATCACCCAGTTATGGGCAAAAAGGGGTATACACTTATAATTTTGAGCTTTTAAAATGTGAAAAATGCAGCAACAACAAAATATTCGGAATCTTAATTAAATCTCACTACAGTAGGTAGAGGTTTAACCTGAAGACTAGACATATACATTCTATATAAATATATTCATGGATAGTGGTTTGAAAAATTGCAACTACATACATAAATTACGAAACATTTCAAAATGATCGGCCTGTCTATAAATCCGTATATGTACAAAGTAAGCGCGAGTTAGACAGTTTAATAGATTTTATCGGATATATTTAAATTTTCGATTTAAGTATATACGAGTATGTAATCCAATTGATAGGTGTAAGTGTATACATTCTGAACGATATCAAAACATACGTATCTACTTGTAACATAAATATAATTAACATAATCTATCAATTCAACGGTTTAAAATATTATACACTAAATATTTTAAGACATTTGGATTGACATGACTGAGAAGCTAGTTCAAAGACCTTATATACCTTTTAACAGTTATGAAGTATAATTGCCCTTGTGGCGTGTAAGTCTGGTGGTTATTAATGGTTAAAATAATTTGAATTCTCTTTTAATTAATGTGAAATCGGAACTGCAAGCACCTAGTGTTCAATATTTCATTGTAACAGAAGATATACCGGATGTGGCTTGTTTTGAGATATGGAAATCTTATTTCCATAAAATTCCGTCAACTGAAAAATTGTGAGGAAATTTGTGAGGTAGTAGGCAAAACGCATGTTTTGAATGACTGTCCAGCTCCATCGATGGAAAATATGTCAACACACACCTGTGAATTCTCACTCCGCGATCGTTCACGAGAATTGTACATTAGCGATAAGATTTTGCGAATAATTTAACACCTCGGTGTGAAGGTCTTTATAGAGTCAAAATTCCAAGAATTGAAGGCTATTGTGCTTCGTTTCGTTGAATTGGTTAGTTATCGATTGGAAGAGGAAGATCATTTATACCAAATCTTTTTTTCCGAATAAGCTCATTTACTTCTCGGTAAAATTGCCCTGAATGAATGTGGTCCAAGAAGCATTATAGGACCATTTTTCTTCAAAAGTGAGAACGAAGCCGCATTAACAGTCAATGGTGTCAGTTATCATGGCAGTTAGCTAACTGACTTTTATTCAATTCAATTGAAGTAAAAACTTGATCGATATTTGGTTTCAAAAGAACATAGCAACATTTTCATCACACAGCATACGATAAAATCATTATAAAATAAACAGTTTGCGGCCTACTTCAATAATTTTATCAACCGAAATTGCGGTATTATGATCGGTTAGAATATGCAATTTATGACTGCATTGCTTTTATACGGTTTAATCAATTTTTTAGTACATCTATAATTTCCATTTTTAGTCCCATGATTTTGCGTGCTTATCTAAATTAACACTAGGGATCGATTAAAGTGGTTGCCTAAGCACAATTCTCGATCCGTTGTGATACCAAAGCACTCACCTTCATTAAACCATTTAGGCTTCCGGTGAAGTGTAAACTATCCTCCAATTACTGTTTGCGAGTTCAGAGAAGCATTTAGTCATGTATAGCTACCAAGTAGTAATTCTATATCCTAATAGTTCTACAGAAATTTTTAAATCAAAAATCAAAGGCCCAGCTTTCTACGATGTTCTTCCAAAATTTAGTGCTCTGTATAATACTCCTACGTCAAGTATAGTTTTAGCCGAATTCGGTACCACTATACTTTATGTGGCGGAGTTTGTGCATCTTTCGTTTTCATTCAAGTGCTTTCCGATAGTAGCTGTATAGTCGAACCTATCTGGGCTAGCTTCCTGGGCTAGCTCGTCTAACATCGAAGATTCACATTATGTCACAATTAGTAAAAGTCCTCCATCGCACTCAAATCGATATGCTCACCTCGAACCTGCCACAGAAGACTCTATCACACTCTTCCCTTTACTTCTGAGTGAAACGGCAATGAACCGTTCCACACTCTCATAGAAGACTCTGGAGCGGCACATAGTCACAAAACTTTTCTATTGTAGTGTAATCAAGATTTTCCATAGTTACTTATCTAGCGGATCAATTATGTTTGATGTTCTGACTGAATTCATTTACACTACTCCGTTTTTTATTCATCAGCTCTGGTTTTAATCATGGTTCACTGTCTTTACAATATTCTGGCTCCAAGTTAGCTTACTGTTTATTATACAAAAATCGCACTTTGTCGGTAAAAGTTAATGGGAAGCCATTCAAAGTAAAAGGAACAACTAAGGTAACCTTATATTTCATAGTGACCAAACGTTATTTTTTAATATTTACCTGCTTAAGTGGTATGGTTACCTCCTTAACCATACCCAAATTAGTCGAAGTTTCTTGATATTTTATATCTCAAAATGTGTCTTCTTAATTGCAATCTACAACTAGAAGGCAAGTATAAACGTGCAAGAATGTGTTTGACTTTTTAAACGTAGAATATGCTTAAACCCTATTATGTGTGATGATTCCATGAATCTGCTTTATCGAGATCATACGTAATATCCTAGTTAATTGGCATTATTTCTTCGTTAATTGTTGGAGAATATAACGAACGGTTTTGCTCTCGGCTTTTATAAGTTTCTGTACGCTTCTGGCTTTTTCTCGTTGTATTTTAACAATAAACTTTGATATAATATCTGATTGGTTAATTGGTTTTTATTAGTTCTTGAGATAAAGATTTACTAATGAACAAGATAAGTAAGTACTTAGTCCTTGTCTACCTATATAGTACTGAACCGCCCAGGTTGCGCCTTTGTTAAAACACTGCGGCGTGGAGCGGGAGGTATCGAGTTCGAATCCCTACATGGGCAGGATGCGAAAAAAGATTTTCACCATCGATCGTCTGGGCGGTACGCTTGGTGGTGTGAATGAACTTATCTGAGACCCAGTTGAGGTTAGAATCCGATGGTTTCTACGTAAATCGGATCTATAGCCGGAACGTAAAGTAATATAGTGGGAAGTCACAATGGGCAAATAAAGCCTGAGTGACAGATAACACTACAACGAAAAAACATGAAAAAAAAATATAGTACTGACATGGAAGACGGAAACTGCTCATTAATTCTTCACCCTAACGTGGTCAAAGATTTGGACATTCATATCAATATTGATTTGACAGGGTCCTCCTCTTTTATAATGGGATTCGCACTCCAATACACGGTACCTTTCATTCCAAACTAATAGTAGACTGACGAACATAACCACACTTTAAAAGTTTTTCCGAATCATTGCGTACGCTATCAATCATAGAATCAGTCTGTTCTTTTAATGAAGGCCAAGGTATCCGATTTCTTCAAGGTGGTTAGTTGAACATAGGAACCGCGATCAAAAGTAATGTAGCTGTGGAGAAAATATGTTAGACAGGAGCACAGAAGAGCTCAATTGTCTTTGCTTCTACCCTTGAATTGCTCGTAGTTAAGATTGCTCCGAATTGAGGTTCGGTACATTTGATAACTCAAAGATCAGTGTTCAGTGAGAATACACAGCAAAACCTTTAAACTACGCCTAACATAGTTCAAATTATACCACCCAGGTGGCGCAGTGGTTAAAGCTGCGGCAGTTGGAGCAGAAGGTACCGGGTTCGAATCCCGATAGGGGCAGGATGCAACAGGGATTTTCCATCATGAAATTACGATCTGTGGTGTGCAGGTCCTCGAATGGGTTGTAATGGCGTAAAAGTAAGGACGTAAATAAGCAAAAGAGTGCCTTGAGCCCCAAAACAGATTGGAGAGAAATAAAAATAAAAAAAATAAAAAATTGTTCAAATTATTGATTTTATTCAGAAAGCAAAGTCGACTCAAGGTATTTTTTGTCTTCCAATCAAGTTGCCAGTAAATCGTATTGTAATCAATTGCCCTTAAAGCATCCTGACTATTAGAGAAAGTGCAGATACTCCGACGTTTCTTGCAGTGCTGCTCTCGAAAATAGCTAGAATTTCCTTGTGGCGTACCTACTTAAGAGTATAAATAATTTCCTCTCGAGATCTAGTACGTACTTCGGCACAAGTTGATTTACAACATAATTCTGTTTACTATATCTCTTTCAGAGAAGGGAGAATTATTCTGGTTTCGGTGAAAATTACACCGTACATTTCCTCCATTGTGTTCAAGGCCATATAGGCAGTTATGTGACGTCCCAAGTATTTCCATTTTTCTATGCTCACTACTGCTGGAAAAATTTAGCTTTATCCATCAGGCGAGTGGCTGTAACTACTGCACATATATTAATTTGAGCATCGAACAGCAGCAGACCCGCATCCACTTTTCAAAGTACTGAGTCAAAGGATATATGCGGCAAAGAAAATAATGGGATAATATCTACAAGCTCAGTTTCCTTATGGTTGACTGATAGGCCCTAATCATATTATCTGGATATAAGTTCCACCTTACATCGTAACCCGAACGGGAACACAGGACTTAAGTCAATTATCGGTTAACCAAAAAATTGAATCTCGACCTAAAATATTACTTCTTAGAATATAAGTTGATATACTGTGACAATGAAGGTGTATAGAATCAGAAGTTTAGATATAGACATCTTAAACATTGCATTGGCCCATACTCTTCCTATATGTTTAGCACTCGGGTGCGTGATCACTTTCATCCTTCATCGTTTTGGGACCTTTAAAATGCCACACCATCAATCATAGTCGGTATTAAACGAACTATCACTGCAAGCAAATCAGTATATACTTGCAAGTATCACCTTTCATTTTAAATTCTTATATACGTTACATACAGACACGAATATTAAAGGAATTTAAAAAATTAAAATCTTTTGAAAAGAACTAAAACATTTTCCCGCAGTGTACAATGTGTATCGCGCCGCTGAATTACATAATGTAAATAACTTTGTATATTCAAACTTTCATATACACAATTGAACTAGTTTTAAGAAATTATGTTCCAATCAAACATAATTGGAAAATATTTACAACAAACAAGTATATTTCCGAATTACCAATTTGATTTACACAAAATTGCCGTGTTACAAGATTGTATTACATTATGTATATCGTATATATGTAAGATATTCAAAATATTTATCGAGTTTGATTGTGCAACAGTCATTTGTCATATGCCGATTCATGAATTTCCGTATATACTCCGCAAGATATATAGTTGCACGCCATATAGCAAGTTTATAATGTGTGTAGGACTTAAATCTATAAACTTAATTACATAGGGCGTATTTCTTACAATTTAAGACACTATGTATATCAGTTTAAGTGGCACGCGTTTAGTATTCATTCCAAGAATTTCAAACACTTTAAATGGTTTCATCACCATATAATAATTGGTTGAGAATAAATTTTATATATAGAATTTCAAAGCCAAATACAAAATCTAAGATAAATGTAAGAAAAGTGTGAGAAAATATTAATTCAATCGAGTTTCCATTTCGACTACGTATGAATTATTTAATTATGATATTTCATATTTCTTCGCAACATCGCCAACATACATTTTATATTTTGAACAAAATCACGCAATTACATTCCAATAACGATAATAATTAATTAAAATTACTTATTATAGTCTTAGCTATGAACAATATAACCATAAATGCAATCGTTGATCACTTGAGATAGTGCGATTTGTGAAAATACCACCCAGGAATACGAGTAAAAATTATTATACATTTCAGATCATTCCCATTTCGGAATTTATTTTAAAATATTATTTTTGTGTCCAATTTCAGAGAACAACAATTACTGAACGTATTCGAAGTGGTGATTTCAACACTGGAAGGCAAACTGCAGCGAATCGATAATTTGGATAAAGCAGTCGAACACTTGATGCGACGTGTCGAAGCGCTCGATAATCGTGTAGTCGATAATATCCATAAAACCGATTCGGTAATATCAAAGTTACGAATACTGGATAAAATATCGTACGAACAGGGTGAAGTGAGCTTCGGCAAACCGATACGATCGAACCAACTCGACAACAAATTAATCCTGTTGGATCAGAAAGTGACCGACATCGATATAAAATTAGAAAGTTTAAAATCACAAATCGATAATAATTTTCTACCCGTCGACGAGCTGAATGCCGAAGCCAGTGAAAAGAAACCCGTCAGCATGAACGTTGTCGAAATAACAAAGGCAATGAACGCCGAAGTTATAAATCATGTAACAAAAGAATTGGGCCAACTAAAATCGACAGCCGAAAGTATTGATAAAAAACTGCAGTTTCATATTAATTTGGCATCCGGCAATTTAGACAAAATACTAAAGCAAATGAACGAAATACACGAAGCGGTCGTCGAACAAAACGATTTCAATTGGAATACATCGACAACAACAACAACGACCCAATATCCAATCACAAAACTAAGCAAAATCGATACATTGGTACAACAAATTCGGCCGATTATGTCGGTATCGGAAAAAATGGATGAAGTTTGGGATGTGGTTGTCGGCACAAAAAGTTCAGTCGACGATTTAGTACCCAAATCCGATGAATTATTAACCCATACGCAACGCCAAGAACGCGCCATTGGTGAAATTCATTCCGATTTGCGTACAAAAACCAATTTGATAATCGAAAATTTGGATATTGTCGAGCGACGATTAAAAAAACAAGAAGACGATGTTGCAGTATTAGCCCAACGTCCCGTACCCGCCGAACTACTAATGGATCCAACAATAGATCGTCTAGTTGAATACGATCCTAACCGTTATTCGATAATCGAAGATTATACAGAACCACCACCAACAACAGCATTTCCAACATCAACCCAATCAACGCTACCTGCGTCATCGTCGTCAGTTTCGATATCGAGCACCATTTCGATGGTGACCAGTACACAAAGTAACATTTCAGCACAAAATACAACATCCACTCCAACAACGACGACACCACCGACAATTGTTATACCGCAAATTGTTACGGCAAAGCCGCTGTCGCGAAAGGGCGGTATAATATTTCCAAGTGTTAAAAATAAACCAGCTGTTGTGAATTCAACATTTACGACCGATGCAATCAGTTTTAAAGACGTTAAGGTAATATTCATTTATATATACAAAGACTCACCTACACATCTCATTATGAATCTTGTACCAAAAATTATATATCTTACGTAAATTCATCTTTGCTACTATATACAACGAGCACAATAAACAATAACCATTGAAACAAGCCATCAATCAGTTTTCTTTTAACAACGTGCACTACAATTGTTGGCTAATTAATAAATTTATTGACTTAACAGAATCTTTAAAAAAAGTTATATGTATCCGACACATACAATAGGGTACGCTGTATCGAGAAAACGGATAGTATATAATGAATAGGTTTCTTTAAGTCATCTTTCAATTAGTCAACTTTTATTTTATTTAAGTAAATATAAATGATGTCGGTGCACGTCGCGGTATATAGAAGAGATAATTATATAGACGTGTTCACGATCTTTATCCGCGTTCATCATATTATTATGTGCAAGAAGAAACAGATTTTTTGTGTGTCTTGAGAAATAATGGCGAAGACGTGGGAGTTTTATTTATTTAAGTGTGTATTTTCAGCCTTTTCATTAAATGCGTGTTACAATCTAAAGTTTATACATGAATCCGAGTTCGTAGCTCGGTAATTTAAATTTTTAAGGTTTCCAAATCATTTCAATGAAAAAACTTCGAGCAACCTTAAATTTGTTGAAAAGAAGCAAGAAAGCAAGATATAATGTTCTATAGCCTACATAAATGATCTGACTGTAATCAGTAAAAGAAAATTTGACTCAGTTGTTTCAGAACTGATTCAGGATGCACTCATAGTAATATGGGAATGGTGTTTCCATGAAGGACAAACGTAAATTCAAATAACCCAGATACTGTATCCTTTGCGAGAAGGAAGAAGCTAACGCTTGTGGCTTCCTCTCCAAATTGTAAAACAATACTTAAGATAAAAATAGGACCACAAAAACACTGGGCCTATCAGAAACCCCCTTTAGGCGTACCTGCAATGATATAATGTTATATGACTGAGAAGCCAGGACCGACTTTATTTAAAGAAGGAATAACCTGTCTCGGTATTACAGGTACAATAAAAACTTGTGCAACAGCCACGATTGAGGCGCTTACAGGACTAACTTCCTTGCACTCCTGCCTTTAAAAAAGAAGGCCGTAAATGGAGCCTTAAAATGTCGACAGAAAAAAATATGTGAGCTTCAGGCTAAACAATCAATAACATATATCGTCTGTAAGTTCATATACTTCGTTAGACTCAAGTATATAGTGATACTAGATCGGAAATATTGATTTTTAAAAGAACCGTCGTATGAAATAAGGTCCATTTTATGGTACACAGGAGATGTAGTGAAGTGTTAGAATAGAACTGTCCTTTCAAACTCCTTGGGCATCTGTGAAACCAATATTCCAAAAGAAACTGCAAACCATAAACCTGGGTGCTTTGAAGGCCTAACTACCACAAATGCTTTCTACGAGTATATTGTATCCAACAACCAAACTGTTAAGTATATGTAACTACAATTACATAACTAACAACCACAAACCGAATAACAGTCATGTGTGGGCACACTAAAGCTTACATTGGAGGGTTAAGGTTGTTTCGAGTCACTATCTCTAGAAAAGACCTTTTATTGACCAGAATCTTCAGTCTGCGATAGACAAAAATATTTAGTTCACCCTCATCAAATCGAATCAAAGAAATATGAGTTGAGGTTATTAACTTTGCAAATCAGAATTGATGCTATTAACCGACATATTCACAGGTCATATTTCAGTTAAGATATTATCTTAAAAACATGGACATGTGTACGACAGATAGATGCCGCTTCTATCAGCAGAACATATACTGTGCCAATGCATGGCTATTATCCGCCGAGTCTCAAACTCGAATAGAAAAATGCAAATATCACCGAAAGATATTTTTAGGTTGATTATTGAGGCCTAAATATCAATTGGTTGATTAAGCACAAAAGATTATTATGAGCGACAAATATCGATAAGGGTCTAAATCACCAAATTGCTAAACTGAGTGAATTTGGACCGGGGAAAAGAATTGATGTGAGAATCTATGATGATGAAAAGGGTGAATACATCGAAATAGGTGACTCATACATATGCTATGAAAAACGTGGAGTCTTCTAAAATTGAATATTGGGCCAGAGTGGTATTGGAAACGTTCAACTTGACTATATATCATTTGCCGGGGGTCTCGGGTTCATTACCGTGGTGATGACCAAACATCAATCACGATCGGGTGTTTTTAATCTGTAAGGGTATGTGTAGGTTGAACCGTGGACCCAGTGGAATTGAGTTCTTAAATAATTTTCCGCTTTCTTAAATTTTTTAATCCCCCAACAATTTTGCTGCATGCTTAAAGTTTGAAGTCACATCAAAAAATAAAAAAAAAAGAACTGTTCTTCAGTCCGACTCCCAAAATGCTAGAGATATACTTCGGATATTTAGGATGAAACTATCGAGGAAATGGGATAAATGGTTTTATTGAAAAGAGTCAGATAACAGGAAAGATGTACTTAGAACTATAGCAAACACAATGACACAAACGTTGGGCCAAATTAGATTGAATGAAAGAGTTTGGAAATAATTCTAAAGGAAACGACATAATTGATTAAGAATGAGTTATGTGAATGGTAACTGCCAAGTGCGTTGTAATATCTGGGCCGTTGCCATAAATAAACTAAAGTATGTTTTAAACCAATTTATGGCACTGGTTGCTAATTGTCAACGATCACAAAGTTTGTAGCAGAGTTTCTCTTTTAAGCACGATAAGCAGTCCAACGATTTATCGTCGAACCATCTATTGTGATTACAACCAAATTTTCAAAAATAGATAAATTCCACTGGTTTTCACTATAGATGTTGGTTTTATCAGTACTCTCTCTCGAGTTATGAAAGTAACTAAAATCTAAAAATATTCGAACATAGACTTCTAATCTATCATTGTATGTCATAATAACTATTTTGGTAAGTCAGAAAACTCGAACTAGAAAATGGGTGTAAAAAACACTCCTTATGATACTGATACTATCTTGGTTCGTATCAGAATTATTGACGCCTCAGTCGCTAATTAAAATTCAAACGTCTAGAGTTTAATCAATTTTACCCGATTGTTACTTGTCGGCGCTATAGTCTTCACTTCACTTTTATCACTTTAACACTTCACAGGTTAAACTGAGATTTCTTATCCAATACTAGCCTTCCACTTCAGGCTATCATCACCGCTTGAGAATTCGAAGAGATAACATATCTCGTTCTACAAAACCGAAATCCAACGTTATTATTGATTATTAGGCATATTCGTTACAGTATACGAACAATAAATATAGGTTGAATAGTAATGTATCATATACCGAATTAATGAATTAATGTCTAATGGGGCGGAAAACTGTACCATTAGGGTAGAACATTACTATCAACTTGTATTATATTAGACGATTTGTGAAATGATTGATTAACAGAAGTGTACGCCCAGCATATACCATCAGTTTTTCAAACGCTTCAAAATTGAATGAATCGACGTTGGATATATAATCACCATAGTTTCAGATAAAGGCAGCACATCATTGATAATCAATAAAGTTGGATGAAAAAGATTTATTCAATTACTTAATGTGTGTATGATCGGTAGTTCACACAAGAGTAGAAATTGTGAAGAATGAATGCATGAATTAACAACGCTTTACTTCTTCTGTTTATATATTTTTGAAAAATAATAATCGATTAAATAGTTGTATCGATCGATGCAGTAAATGACAACTTCAAAGCGGCATTGATTGACAGCTTATATGGACACTGAAACCAGCCGTTGAAGAAGTTCTTTTGAAGTTGAGCGTATAACATCTGAATATTCGGTAATGTTGTTTCACTATAGGCCAGTTTCGATCTGATGACATCATTAAATAATTAGGTCACCAAAAAGATCAATTCCATCTCATCAAGCATATGCGCCTGGACATAATAGTTGCTGCATTGTGTACGCCACATTGCATCTTCTACTCCCCGAAAGTTTTCACTAACGATTGTGATTTTTGATGCAATGCATGTTCCGCTGTAGTTTAATATGTGTTGACAGGAGAGATGAGTACTGAATCATTATATTTGGAAGCTTTAGGATACGATATTTTAACAAACATAGATCTCTAAGAACTTCACAGATAACAGATTTTGACACACGCAAGTAAACATAAATAAACTAGATACCGACCAAACGATGAAGCAGTGACCAAAATTACGATAGTTTGGTTTTTGATAAAAGCAAAATCCCAGGAACTTTTCATTATCTTATTACAAGCGGCAACGTGGACTTGTTTGCATCCCAGCTGGACTTCAGGACCCATTAGTCGCCCATCTTTCATGTTAGTACAATAAAGACCAGCATAAACCAATGCAATGTCCAGATAATCTACGTAAACCAAATCTTAAGTAATACGTTCTCGATTTGACTGGCAACGACGTAACGCTGCTAATAGAAATTTCCATAGAACACATGCCGTCATTTTTTTATTATGTCGCAGTGCTTAAAGTTGCAACTATTGGAACGGGAGGTACTGGATTCAAATCTCGATAGGGGCAGGATGCAAATAGATTTTTTATCATCTGATTACGATCAATGGTGTAAATGAACACATTTATGACCCCTGGTGGTGTGCAAAATTCATGGGCCAACCCATCTTCCATGTCACTATAGGCTGACATGGAGCTATGAAATGTACAAATAGTTCTAGGTAAATCGGAGCTATAGCCATATGTCGTCGATTTGGCTATGTAATGGCGTAAAGTAGGACATAAATAAATCAACCGCGACTCAATCCTCAAAGATATAAACAGACAGACAGACAAATAATTATTTTATCAACATCGTTATGGACGATTTTAATATATCTGTACTGCAGTCTTTACATACACGAGCTTGAGTGTAAAATACATAACGGTGCCAATCATCTGTTCGATGAGATTCGATGTGAGAAACTTAACTTATTGAATAACACAGACAGTGCAGACAACAAAAATTTCACTTGCCCTGTGTCCACGCAGAATTAAATCGAAAGTATTATTTTGTTATGTTGTATTGCCACAAGCCAATTTACCAGAAGAAATATACTCGTATGTTCATATCTTATAGGTTATTATTTAAACGGAATAAATAAGACAAAAAATATTAATAAGCTTTCAAAAGTTCCCAATTGAGATATTATAAATTTATTTTTAATTATTACATATTTTTGGTTTATGTTGTAACAATTATTATCATTCATACGTTTTGTTGATAAATTTAATCTGTCAACATCAATTTATTATAAATAAATTGAATGAGACGGCATATAAGCACATGTCGTTGTATATTAATAGGTTTTTGGCGAGGCTCCACAATATACATGTATATACGATGATATTCACATATGTCAAAATCAATGGTTATTGCAAATCGTTGTTTCAATATTTTTATGCCGAGTAATCAAATTGAAACGAAACACTTTTACCCTAACAAAAGCAAACTATAAATACCGGAAACACTCAATTCGAAATGGTACGCGGATTATACAACTTTAATTTTAAGAAAACCTTTGGTGGTAAGTTAATCTAAATATTGAATTGTTTGATCTCGGTTATACGAGTATATAGTTAGTTGATTGCTCGACAGTATGTGTTGCAATTTTTTGTTCTGCTATTTAGTCATTTTGATTGATTGGGAACTTGTTTCATATAATTACAATATGGGTGGTGGCAGCTGGCAGGTATTTATATATGATCTAACAAAACTATATATAAAAACGCTTGTGGTCATATGACTTTGGCAAAACATTTATTGTGCTGACAAGTGATACACATTTGAACTGTATTATATAATTCGTGTGAGTGTGTGTACCACCTGAGGAGAAATAAGCAGAATGCCTTGTTTGGTAATGATTGGTTAAGATGGAAATGTAATATCCCATAAAAGATTCAATCAAAAAATAAATATTTAAACATTACCCATCAGGCTGTGAAGGAACCTACCTTCAATTTATTCAAATTATTGTCCTTCGTTGTCTACACAATTTTACTAGTTCTCTGTCAAAACATAAACACAACGACGGTAAAAAGTCCCATCTTTGGACAAAAATCATTCATTCAATCAATTTTACACTTCTTCAAAACTGGCCAAATGTAGTTCTGTCAACCCAGAAACCAAGTCTGACCAGTTAGGCGGTTGCGGTAGCATATCCCATCTCAACGTTTTTAAAGTATCCTTAACGATGGAAGTGTGATGGCACAGAACGATGTCGTGCTGTAATACCACTCGTTCGTGCTCCATAACATGTAAACATTTGAAAATACCTTAACGAGTCATGTTAAATGCATCCGCTAATTCGTCTTGAGTTTGCGTATCATCTTCATTCAAAAACGCTTGCAGCTAGGTATCTTTAAAAGGTTTTGGCCTCCCGGAACGCTTCATACCCTGAATGTCAAAAGATTCAAGTTCAGAAGCAATCTTCTTAACAGTTTTCAAAGGAATTCAATTAATGTTATACCAGTAATGAATATAGTTGAGAACCTTAGATAACACCATTGACAGCCAAACTTGGTTGCTATGTGTTCGATTTACTTACACCATAAACATATTGCGCACGGGTCTGTTCATGAGGTTAGAACTCGATAATAGACCAGCAAACGGTTAGAAATTTTGGTGAAACCAAATTATATGTGTTAAAGTATTTTGGTCGCTAACATAAATCATCTCAATGCTTTATACACTTGGATTTACGACGATTATTGCTTGTTATAAGACGCTGCGATTGAACAATCTTGCGCTAGTCAGAAGACGTTGCGAATGAAATGGGCTTATTATTTCAGATAAAGCTGCATTCAATCATGCCATATCGAGTTATACACGCATTTTCGTCAAAATAAACTGTTTAGCTAAAAGCACTAACGCTAGGTCTCTTAGAAGAGTTTTGAAATTTTTAAACTTTTACTATTTCTTCCTTTAAATGCCATCGATGAAATGTCATTTAACGAGCTTTTTTAGAAGACTTTAATTTTGTATATGACAAAAACTATTAAAATGTATAAAGATTCAAAGACAATAAGTCCGTTTCGCTCCTTCCTTTTTATTAGAACTGTCAATGTATACAGAGTGGGCCATCTATTATGCCTTTCTCTATTTGTACATAAAACATGCATTTTGGGATGAAAAGTCAACATTTTTTATTGATAATGAAATAGGTGGTTATATGTACGGCTTCGTCTACAGGCCTGCATTCAAACATTAAAATAGATGATGACCTTTTCCAAACTAAATTAATTTAGTCCGACTAAGGTTTGAAATGTTTGTGGATGATTAACATACATACACCTTACCATTCAAAAAACTCACAAAAAAATAATCAGGAAGTGTTAAATCTAGGCTTCTTGGTGGCCATGGAACTTCAAATTTTCTTGAAATTACGCAATCAGCAAATTTTGTTTAAATGGATTGTTGCCACACATGTCGTTCCGTCATGTTGATACGAAAGGTCGTTGATGCACTTTTCATTCAATGAGTTCGTTTTTTAAAAAAACGGCCTAATGATGCCACAATTCGACAATCAAGGTATGAGCTTCATCACTAAAGATATTGTTGATGAAAAACCTGGATTTTGGATAATGACAACGATTTAAATGGTGTAGTGGCCTCAATTTTTGAGTTAGTTAAAATTTGTATTGATGCACATGAACATCAACATGCAAAAGTGTGTACTAATGTGGTTCGTGAAATATTTAGTTCTTGTAAACGATGCTTGGTTGATGCGTACTTGGTACATTACGAACACTTTCACTAACAGCTGCCGCACTGTATCAGGAGTACGAACAGGATGAATATGTTCCACTGAACCAGTTGGTTCCACTAAACAATCAATAATTGACCAACAGATGGCCGTCCCTTTACATGTTCAAGTGGAAAAGTTAGCACAACGAACACCAGAATAAAAAATGAGCGGCCAAAAATCATCAGTGGAGTATTTTAAAGGTGCTTGGTCACCAGAAAAGTAGTCTTGTCCCAAATCAACAGAGGAAATTGTCGTTGGGAGTTAAATTTAATCTAGGTATTTCACTATATAGATCTCTATAGGTTTTTGACACCAAAGACTTCATCGAAATAGTTTACCACTTGTGTCAAGATTACCGCATTGTCAAATTTAGCTCGCGGACCACCAGTTAAACAGCGCTGAAATATATAATCCAGATTCACTTATATAAATTATGAATTCTTTCATTTTCGATTTATTTATTTTAAAATCTTTCTTTCTTCTTAACAACAAGTAGATGGTTATTGTCTTTATTGAAATTGACTGCACTTTTATATACATTTAGTGTTGTACATTATTAATGTACGTTCAAGTTGTTCTTGTTTTTCGTTGTTACATATATACCCAACACATGGAATTATATAACATAAATATGAAACATGTTTATAATCCGCTATATAAAATATTTCCAGTAAAATTCGCGTAATTTCTTACATACTCGTATTGGATCAGTTTTAATTATAAAATGTATTCATCTTTTATTGAAGGAAGTATCGTAAGTCAATTACCAATTTTCTTACAATAAAATAAATCGTTTTATTGTTATTACATCGTATATTGGAGATAGTATGCCTTTAGGTGATATTATATAGACGCCCGCCTCATTATAATAATAATTAACATTCTAAGATTATGAAACTACATTTAAATAAACTAATAGTTCCGCGATAGATTGGTAAGTGATGTGTTATCGAACTCATTTTTTATGTTCCGAACATAATTTGATCAGAATCAAAATAATTGAATGGTTTTGAAGCCGTCACCAATCACTTCCTAACGCTTTTGTATCTAGCCCCTATTCGGATTCGCAGCCGGTACTTCTCGCTTCAACTACCATTTGGTCCCTGAAATTATATTCGTATACCAATCTAATATACAACGACGAACGGTGGAGTGAGTTCACCTCTACAGTGAATTTTGGTTATTGACAAGATTCTTATTAGACTTCAGAAATCTGGCTTTATTACTCGATTTGGTTATAACAACTTTTGGCAAAGACTGAAACATTTTATCGGATTCCACTCAACATGCTCTTCTTAAACAGATTTTGTTGTATTCACAAAGCGTAAGAACACTGATTCTTTCTTGACATTTTAATCTGGATATCAAATGACCAAAGGCTACTGCTAGCTGTTGGCAATACAGCAAAGTTTTTGATAACCCATGGAGATTGGTTCCAAAAATGAATCTACCAATGCTGGGATATGCCTCAATTTGTTAACTAGTAGTTAAATTAAAATCATCATATGCGGCCCAGGTGGCGCAGTGGTTAAAACTGCGGCAGTTGGAGCGGGAGGTACCGGGTTCGAATCCCGATAGGAGCAGGATGCAAAAGGAATTTTTCACCATGAGATTACGATCTGTGGTGTGAATGAACCCATTTATGACCCCCTGTTGGAGTGCAGAACCCATGGGCAGACCCATCTTCCAAGCCTGCACTATAGGCTGGCATGAAACTATGCAATGTGCAGATGGTTAGGAAAAATCGGACCTATAGCCGCGTGTGTTCTCGAATTGGCTGTAATGACGTAAAAGTAAGGACGTAAATAAGCGAACCGCGAACAAGTAGGGAGTGCCTTGAACCCCAAAACCGATTAGAGATAAAAAAAAACATATGCGGCGCTATCACTGGAACTATGTGTTTGAAATATCTTCAGAATAATCAGCTGCAATTCGCTTGAAATGTGTTGGTTCGTGGAACACTTTCAGTATTTTTTCGATACATAGATTATATCTTAATAAATTTAATCGGAAATCGACATGGATAGTCTCTAATAATCTAAGTTTATCAAATGAGAGATGTGTGGTTTCTACCTGAACTTCTCATATGCAGTTACCTGAATAGTTAGTTTTCTTTCTAGATAGATGCACCTTAATCAAGGCGCAGGTTATGGTATAAACTATCCATCACATGGATTAATAGCTTCAGGCCGTTTGTGCTAAATTCATTTAACAATCCAATCTGGTCAATAATTGTGAGAACCATCTTCTTTGTCCTAACAACAATTTTAAATAATAATGTGGGCACTTGCATTGTGACATTGATCGGATTGAAATTCCAGACATTCAAGCCGAAGGTAGTTCACTTTTACGTTTCTCAGGACTGATACTGAGTATCTACTGATATACTTGTCCAAAAGACAAAATGCTTTATCGATAAGCCAAATTTAAGGCAAACTCTATGTCTAAGGACAACTTAAAAAATCTTTTATCGGGTCTTATATATAAAAAAAATCGAAAAATGTTCCGCGTTGACAAAACTAGATCGTTTCAACATTTCTGCACATTAACTTTCCTCTCTGCCCTGTTTCAAACTTCTACAATTTTCGAAGGAAGCAGAATGCATATATGTAACCTTTGGTTCCAGCCCGTTTTTTATGATGAGATTAAGGCATTTTCGGCAAGAAGTTCTATATATTATCATCGGCTCGCTGCTAGTATATAAAATCTAAATCTATATATTCTGAAAGATATAACTCCCCCATCGATTCAAATTGCTTGAAGCGATACGTTTATCCTTGTGCTACGGAATAACCTCAATATTTCGAGAGCTTAAGTTGTTACCTATACCATCTTGATGTTTTAAAATACATTTGATTCGAGCAATTTTACTATTAGTGTATTGTACCTCCTCACAATTTGTAGATTCTAATTTATTTTTTCGATACTTTTTTTAACTTTGACTTATTTTGCTGGTAATCTCAAGCGTGAGATAAGACAATTATGAATGTTTACGAAGCCAGTGGTCAAAAATAATTTGCTTATACATATATAATGAGAACATACTTTTATTCACCATCAAAACTATGCGTTGCTAGTCGACAGGCTAGAAATCATGTACCAATTGAACTATGTAACCCTTTACATCAAGATATAGCGACATATATTGTGCTAACCGTGTTACATAAGGTCACTGCAATAGTCAGGTCGCAAGATTAAATAAATTGGATTAATATTTTTTACGAGCCATTGTTGTCAACACCATATCGTGTCAACAACACGAATCTACCGGTCTCGATCATGAACCAGCTCTTCATACTGTTGCAAACAATTGTACCAATCAGTTTGTTTGTTTGTTTGTTTGTTTTTATCTCTACTATCTGTTTTGGGGCTCGAGGCACTTCCAACTCTTTCGCGGTTCGCTTATTTACGTCCTACCTTACGCCATTACAGCCAAATCGAGGACGTACGGCTATAGGTCCGATTTACGTAGAACCATCTGCACATTGCATAGCTCCATGCCAGCCTATAGTACTGACATGGAAGATGGGTCGGCCCATGAATTCTGCACTCCAACAGGGGGGGGGGTCATAGATGTGTTCATTCACACCACCGATCGTAATCGTATGGTGAAAAATCCCTTTGCCATCCTGCCCCTATCGGGATTCGAACCCGGTACCTCCCGCTCCAACTGCCGCAGCTTTAACCACTGCGCCACCTGGGCGGTATTTGTACCATTCAGTCTCTGGATACCGCATTAACTTTGCATTTTGAACCATATATCACTCGTAATATTCTACTTCTGAACGTGATTAGCGATCTCTTGTATTCTTCCGTAAATGCCAACTCACAGATTCATACATGGCAACGTTTCCAGTGGCAAAGAGGATCTTGATATCCAATTGCACACCATTATCATGAGTTAGAAGAAATCCAATATACTTGAATCTCATCACTTCTTAAAGCTTGCGGTTACCACTACTTAAATCAATTGCATCTTGGCCTCTAAACTCAATAGCTTTGTCTGATAAAATGTTTTACTTACTTTGTCACAAGACAGTTGCACCTATTTCGTATAAAATCTATGTCAAGTGGATCTTGGTAATGAATATCTAGTACGACTTCAAACGATTCACCGATACATTATACCTTATAAATATGGAGGACTATCGAATATCGTGATAGAAACTTTTCGGAATGATTGGTGTATGACATAAAGTATCCTGATACTAAAACTGTCGTGATAGAAATATATTCTCGGATTAACATTGGAAAATGTCACGATACTTATGTTGTAGTGTCGCATTTTTCGGGCTGTTACTGTGCAAAGCTATAACTAACTATCGTATTTTCAGCTACCACCCTTTTGAAAATTGGGCATAAGCTGGACCATTATTGCGGCAACCGAACTCTGAGCAACAATCGATGGTGGTTCGCAACAATGGCTATACATTTAGTACAAAAATTCCAGAATAATAATTGTATGCGTTCCGTTTTGCACATAACGTTGTACCTCATCTTGTAGGGTTCCTCGATTTTCAATTTCAAAATTAAAAACTGCCAGATTTTCTCAGAATTTGGATCAACTTCATTTATGTATATTGATAATCGGGCCTCCACTAACTATAGGATGTACAGCGCTGAATTATGTACATTTATCATACCGAGGGTACACTGGTGAACTCCATTCTATAGATTGTTCGGTGATGATAAGGATTGAGATGAAATTATTAGAGCACAGCTCGTTCGTTCTGACATGAAGTGAAACTTCAGATCTAACTAGTGCCAGGTTGTTGCTTCTTCCATCTGACATCAATGAGGTTTAAAACCTCGATGTACTAGCGCTATTTGTACTAGCCTTGAGATTTCTGATGTTCTAGTTCCCGAATTATGTCCGTGTACGATAGCCAAGGAATATCGACATTTAATTTTGCCGGTTTGTATTGTTATTCCTACCGCCCAGGTGGCGCAGTGGTTAAAGCTGCGGGAGTTGGTACAGGAGGTACCGCGTCCGGATCCCGATAGAGGCAAGATGCAAAATGGATTTTTCACAATCGATCGTTTGGGCGGTGCGATCGGTGGAGTAAATGAACACATCTTGGATCCCGTGTTTAGAATCCACGGGCCGTCCCATCTTCCATGTCAGTACTATAGGCTGACATGGAGATATGCAATGCGCAGATGGTTCTACGTTAATTGGACCTATAGCCGTACATATAGTGGCATCACAACGGACCATCGCCGGTCTAAGTAATCGGTTAGATTTCGGATTAATGAATAAATCATTGGTCAAATGCATCATAACCACCTTTCATGGCTACAAGATTAGGCATACTGGAATGCCGGGGACAAAGTTTCGTTCCATTTAATTCTAACCTTTTTTTCTAGTATGATGTTGCCAAGCGAGATATTCTCGGAATTTGGATCAACTTCATTTGCCTATTGATAATCGGACCTCGATCAACTATACGTTGAACATTGCTGAATTCTATATGTTCATATATCATAGATCTTATTTCTAATTTACGTTGAATGATATGTGGAAGTGATGCTACATAAAGTAAAATTTATGTATCATCTCACCTGTGCATTGCACATACATACAAGCATATATGATACAATGCAATGTTTACATTACAGTACAACAAAAATAAAGTAAAAGTATTTTCTTGGAAAATTGTAAAATGTATTCATGTCCATATTAGTTAATGAGCGCACAGTTTGATTTCGTGGTTCTAAAGGAGAAATATTGTTTTACATTTTAGCCATGTATAATTATATAGTGGATATAGTGTACAGCACACTATCATTAAAATAAATCAAAATGTTATTATTGGTATAAAAACAAATAATTATGAAATTAATTTAGATTAATGCATTTTCATGTTAACCTACCATTATATAGACATAGTTTGTATATATATACCAGCTTAAATTGCTCTAAGTGACAATAAAATTGCGCGACTTAATTAACAATACGTAACAATATTTTTAGGTGATATCTTTCGCTTTTATACAAAAGTAAGTAGTTTATAAAAAAAAACCTTAAGTGAATGTTTGTGATATATTCGTACATAAATCGGAGAAGGTATTTTGCACGGTTAAGTAAATTAATTTAAAGGTGCACAGGTAAATAAACCTTTTCTAGAATAATAATAATGAAGTCTCGCGATCGATCAAATCAATTAATCATGCTGTAATGTTACGCGTGTGTAGAATATTATAAAATTTGATCGATTTTGAAATATTGCTGTGCACGATACGAGTACATATACATAGCAAAACTATTTGTATCGAATAACAATAATTGGTTTTCAAAAGAAAATGTGTGTCGATTTGCCATCGAACATAATCAATTTTATTGTTTCGATATGAAATCGATTACATTGAGAGTATTGTCTAGTAATTTTAGGTAATATTGTGCACTTAAGACACATAGTTCTTCTATTGTACTGTTGCTGGTTTTAGCGCTAAAATATGTACACACATGTTTGTCAATTTAGCTCGAAGGAATCGATTAAATATTTGTTAATTGGTTGAATTGATAAATTGTTTGCTATTGCACACATATATGTAGGCCATGGTCAGAGTCAACCTTATTGAAATAGTATAGGTATACTAGACTAGACCATCTTACTCTTTTGGGAGGTTTGATCACGTCCCAAAATTTACCAAGTTGTTTCTCTTCAGCTCAGTTCAGTTGAGACGCGGTAAGGGCCGTTTACGCCTTCTAAGCCATAGATTTTTTTATTATGGCCAATCAATTTCCACTTTCGTTTCTTTATTTTGGTCTCTAGGTCTGATTGATTTATTTTTGTATGCAGTTCAATGTTATTTATGGTATTACGCTTGAAGCATTTCAGTATTCCATGTCTCACACCTATACTGTAGTACTGATTTTACATACGAGTTGTACATTCCTGAAAGGGCAGAAGAATTCCAGACTTCAAGTAATATGTGTTTGTTTATATTTTCTTCTGTCACATCTGTTTTCACTATTCTGTAGCTAAGGTATACAAATTCATGCACATCTTCAATTTGTTGGTTTTCATCGTCTTGGTGTTTCTGATGTTCATCTTGAGACTAGTCTGAGTGTTTGTGTGTGTGTAGGCATATGTTGTCTGCATAGTTCAGATCATTGAGTTTATCTGTTAATCCTCGTTGTATGCCATTAGAAGGCGTGACATTCAATTTCCTATTTAATTATTCAATACTATCAAAAACAGCATTGGTAACAGTATGTCAATTTATTGGGATGCCCATTTCCCAAAATGTCTACCATATTGCATTGATCGTACCAAATGCGACTTCGAAACTGTCGAGTGGCAAGTGTTGAATTTCATTAAGATTGATGTGACTAGATCCTAGCTTGATCGTTCTAAACTGAAGTGAAACTTCAGTTCTTACTAAAGCCAGCTTCTTACATCTTCCACCTGACATCACTGACGTCTAGCATCTCGATGTACTAGCGCTTCATTTCCTTTTCTACTTGTGCTTATAGTCTTGAGGTTTCCGTTAATGTTCTGGTGTACCAGTTCCCGATTCGTGCCCGTGTACAATAGCCAATGAATATCGACATTTGATTTCTGTAATCGGTGTGATTTCGGATTAATGAATAATAAATTGATTCAATGAATCATAACCACCTCAGGGCTGCAGAATAAGGCATACTGGTATGCCGAGGAGGAGGTTTCGTTTCTTTCAATTTTAACCTTCAATTCTTCTATGATTTTCCCAAGCGGTCATAAAATTATACCATATACTATCCAACCAGTGGTTACTTGTCTCCTCTTTTTTTTATATTTTATTCTATGCTATATGTTTTGGGGCTCAAAGCTTTCCCAGCTCTTTCGCGGTTCGCTCATTTACGTTCTACTTTATGCCTTTATGGCCAGATCGAGGACGTACGGCTATAGGTCCGATTTTCGTAGAACCATCTGCGCATTGCATGGTTCCATGCCAGCCTATATAGTACTGTCATGGAAGATGGGTCGGCCCATGGATTCTGCACTCCAACAGGGGGTCATAGTTGTGTTCATTCACACCACCGATCGCAATCAAGTGGTGAAAAATCCATTTGCATCCTGCCCCTATCGGGATTCGAACCCGGTATCTCCCGCTCCAACTGCCGCAGCTTTAACCATTGCGCCATCTGGGTGGTCTTGTCTCCTCTTCTCAATTATTATTTGTTTTGCATCTCCACTTATCAAAATCCGGTAGTTTCTACTCCAGCTGGTATATCGGAGAGTGGAGTTACATATAGCTTTTTCTGAAAATATCCTGCTAACACAACCACGGTTACCACCATCATGCTAGTATTTCCCCTTATATTTTCCAGTGTTGACTGTAGAGCTTTTAGAGCTTTTGATAAACAGGCTTGCTAAAAACCTTTACTAATATTCATAAGTGTTTAAAAATACACAGATTGGGAGGTAATTAATTAAGTAGACGCAATTCCAGACGACACAACTGTCAGAGGTATTTCTTTCGCAACTGTAATTAACACAAAGAAGTGATTGTATGATTGTATGCTAAGTGAAGCTAATCATCACTTAAGTTGTATTTGTAACTATTTTTCTAACTAAAGATTTTTTGGGCTGTATGATGCAATGCATGTTAATATAATACAGGAGTCGAAACTCGAGTGTTACCAATTAAAAATGTCGTTGTGTTATTGTTCGATGTAACCACCACTGCCAATAGCATTCAGTTTGTCCGAGAAGGCTTCACACGCTGCACGTCTGTGGTGTGATAGTATTTTGCCCAATACTTTAAATGTAGAGCAACCATTAAAGCGTTGACCGTCTCAAATTTTTAGTTATTTAATTTTTTAGCATATGGAATTATCATTATGTGTAAGTCCAGAGAATATTGTTGCCATTGTGGTGAAGAAATGAAGCTGGGGACTTGCTCGTGTAAAAAACATTAAGTTTCACGGGCTTTATGGGATGGTGCCGAGTTTTGTTAAAACATCCAATGGGTTCTATCAAATTTTTTACGTGGCTTATGTAACAAAGATTTGTTGATTTGTTGACTTGACGCGGTTGCTACAGCAGCAATCTTCATTTTCGTGTCGATAAATATCGATGATGACGTACTGGATAGTAGAAAGGATTGCACCACCGAATTTTGTGAAACTGCACCAATCACCTTGCATTGAATTATTAATATCCTAAAGTATAAAATGGGCAACGATTTCAATTAGGTACAGTGATACCCTTTTGGTCTTTTTCCCAAAATATACCAGAACTTTAGCACCTGCATCAAACACCTTTCAGTTAGGCTATATTAATAATTTATTTTGTGAATTTGATGGAAGTGAAGCTGCCTATTCTGATCATGGGCTATTTGTATCAAAGCCCATTTCGGGTAGATAGCTCAAACGATGTGGATTTGTAAAAGGTACAAAGAACTGACATTGAGTTAATTGTGTAACGTGGGAAAATCAATTTGACAAGATTAATTAGTATTCAGTTATATATGTGTTCTAAATCAATCATAAAACGCTGCATGAGACTCATTACATATAGCTTTATTATGATGTATGACTTTCAGCACTATCATTTAAAACCAATTAATTAAGTAATTCGCGTAATTAAAACTAAACAAAAAATTATAATGATATAATTAATAATTATTTAGTTTTTCATATGGAATCGCAAATTTACGCGTGACTCTCGCGATTTTATATATAGACACATTTAATCTTAAGGCGTATACGCGCGCGCTCTTTTTCACATCAAAACAGCAAACAATTTACTCGCCTCTGGGCATAGCAAATTGATCTACATTTAGATTTTATAAATTTTTGTAATATATAGAAAGGTACATTGTATAAGAGAGGTATGACCATTTGCTTTATAAGTACATTTGAAACTGAAAGCAATTTCTTGTCATTTTCGTTATTACAAAATTATTTGAAAAATATTTTTGGATTTTATTAAGTGCCCAAAATGTATACTTACCGGTTATACTTAATTATGCTGTTACAAAATTTCACTTATAAAGCGACAATAGAAGAAATATAGCAAAAATTGTTTTTATGTTCACCGAAAGACAGGTGACAATTTCTATTTTTTGCGCGCTTTTATGATGTATAGTTAAGATTTTAATGACAAGATATTGAAGCGAAAGTTATGGGAAGCGACAAAAAATGGATAAGTTAGTCTTTTGACTGACTTAATTATCGTTAAGAAAAACAATTACCTAAATTTTCCAATCACCATGTCTTTAAATAGCTTTAATCTACTCTGGAACTGATTTACCTCGAATTCAGAAATTGCTCAATGATAACCTATTCCACGATCTCTTCAGAAGTTAAGTATCTGGGGAGCTGGTTAGATCGGAAGATTACCTGATAATACACATAAGAGAGATGCAATAAAGTAACATACAATAGAAATGGAAAATCATGATGCTTGAAACAGACGGTTATACTTTTCGGTAATCAAACCATTATAATCTCGTTTGTCAAACGTATTTGGTGGCGTTGAACACTAACTGGGGTGGGAAGAAAACTTCAAAGACTATTTTGTCTGGGTATTATTCACACCACAATCTCTATTAAAAAGGCTGTGGGTCTACTGTCGCTTGATTTTCAGATCAGACGGTGTGCAGCGCAAATAACCTCTCGCTTGGGCAGACAATCAAATTAAGTTTTTTTGGGCACTGCCTAATATGGAGGAAGATGGGCTGGCACATAATAGCTTACATACCATCGGACACTATGGTGACGAAACCCATTTTCTTTAAATTAATTCGTGTATAATTACTACCAAAAAGCACAAATGGGACTAGAATAGCTGCAGTTTTGAGAGCAGCACTGTAAGGAAAGGAGATGGATTGCAGAGATCGTCGTATATGAATCCGTTCTGATAGCCAAGCTGCTCTAAAGGCGAGTGAGTTCAATACTGTTTAATCGAAACTTATTCACTACACAGTCTGAAGTAAGTTAGACCTCACTTGATACCCAGGCACGTTGATGTCAAAAAAGCGTATTTGCTTGGCCCGTTGGGGTGACTTTTTTGTGAGACCTGAATCAACAAAGATCTCAGTTTTTCTTGAATTATGATATCCAGGATGATCCTCTCCTGGAGAGGAGAAGAAGAAACTGTCAAGCACGTCTTGTACTACTGTCCCTCATAATCTCTCCATAGACTGCACAGCTATGGAGTTAGAATCCTTTTTGACGATCAAATTAGGTCCTTGATGATACCGCATATCTTGAATTTCATTCAAAGAACAAACAAGTTTGGGACTGAGAGTGTACGCCTAGAAGTTATCATTGATTTTGTTATAAATCAATAATAACAAAATCAATGATAACTTTATGGATATACAAGGTGCGGTTATCACGTCTAGACAGCTCATCTGAATAGACAGCTAAGTTGGAATTGGGTTATTAATCACTTAATACTCGACCTGGCGCGCCTCTGCAGCTGATAGGTTATGCGGATGACGTTTTATTGTCATTTTCAGTATGCCTGGACGTTTAGTGAACGCATTCAATGCATTCAAACCCAACCCACTTTCAAATTAGCTCAGACTCAATTTAAAACTGAGTTGGTTCTATTCTCAAAGAAATATAACATTGACAGATATAACCCTTCTCTCTGTTCTAAAACAACCTGAGGTTGAGCTTCTTCTTACCTGAGTTTAGATAAAGCGAAATACGTGGAAAGAGTAAAAAAGGATAATGTAGCTTAGGATCTACGAACGTTATTGGTTAAAGATGGCGTATGGAGTCCCACAGTGTACATAAGCTCTATACTTAAGTCATCTTTTTTGTATTTCCACATTGAGGAGTACACCTACACAAGCTCTGGAGGTTATTCTTCATTTCAATCTAGCTAAATAAATTCCAGCGAGTACACAAACGAGGAACGTTTTGACTACCATGCCCTCTACAGAGGCTGGTTAAGTGTTGTAGTCTAAGGTTCTAAAGAACTATATGGCTGGTTCATAAGTGGATGGAAAGATCTGTGGAATTTGTTTGTCAGGTATTGAAATTAAATCTTTCTGTCGGTCTCCTCGACTATTGCAGTAATTTTCAAGGCGAACTAATTTTTTCAAGGCAAACTATAAACTGGTTGAGATATATCTCGATAGGGATATTTATATTTTAACGGACAGTTAAGCTTTCATTTAAACACGTCTATCATACTGTCTTACAACAAAAGCAGGTCATAGTTGTCATTCATCTGAAAAACGAGATGGCTGATCAGTTCAACATTGACCTGACATGAGTGCTAGGGTAACTTCAAAGTGGTGGGAAATATAAAATCAGGTGAACTTGCTCGCTCACTACGGACTGTCTATTACCAAGCAGTGACCATAAAAAAAACACTTTCCTCATGTAAGGTTGCTTTAGGAGCAGGCCAGGAGATCTAGACCACTAGCAATCGTGGATATTAACTATAGACTAAACTATATACATTTTAGCTTGGACCACATATGCAGTTTTAGCTTGGACCAAATATGCTTGGACCTTGAACGCATGCAATTCATAATCAAAACAATGCCTCAAATTGGACCAGCCTCAAATTAAAAACTGCGTTGGTTCTTTTCTCTAAAAACTGTAATCTTTAACAGACAGACTCTTGTCTCCCGTTTTTAAAGAGGTGTTAGTTTGAGCTTCTAAGAATTAATAAGGGTCTACCATATAGCTCTCTACTTTTATAAAAACGTTCGTGATTTAAGACGGTGGTTGGAGTTCTACATTGTACATCAGATCTATACTTTAGCCATCTGTTTTCTATGAACCCATTCAAGATAGGGAGATTATTCTGTATCTTACTCACACAGATATTCTTTTGAGAGAAATATTTTGGCTGGTATACTCTCAACAGAGGTTGGTTAAGTGGTGGTTCAAAAGTGGATGAAAATGTCGTTGGATTTTTTTTGTCAGACATTGAAAGTAAATTTTTCAACCCGTCTTCAGGCTGAACTAATTGCAACATAATGTAAACTATAGACTGGTAAATGTATAATGTAATATCCGAAATGGATATTTGTATTTTACCGGACAGTTCAGCTTTTATTCAAACGATTCTATCCTACTGTGTTACATCAAAGGCTGGTCCATAATTGTTACTCATCTGAGGAGATGACGGATCAGTTCAACACTGACCTGACATCAGTGATTGGGTTACTTCAGAAACGAATAAACGGGGTAACTTGCTCGACACAACACCATTTCTTACCAAGCAGAGTAAACACTTTAGGAGCAAATATTAACTTGGCCAAACTAGGTGCTTCTACAAAATTTGCTTAACAATTTGATTAACTTGGTTAAATCAAAATGATAGTGTCGAAAACTACTGATCACTAATTAAACCTGACACTGATCAAAAATTAACTATTACTTTAGAAATATCGAGGTGCAATTAAATTTTAAATACCTGCAATTTTAAAATAAATATATTAAATTGGTCCTCGTCGGCCCCAAAATAGAATGAATAAAAATATCACTTTAAGCTTATATAACTCCCCTTCACTTTTTACTTATTTAATTATATAAAATACATAATTTAATAATTGGAAGCTTGTTTAAATAAAAGAAAATCGTTTCCTATGATTTCGATTTTTAACAGACTTAAAGATCGTTTATAAAATCTTAAATATCATAAGATAGTATAGTCGAGAACAAATATACAAATCTCACACTCACAAATCTCTTTACGATTATTAATTGATTGTTAAAGTCAAAACTATAATTTACAAATTTCGAGACCACACACACGTTGCACGTCATGTGAAATTATACATTTGTACGTCGATTGAAATGTATAAGATCATTAACGAAATGTAACGAGATCGCGTGCTGTTTTTGACAAAAACATACACATTCATTGCTGTCAAGGCCAATTTAATTCTTCCGCTGTCATTAGTCATCCAACCTCATCCAACTTTCCATTTCATATTTTTTTAGCCATCTAACTGATTTTTTCTTTTATTGTTCACAGGGATTTTCATGTGTCGATTTATTGAACGCTGGCATGCGACAATCTGGCGTTTATTATTTACAAATTCGTGGCACAACCTATTGGTTCTTGAAAGTATTTTGCGAACAAGAAATCGCTGATGGCGGTTGGACGGTAAGTAGTATAGAAAGACATTTCTTGAGATGCGATTTATTTAACATATACACTATCTCTTGTTTAGGTAATACAAAGACGGGATGATTTTGGAGAGCCACGAGAAAATTTCAATCGCGATTGGGCTGACTATAAAAACGGTTTTGGCGATCCAGCCAAAGAGTTTTGGCTCGGAAACGAAAATATTTATATGCTAACGAATAACGAGGACTATACGTTGCGCGTCGAATTGGAGGATTTCGAGGGCAATAAAAGGTAAATGTATTTTAGTTAATAAGAATTTCAAATATGATGTAATGTCGAGAAAACAGTTCAAATTTTATCACACTGCCTTCAGTTAATCTTACTGCATAGCTCGGTCTTTATTCTCACATCGCTATTCGTCGAGTAGAGTGATAACCTGTACGTATAAGAAGAGCTATGCGTTTCATGCAAGGTCTCGGTGCCAAAATGAGATGCCTCATTCAAGAACATCTATAAAAAATGTGTCCATTAATATGAACTAATTTTTTATAGAAGTCCTGGGATGAAATGTCTTGGAATGAGATGCGAACATTTGCATTCTCAACGAATGTTTGGCTTTTGGAAATAGTGATTAAGTCGAGTGGTCAAAATATCACATTTCGATCCATGTGATGCGGAATGCTTTATCAGCTGTACA
Source organism: Tipula lateralis (assembly GCA_963932295.1). Classification (NCBI taxonomy): domain Eukaryota; kingdom Metazoa; phylum Arthropoda; class Insecta; order Diptera; family Tipulidae; genus Tipula; species Tipula lateralis. Next base: position 32,782,301 of record OZ010738.1, on the reverse strand, counting down.
TACATAAATAATCTAAAGAAATGAACAAACAAAAGTATACTGCAATTGATTCTGAATACTAATCCAGAGACGGCTGGAATAGTTATAGGTGCTATCGTGACTCAGAGACATTGCAAGCGTTTTTTAATCAGAAACCTTAGGATAAGGACCGAATTCGATTTTAAATAATCTAAACAGTCCACATAAGTTCTTTGAATGCGGTTCACCATATCTTTAAACTAAATCACTAGAATCAACAATGTGAACCCTATCATACGTTTTAACGTATAATCTAAAGGGAGACAGTATTATTTGCGAAGAGAAATACAGTGGCTATTGATAAAGTATATATACATAGTAACAACTCAGAGAGTCAGAGAACTATATGAGATGTTTGAGACTGAACTGAAGTATTACCTTGATCAAAAAGTTCCCGGAATAACCACCGTGTGGCGCTCCCATTATTCCAATTTGAGTTCTGTTTTTTTTTTGTTAAGTTGGTACATCTATTGTTGATATTCCCTCTAAATCTTAGCGTCAGGTTGACATTTGCAAAAGTTACGTAGTCAAGAGTATATCTATCTCTGTATTTTGGCGATTATTTACAATTTTAGAAATGGATTTAAATTTGCAACAACAACGAACTTGTATTAAATTTTACGTAAAAACCGGATTTAACGTTGGAAATGTTGGAAAAGTGTTTCGCCAACGATTCTCTAAATAAAACGGTTGTTTACCAGTGACACGTGCGGTTATAAAATGGTCGTGAGTCAATCGAAGATGATGAACGCAGTGGCAGACCATCGACATCGCAAACCGACGAAAACATTGATAAAGTAAAAGAAATGTTGGTCAATAACCGCAAATTAACCATCAAAGAGATAGCGGAGGACTTAAAAATTGCCTATGGATCCATCCAAGACATTTTGGTTAATGATTTGGGTTTCCGTCGTGTAGCAGAAAAGTTGACAAAACGATCTCAATTTCATGCAAAAAATATACCGAGTTGACGTCGTAAAAGACATGATTTGCATGAGAATTATGGGCAGAGAACTCGTGGATTTTGCACCATGATAACGCACCGTCGCACAGTGCCATCATATTCGTAATTTTTTGGCGAAAAATGCAACAAATACCATCCAATGGCCACCGAATTCACCTGATTTGACTCCCTGTGACTTCTTTCTTAATCGAGTTAAAAAAAAACCATTCGTGTTCTGCAGCCCAGAGGAAATAATAGAAAAATCGCAGGAAGCTCTGATGATGTGAATGTTTTAACGATTGCTGGCATAAGTGTGTTGTAGTCGATTGGGATTACTTTGAAGGGGATAATCTATATTTAGTGTTTTTAATTTTCGGAATAAATTCCGGGAACTTTTTGTTCAAGTGTATATCACTGGGACTTGGGATATTTTAACATACAGCCTTGGTCAAAAGTATCCTTTGCGTAATGTTGTGTGTTTTGAGCACTCACCTGCAGTAATGGCTATCCTTTCATTTGGTACTTTATGTTGTGCTTCAATACACCCCAAAAATGCTCGATAGGGTTGAGATTTGAAGATTGCCCTGGCCAATCCAGCAGGACAATTTGAGAACTAGAACTTAGGTATAATTTATCCGATTATGGATTTTTCGTTTTATTGATTCTTTATAATTTGATAGATTTTACCTGACCATGTTGAGTCTGTTTAACAGAAAGGGGGATGAAAGAATGAGAGCTAAAGTCTTCTATGTTTAACTGAATCTGAGATAGTAACGTTTAAGAATGTTTAGTTTGGTCTAGACATAGTATGGTATCCATAGTCGATATCGCAATTTATGTAAACAGTCAGAAGCCAAACAAATCTTAAGAATAAGCTTCAGCAACGTTAAATTAAGTTGATACTCATCAATATGATGAAAAAGAAAGGATTTTTAACATCGATATAATCAGTATTCTAGAGTGAACGAAATAGCTAGACTATTTGGCCTAGATACTAGACTTGGGTGCTCGACTTGAGAATGGTCGTATAGATATTAAGAGTTCACTGTCTTCATAAGGAGCATACGAGAAGGCTGGATTCGGACTGCAATAACTGCTATATAGAAACAGTGGAAACCTGAAAAAGTGGGATACTGTTGGAATCAGCTTAATTGATGTTAAAAGTAACGTTGGGTTACCACTCATTTCTTAATGAAATGGAACAAACGAACTAGCTAGGATACCTTAAAGGACAGACGTGAAGTATGGAAAGAAGATATTGAAAAATGAACAAACGTCTGCAAAACATAGTTTGGTCAAGACAACTGGGAAGCTTTTTAAGAGAATATGTCAGAGGAATGGCTTCTGTTTGCGAAGATATTGTGCGTCCTTTATCTGCCCTTTTTTAGGTCTTGGAGAACTACTTAGCATATTTCCTCTGGCATGTCGAAAACAGTAATGTGTGAGATATTCTACACGTCCATAAACTATGTAAGGTTTTTCTAATAGAGTAAGAACTGTTCTTTGCGTTAATCACTTTGATTTCAATTTTTTATTATTTTAATGACTGCTCTTGAAATTAAGACAAAGACAAACCAGATATTTATTTTCTCGATTATTTTCAGATACGCTCAATATACCCACTTTAAAATACACTCGGAAGCCGATTACTATAAACTTGAAATCGATGGATACGAAGGAAATGCAGGCGATTCGCTAAACGATCCATGGTATGGTTCGAATAACAGCCCATTTTCAACATACAATCGAGACAATGATCGAAGTTCATTGAATTGTGCCAGTATGCTAAAAGGTGGCTGGTGGTGGAAGTCATGCGGCCGAGGTCTAAACGGATTGTATTTGCATGATCCACAGGATTTAACAGCACGCCAAGGAATTGTATGGTTCCGTTGGAGAGGATGGGACTATACATTAAAGAAGGCGACTATGATGATAAAACCGAAGGGACCACAACCTATGTCGTCTGCATCCTAAATTACGTAATAATTTGTTGAATAATTTTTTTTTATTTAGGAAAACAAACAGAAAACCTTTTTCATATAAAACAAAAGAAAATCTAAAAAAAAAATAATCTCATTGCACTCCAACACGACAACCGAACACACACATCAACTCCCATCAAGTCTACCCCGACCAAATGACGTTCGTTTTTTATATTATTTATGTAACCAAATTGACTCCACAACCACGTATAAACAACCCCAACCCCATATCCCCCATACCCCATATTTTGTGTCGAACAAATCGTACGAATTCATATCATTTTTCATTGTAAATTATTATTGCATTTTTCATACAATTATTATTATGTCTTATTATTAATTATCACACTTAAGAGGATTTTGTTCTTTAAGATCCTAGAACAGAGCGCGCAACACAAACAGAGCGATAACATATAGATTTTTTAAGCAAAATTTGATTCCTGCTGTGTATTTATGTGTGGCGAACATTTTCTAAAGGGCACACGCAAATTTTCTCAAAATTTTCTCCACTTTTTGGAAATGCCACACTCACACACACAACAAACAATTTTATTATTATTATTATTTTTTTTTGTAATTTTAATGAATATAAATTATAAATTATTAATTAAGAATTTACCTTTGTAAATATAATTTTATATATTTTGTGTATAGTGTTACTTATATATAAAAATAAATAAAAACAAAAAACACACAAAAAAACAATAAAATATTATAAAAAAAAAATTGTTTGTATTTTAATTCGATTTATTTTCAACGAGAGAAAAACACTTGATAGTTTTAATTCACAATTTTCACTCACTACACCGAAAATTTGATTTGTTTTGGTTTTCCCACTTGTTGATGTCTTGCGGACGAAAATCTAACCTCAAATTATAATTGGACCGATTTTTTTATTGTTTTATTCTAACGATTTGTGAATAAATGACACAATAATTGGATTATAGACAAAATTATAGCAAACCAATAATTCTATTGTAATTTTATAGTTTTAATTTAATTAAACAAATTATGTGCAATTATCAACGTAAACAAATTGCGGTGAAACAATCAGGTGAAGCCACTGAACTTAATTTGTATGACAGTTTATCGAAAGCCTAACAAATGTTTATATGCATATATGTATTTACTCACTGCAATATCGACTTTAAAACCATACAATTATAAAATGGTCATGGATAGTGGCATACAATCTGAATCTACAAATCGAGATAATTTAAATTAAACATTTGTCATGCTTTTTTTTTTTTTTTTTTTTTTTTTTTTTTTTTTTTCAAATATTGTTCTATTATTTATTTATCTATTTATATACTAACAACAATAATTTTGTAAACTTCACAAATCTGATTTTGAGCTTAAAGCTCATTTGTAAACAGATTTGTCGTCCATGGATTCCTAACGTGTTGTTGCCTGGAACCACCGTTCGCCTTCCTGATGTTCTAATCCAGAATTACCAGTTAAATTCATACATGACACGTACATCCCCCAAGTTTTAGAGGCTGCAGTACCAATCGTTGGATCCATAGTTACAGTCTCAGAAAAATACACGTCTTCCTGACAGACAAGTCAAGGCTATTCATACAATGCTTCATACAGTATTGGAATCAATTTTCTTCAATTGTTTTTTTGAACGGCTTTTACAAACCACTGTTGGCTAGTACCGTGTCGACAATCTCGGTTTTGATCACGAGCTAGCTTTTCATGCTGTTATAAACAATCAGAAGATACCAGATAGCTGTCTACGCCACCGTCGACGACAAAGATCTCTTCAACTCCCAAAAGGCGGCTGATCCTTTAACATAGCCACGATAACAGTTATACTGATTGTTTGATACGACATCAACAGATAGGACCATCTGACTCAGTTTGGACGTCATTGCTGACTTGGAGATTCCATTGCAATGTTATTCGTGTTCAGATTTGAGGTGTTTCTCACTAAGTGACCTATCCATCTACACTTGCGCGTTGTGATTACCGTTTTAGTTTAGTTAGTATATCGTAGAAGCCCTTTTGATCTTTTCTGGCCAGAATCATTTTATTTGTCCAAGCATTTGTTTACAAACAGCTTTTTCTCGACATGACGGATTCATTACAACCCTTATGAAAATTGTTATATTAGTGATGTGATGTCGAGTTATTTTCCATTGTATTTCACTTTGTTTCCGGTACCCCAATGCAGCTCTTTCAATAGTTCGATTATTGTCTTCGGTATGCCCATTTTTCGTAACCTTCCAGATTACATTTCTACTGATATTTTCTTTCAGATTACGAATTCACTTTCAAAGTCTACGAAGATTGGATATAGCCGGTGAAATGCATTCGTTTGACTGTTCTAAGCGTGTAGTGCTGATATAATCTGTACAGCTCCATTCTGTCATAAAACCAGCTTGTTCCATTCTAGGTTGTTGGTTAATTTATGGGGTTATTCGCTCAAGGATTATCATCGCTAATACTTGTATTGTACTATCAAAAATTGAGATACCTCTCCAGTTCTTACATTCTCTTACGTTGTCTTTCTTTGGTATCGTTATAGTTAAACCCGTTTTCAATGTCTGTGGGATTCATCTGGTATTCCATACTTCTACTGATAGTGATAGTAAATAGAATTTTTAAAGTTATGTGTGCATCGCCTTTGAATAATTCAGATTTGTACCAGCGGCCTTATTCTTTTTCAGTTTCTGGATGACAACTTCCCTCTCCGTTGTTGGATGGGTATTAATAGATTCGTTATAGTTGCTATCGAGTAGTTCGAACTCCCGATCGCTTGAGCAGTTGTCCTCAAAGTATCCTTTCAATCGATTAAGATATTATTTTTTAAGTGCGGTTAGGTCCAGTTAGATCCTTTATTGGTCGAATGTTTGTCAATTTTCTAGTACCTTTCTTACACATTGATGTAGTGTGCGCATATCTCTGCTTGCAGCTTCTTCTTCTGCAGTCTTGAAAATGTCTTCTGTGTATTTTCTGCTATATCATTCCTTGACAACTTCTTCATTCTTTCATCTTATATTTTCTTCTAGTTTCTGTCATTCTTCTAGCTTCTGGTGGCCTTAAGTTTGCGACGTTCTTCTACGTCCTTTTCATCAATAATCCATGGTTTCCTAGTGTTGTTTTGATAGCCGAGCACACTGCGGGCAGTTGTGACGTGGGCTTTTTGTATTTGGTCCCATTTTTGATCGATGGTACTATAGTTTCACTGATTAAGGAAATCTTGAGTTCGAGCATTGCTCCTTGCATCATTATTTCATAATTCATTAGTGTTGACTTTCTTTTTATTCGGTTGTTTGTATGTTTTTACAGCAACCTGTTTAATTGTGAATGTTGCTACTACCAATCTATCAGTAGATGGTCGCTGTGTAAATCTGCTTTTAACGTTGTCCTGGCATTTTTTAAAGAAGTCAGAAATTTCTTGTTAACTAGTACGTGATCAATTTGATTCTTGGTTCTGACTTGATTGTTTGGGAACTTTCTGCCTACTATGATGGTCGATGATTAATCAACTACAGGGTGGCGCACGAATCGTGCTACAAAAACAAAACGTAATAACTTTTTTTCTGTGTGACTAATCGGCTTTATTTTTTTTTATTGTATAGATAATTCAATTTTATTTTTATTTAACTAATTAGTTTTGAAAATGATAGACCGTAAATGACCTCCATGCTCATTCACGCATGTGCGACACCTGATCAGAAAATTATTCATTGCGCACTGAAGGGTTGAAGTCGGGATCGCCTCAATTATTGTTGTAATGGACTGCTTCAATTCAGTCAAATTCCTTGGTTTCGTTTTAAACACCTCTTGTTTGACATAACCCCATAAAAAAAAATCTGGTGCAGTGAGGTCAGGTGAATTTATGAAGTTGTTGTCTTTTTCGGCCATTTCAATAATTTTCCGGCAAAATTCCAGGCGAATAGGCAAATCCAGAGGTTTTAATTTGCTTGTAATTTGGATTTTGTACGGAAACAAGTTTAAGTCATCATGAATTATCCGTTGTAATGACCGTCTGCTAACTCCAATTTGCGCCGATAACTCTCGAGTCGAAACACTTGGATTTGCCTGAATTGATGATGCTACAGCTGCGATTGTGGCTTCGACCCGAACATAGGGATCTCGATTGTACGGTCTACGTGCGATGCTTCCAGATTCAGCAAACATGCGTACCAACCTCATAATGGTCCATCTACTCGGGGGAGTGCCGCCAAACTCCCGCCTAAATTCCCTCTGGACGGAAATGATGGACTGCAAAGCATGGTAGCGCTGCACTATCCAAATCCTCGTTTCGGTATTCCAAGCATCCATTTTAGTAAATTTAAATAATAATCTGCAAAATAAAAAAAATAAAAAACAGATTAGTCACACAGAAAAATAGTTATTACGTTTTGTTTTTGTAGCACGATTCGTGCGCCACCCTGTATGTTAATTTGGGCCATCTCGCAAATTAAAGACGTTCGTCCAACTCTCTCTCTCTTACTCTTCTATAATTGGAATTTGATCTCAAGACACCGTCAACAATTCTATCAATTTTAGGAAACTTTACAGTAACCAAATACCTATTTGATTGAAGACCAACGCAATCTAACATCTTGGTCAACTAAAATTTCTCAATTTTCAGTAGAATTTTATGTCGACAAAAAAACGATTCTTCAATTGTACAGCTCTGGTTACTTACTAATGTGCTGATCATCTGATCTCTTAGAAAAATTATAAAAAAAATATAAGATATTATCAACAGTAGCCTTTTGATAGCTAGATAACTGCAGCTAAATCAAGAGAACTATGTGCTAGGGAAGTAATAAAAATGCAACAATGAACTCATTTCGAAATTTTTATTCTTTAGAGATGTTTGGAATTGTAACGTACCTTAATACGCCGATAAACTACAATTGGAGCTCTGAATTTAAAGTTGGCTTCTAATTTCTCAATCGTACCTGGCTTATGGCTATCAATGTAGACTTTGAACTTTACGTAGCCTCAATGGAAAAAGTCTAAAGGTTTGATCTACATGATCTAGGTTACCAATTCACTGGTCCGAAGCGAGAAATTAACTGTTCACCGAATTTTTCTCGCAATAAAGTCATGGTTACACGGGCTGTGTAGAAAACACGCCGTCTTGTTGGTCATCGAAATCATGGGCATCAATTTCAGGCATCAAATAGTCCATTCTATAAAATAGTGTATCGGACAATCTGTTAAATCCGCGTAGAGGATCTAACTGATTGTCCGAACTGCCAAAATTTTAATGATTTAAACGAAAAGCACAACGCGGCTAATTTGCGGCTTGGTTCGTCAAAATTCTAATTGAATCATTTCATTACCATTGTTAAGATCACGAGTAGCTTATTGGGATGATTTAAAAATAATTTCTGCCGAATTACTGTATGGAAAGACCAACACAGATCACCACATGAAGTTTTAGGTAGTTCAAGTAATCTGTCACCAATCAAAATTCGTGTAAGAAAATATCAATTGCAATATTGTGGGAAATGATAATAAACGCTCTAACAATTGGGATAGTTTAGCTTTCATTCTCAAACCCTTCCATAAAAAGCGGTTCTTTTATTGGACAATGCAGCTTGTCATCCTCGTGATTCCAATTTATTAAGTGACGGGTTACGAACTGCACTATTCTGTTCCAACCAATGGATCCATCATACATCGTAGCGGTCGACGAGAACAATATGCAAATGGTATACAACCATTTTAATCTTAAATATGCAGTGATGATTTTTGGCAAATTCTTGGGCTGGTCTAAATCAAACCACAATTAAAATTGAAAGTCATGATGAACACTGATTGGACTCCGTTAAAATTTACAGCGTTCGAAGTCAGAGGTGGAGTCAATTCCATTATTGATGGCATAAGTACCGCACGAATGTGAATACTGCACAAATGATGTCAATGGATGGATCAATAAATTCAAGTGTCAGAAAACCTAACAAGTTCTAATGCAGAAAGTGTTTCAAAAGAAATGAAACAAGCATTTCCGAAACGGTCCCAAGTCATCATTATTGTCGAAAAAAACAAAGGATCATTATTTAAGAACATCCAGTACTACAAAAATACTTTAACAGTATATTAACTGCTTATACGAAATGAACATTACCTGAGGAAAAGAAACATTGTTCCTAAAGATACAAATTTTTTTACCAAGTCACTCAAGCTCGATTGGCCCATTGTGACATCTCTTCCCAGACGTACACTCTCAGTTCTAAAATCTTTTTGGTCTTCTAATGAAGTCCAAAACCAGATATTATCTTCAAGGTCGTCAGTTGATCCTCAAGTAGGAATTGTGATCCACAGCAGTTCAGTATATAGGAAGAGTATGAGGAACATTTACATCTTCTCCACCAGTTGTTCCAAATTGTCATTCGAAACATTTGATTATTCAGAGAGCAAAGATTTTAAATCTACGTGGATGAAGTGCAGATCATCAAAGTGATAATTAATTTCTTGTTTAAGACATAATGACGTCACTCCTAAAGCGGGCTCAGGTCCCGCAAAAGTGGAAGCCGCATTCAAATGGTCAAAGGAAATATTTATCAGCCAAAATATTTCCTTTGACTTGATGTCCAGTGAAGTCTAACTTCATTCAGACTGTCTAGTCGATTTAAGGCAGTTGTAGTCTCCAAAACCAGTTTAGATGAACCAATCGCCTTTAGGCTGTCAGAAAAGATGCAGATACGACGATCTCTACAGTTTATCTAATTTGCAAAGAGTGCTGCTTTAAAATTTGCACCAATTTTCGCCTGAAAGTCAGTAGCGTACCTACCAAGGGGGATAGATAATTCGACCTCTGGATTTTGTATTTATAACCCGGCACCAGCTAGATTACAGCATACTGATCCGTCAGTAAAGATCATCATATCGTCACCGGAGGGGTAAAGGATCGGCTGTTATAGTCCCATATGTGATTTCCGCTAACAGTTAATCAAAATTATTTCCCGAAAACGTGTTTCGCCACCATAGTGTTCAAGGGCATGTGGGCAGTTGTTTGCCGTCCCACTTCCCTCCATATGACAATGCCCAGAAGGGCTAGGAAAATTATCTTTGCATTGTAGGCGCGCTGCTGTTTGAGTTGCACACCTTCTGATTCAAAGATCAAGCGATAGCAACCCACAGCCAATTCAAGAGCTCAGGTCCCACAAACCTTAAATGGCAACCCAACAAAACTATTTTGACAGTGTTACATGTAATATAGACTAGAGGGTGAAATTCATACCCAAAACCTAAAGAAAAGCTTCCAGAGGAAGTTGTACTGTGGCTAGAAATAAGTCAAAACGGAATTTCAGAATCTGAAATTTTCCAAAGCTAGATTAGTGATTAGCAGCGAAAGAAACCAAGAAACGCTGTTTTGGCCGGATTAAGCATCGATTCAAAAAGAAGCACCCATAAAATGCGGCGGTTGGGTATTCTTTTTGTACCAAAATATTAATATCCCCTTACTTAACCCGTAAATGGATCACAAAGAATTTCAATCAAAGACATAAATTGCGTCATATCACTAAAATTAAAGTGAGTCTTGGGGAACTACTAACACTACTTGATTTTATAACAAAACGAAGAAAGTAGATTCATCCAAAAACCCTCCGATTAACAAAATAAACAAATCACCAATTTTAGTTTATTAAAAATATTTTATTTGATTTTTTTATTTAAATTTTTTTTTTTTAATAAAAACATCAATACAATAACTCTTGTCCGAAAAATTCTATCATGAATTTTCAGTTTTACACATTTTCATTATTTTTGTATCTTTTTGTAATTACGCTCGTGTGTGTTTGTTTGTGTATGTCTTCAAAAAAAAAATCTCTTCATCAAATTCAATACAATTATTTTACAGTGTTTTTCCTTTTTCAAAATTTTTTGTTTCTCAATTATTACTTTTGTTTTTTTTTTGTTTATTAATTAATTATTTATTAACATTAAAATTTTTTAAATCTAAATTTATTTAGTAAAAAGTTTTTTTTTTTTTATTATTTTATTGTACTGTTTTTTTTATGACAGTTGTTGTTGTTTAAATATGTTTTTCGTTTTTGTAAATTAATTATTTAATAATTAATTATTGTATATAAATTTGCTCATTATTTTACCCGCCCGAATATGTGTACAAAACAATATATATATATATATTTATATCAGATCTGAGTCGATACTTCCTAGTAATTTATTTAAATAATTTGTTATAATTTTGCTACTCAGTTTTGTTCATGATAATTTTATTATTTTTTTTAATTAATTTTTGGTTTGTCGTTTTATTTTTAATTTTAAGCTAAGCAAGTCATTGTATTAATAAATTATATAAGTTATAATAAAATTTAAAACAAAAATGTGATAAAATAATTGAGCATTTTTTGTGTTTTTAAGGACCGTGCGAATTGTAAAAGAAAAACAAATCAACAATCCTGTTTCTTTACGATTTAATGACAAATAAAATTTAGAATGTATATTTGTGTTACTATTTTATATAAATTATTTTAATAAACCAAATTTTTAAAAAAAAAAAGTATTTTAGTGTGTTTAATTAAACCATAATTTAATTTAGAAAATTTCATGGATATAAAATCTTTATTATTAAGAATTTAAACAGATGGAAAAATCTTGTTTTTTTTGTTCATTTCCTCTTTTCCTTTCTTTTTTTATTAATAGCTCAACCTTTCTGCCTATCTATCATTTATTTTTCTGCTTGATTTCATATTTAAAGTGATATTTCAAATTACATAAGTTTTACAAAAAAAAAAATGTTTAAAATTCTAACCGTACTTAATTAAATTATTATATATATATAATAAATCATTATCGAAACAATAATAATAATAATTACAAATGTTTTTTTGCTAAAATATCAGTGCTCATTTATATATATGTATATATATAAATATTGGATTGAAGAATATATATATATACCATCTTTGTTTTATTGTTTGCTTTTTTTAAAATAATAAAATAATTGAAGACAAAAACAAAAATGTTTATAAATTAAATTAAATTCACCATCATCTTCCTCTTACAGGATACATAGCGTCATTCCCTCTAATACGAAAATCTATCTCCCAAGATTTTTATACATTAATACCATACGTTTGATTACCATTCCCAAAATTATTAATTATTCGTATTTTTTTTTATATATATATATTTATATATTATATATAAATTCTATTAATTATTTACTGTGTTAATTTATTAATTTTATAATTAATTAATATGAATTTTTTATATTTTTATATATAAATATACTTTCTTCAATCTAAAACAGTCTTTAAGAATATAATCTTTTTCCTTTTTTTTTGTTTTATATATATTTATATTTAATTATTATTATTATTAGATTTGTTTGTTTTTTTTATTTATTTATTATTATTTATATTTTAATTTCACATATTACCAAAATTTAGTTTCAAAACTTTTAAGTTAATACCAACCAGCACAAAGAAATTCATGCTTCTTATTTTTTATACATACAAATTTTTTCACTTATTATTTTTTTTTTATTATTATTTAATTATTTAAATTAACGAAACTAAAACAATCACTTATGTAGCTTTTTTCTTTTTAAATTTACTTCATCGAAAATGTTTGTTTAATTTATAGTTCATTTAAAAAAAATTTAATACAGCTTTTCTTATTTACGAAGAATCACATGTTAACTGTGATTTTGATTTATTTTGTTAAAAATTATAATTAATTAGTTTATGCTGTACACTATTGAGCTGGAAAAATAAATCATAATTAATTAAAAATAGTTTAATATAACTGTATTAATAAGCTTACTACCACTAACAGCGGTTGAGGTTCCTGTATTCTGTTGTTGCTGCTGTTGTTGTTGCTGCTGCTGCTGTTGTTGCTGCTGTTGTTTCTGTTGTTGTTGTGCAACACCACCATCATTTTGTCCAGATCTTAAATTATTACCACGTCCGCCACGAAAATTTGACCTGTAACCACCTCGATAACCACCACCTGAATTTCTATTGAAATATGAACCACGACCTCCTCTATATCTGTAAAATGTAGAGCTAAAATTTATATGGTCCTTTTAGCAAAATTTAATAGAAGCACATGTTTGTTAGATGAAATAATTTATTAGTTTATGTAATTGTTGGTTAGTTCAATGATTTGCGCTTCTTTAAAACACTGTTAATTTACCAAAAACTAAAATGTTAATAATTTACAGGGACACAAAATAGTGTGTGATATGAAGATGATTGATGCTTGCCATGATAAATGAATAACTTGTCACCATTACCAGTCTGATGTAGTGAACACTGTTTCGATAGGAAACAGAAACCTCTATGTTCTACGATGCGGTACTCGATGGAAATTTTGCTGGCCTACTTAATGTTCTACCTGTGTTATAAGCTATATCCTCACTTATTACCCAAACCGCAGATATGTATATTGAGGATCCATCCTATGAGGAATATACTAAGGCCATGCAGAGATTAAGGTGATCGCTTGAAATGCAAAAAGGATTCCGCGTAAATCGGACAGTGACCGATGTCAGTGAAATCAGTCTTTCAATGTACACCAGGTATTCCTAAATCACCATGCTGTGTAAAAGTTGAGAATAGGCTATCGAATGATGTTGCAAATAATTCTGGAATTCGCACTGTCCTCATTTTTTAGTTTCTAGTTGGAATACATCCTTGTGTGAAACACATCAAAATAACATCTTATTTCGCCTATCCTGATTGAATTGAACGGCAACGCAGTGAAAGACATACTTAATCCACTAGACCCGTATTCAGCTTCCATTGGTCTCAAAATCAACGAGTCCAAAACCCAATATCTGATTTCTGGTTTTAGAGACCAAACCGTAATTGCTTTCATTAGTGGTAGCCACACGTTTGAAGGATTGATGTGATTCAAGTAATTTGCACCTATCTCATGATAATATCGTGAGAGGAGATCCTCTACGTTCACTTTCGAATTCAAAATATCTTGGAAATGCGGATAAACTGAAATTGGACAGAGTGATGTTCAGATCCTTTGACATGTATGGATGTGAGATTTAAACTTTAACGGATTAGTACGAGAGATGACTTCTAACATTCGAAAGCATCGGGAATTAATGCGAATTGCTGATAATGTGCACGAAATCAAAGGGTATCGAGTACGCTGGCTCGGTGCGTACTGCGTGCTGATCAAGACCAAATGATATAGTGATCTTTAAAGAGAGAGCCTTGAAATTTTTTCACACAACATACTGAACAAAATATTGACAGCATATATAAGTAATTATCATATGTTAAGATCAATCCTCATTTTTGTATTTTGTTGTTGAAATATGTGAAAATAAATCACATATCCATTGTGCATCCAAAGCTATTGGCCAATTGATAACCGAAAAATTCCTGATTTAAGACTTTTGAGTGACGAGGCCATACACAGGAGATTTGGTTAAACTTTACACAACAAATTTTGATTTGGGATTAGCTTTACGTATCTAAAATGAATTGAGTTTGGGGGATTGAGATCTAAGTTCTGCAATCCTAACTCTTCTAGTCATGAATCTAGTCACCAACTGTTATTGTTTTAGTTCCATAAAGGGCTTTAAACCTAAAAGTTAAATTTTCAAGAATTTATTGTGTCTGTTTCTATCGTTGCAATCTATTTTGGGGCTAAGGCTCTCCCAACTGTTTCGGCGTTCGCTTATTTAAACCAAATCCAGGACACACAGCGATAGTTCCTATTTACATAGAACCATCTGCAGATTGCATAGCTCCATGCCAGCATATAGTACTGACATGAAAGAATTCTGCACTCCAACAGGGGTCATAGGTGTGTTAATTCACAGCATCGAATTCTTTTAGCATTTTGTCTTTAGATTCGAACACGGTACCAGCCGCTTCAATTACCGCAGCTTTAACCACTGCGCCTCACTAACGTAATTAACAGTATAAAAGCACGAAAACTCAAAAATGTATAGATTCTGATATAACCGAGAGTATATCTGTAAACAAACGAAATACTATCACGTCAATCTTTCATTAGATTCAAAATTATTCTTTGATATTGAGTTCCATATATGCAAATCGATCTAGAACATCCAGAATTGTAATCTCTTCTCAGTTTATACTTTTAATCGCTAACTATAAATGATCGTAAAGACGCTGTTAAATGAAACTGGAAAGCAATATAATTGATATTATTAAGATATATCGAAGTTATTTGACCAAATTTAGGAGTAATTTAGCATGTAAGGTTAAGAATTATTCAGACTACGAAGTACAATCCATAGAATAGCAACTATACAGTGCAATCCATGAGTAGGTAATGTGTTTTGATTGGCGAGTTTAAACACCAAAATCAAGTAGAGGTTAATTTGTATAAACTGGATTTGAAAACTAAATGCTTGATATTACGGATAATTACCAAACGGCAGAACAAGAGTACAGAACATGGACTTATTGTTTATCAAGCACAGAACTTTCACATATATCAACCAAGTTCAATTATTAACAATTCCTCCATCTGGTCAAATAAATACTTCTATAAATATTGGTAAAAAGTTTGTTTTAATTTTTGCTCAAGACACTCTCAACACCATCTGCAGGAAGATGCATTTGGCCCATGAATTCTGCACTACAACATAGGGTCATAGATGTGTTCATTCACAACACCAATCATAATCAAATGCGAGAAAAAATCAAGATTGGAAACCCCAGCTTTAACCACAGCGGCATTTGGTCGGTTCACTGTGTAGAGTTCATTCTTTACAAATACATATTCTTCAATTTTAAAAGATCTTTCTTCCACAGCTTATTTGTTAAAACCCTGTATGGTCGCTTTAAAGTACAGTACATCGCATTGGTCTGTTTCAGAATGTTTTATGTTAGGATTGTTTCGAATTTTATTTCGTTATGTCAAAAAACTTATTCAAATTCTGAAAATCTAAAAATCCTATAACTTATGCTAGAGAACATATGGGGCAACAAGCAGTAAAATTCAAATCAACAGGATAATTAGATCCATTGAATAATCTAACTAAATTCAACACAAATGTGAGGAAGTTAAGTTAATCGGTTAACGAGTGAATGTTTTGATTTTTGGAACTCGAAGTAACCTTGCCCTCGTAACCTTGACCAGAAAATATAATCCCAAACTCGGGTCAGTTTTTTAATATAGCAAAAATAACGTAGGAACATTTTAATTTGACACAACCAAAATTATTCATTTAATTTTGAAGCATTGGCTAGTCCAAATTTTAGTTCATAAAATTAAACATGGTTAAAAATTCATCGAGATCAAACAATTCATCAAAACTGAGAAAAGGTATTAAGAAAATCAAAAACACGACCAACAAGAAATATACAGATATTCAAAATGTTACTAAAAACTGGTCGAGAAAAATTAAAGAATCATATAAAGCCAACACAAAATATATTCGTATCGAGTCAAGTTCAGGAATTAATTATTACAAAAAAACAAAGTATAGACCGAAAACTGGTGAGAAACGCATGGTTCTGATTGACGGGGCAAATGTTGCACAGTTCGATAACGACACCAGATATTCGGTTGAATCGATTGAAATAGTTTTAAATTATTTCATAAGCAAAGGTTTCGAGTGTAAAGCAATTGTCTCCCAACGCCGTATGCGTAGACCCGAAAGTACCAATCAGTACTTAATGCAACAGTTGCTAAAAAATGGTAACTTAATAGTAACACCCGGAAAAGTGCTTCCCAACTCACAACCATCATCGTCATATGATAAATTTGTTTTACAAATAGCTAAAGAATTTGACGCTGCAATAATATCAAATGATTCCTATACACAACTAGTGCGAACTAATGCGGAATTTAAAAGTGTAGTCGATTGCCAAGTCATTGGGTATACGCTCGATAATGGTATTTTTAAATTGGTAAATGAACGATATGCTAATGATGTGCTAAATCGGAGGAGTTGATTTGGAATAAAAGTGATTGTTATAAATAATATTTTGTCTTTATCTTTGCCATCTGTTTTGTGCTCAAGGCATTCCAAACACTTTTGTGGTTCACTTATTTATGTCCTACTGACGTACGGCTATATGCCTGATTTTTGTAGAGCCATCTGCATATTGCATAGTTCCATGCCAAACATGGAAGTTGGATCGACCCATGAATTTTGCACTCCAGTCGTTTTTATTCACACCACCGATCGTATCCAGATGGTTAAAAATCCATTTTGCATCCTGCCCATATCGGGAGTCGAGACCTGGTACCTCCCGCTCCAATTTCCGCATCTTTAACTTTTGCGCGATTTGGTCGATAATAATAATATTCGAATACTTAATTGTGCAATTTTTTTTTAAGTACATGTCTGTTTGATATCAACGACTTGTGGTAGCGTAACTATTATGGACAACCTTCCAATGATTTAAACATATTTTTAAAAAATTCACTAAGTCGCCGTTCTATGCAAAAACTGTAACCGAAAATGTTGGCTGAGTAACACAAACAGAAGTAAAAAAGCGAAATCTCCGCGAATGACGTAAATGATACCAAGGGGTCTGATTTTTTAAGCTTTACCGAAGAAATTAAAGGTTGTGACCTAATTAGAACACGTCAAGTCGTGAGATGACTGCGATAGATGTATCTTCAAGCGTAAATGACTGTTTTAAAAGGATGGTATTATGAGTAATCCTGCCCATTTCGAACTTCGACTTTTAAGTTATAAAGGTAGTGTAGCTTCAAAGTGAAATGACTTCAAAAATATTTGTAGACAAGATATCGATAAATAATAATATTGGAGTGCGTTGTGAACAAATGACGGATAATGATATAGAACAACGATACAGAAGTTGATTCTGATGGATAAGAGGAACCAGTCGGTTTTAAATAAATTTGTTTTTAAAAAGTAAATGTTTCAATATAGGCCGAGATTTTACTGAAAGTGTTCCTGTTTGTTAGTATCGTTGAAATCAGTTTCGGCACTCAAGGCACGCTCTGCACAATGAAATGTTCATTCCCTCCACCGATCGTAATCAAATGGTGGAAAATCCTTTCGATTCTGCATGTTTATTGGAACCCATTTTATAGGCTAACATCAGTTCTCGTCATTATACTAGATGCATTTATGTACCTTGTACATAAATTCATTTCTACTCGTCAAATTTTAATTATCAAAAACGCATATCGCGATGTTAACCTACAGTTTAATTCACTTTACGATTAATTTATTTTCTATTTAAGGTAAAACCATAGTCTTATCATCCTGTTTGACCTTAAACTTTGATCGAATATGAAACTGAACTACGATCCTAAAATTTAAATAGAAATAATCCGGTTGTGCGTTAGTATTTGTTCACAAACACTTGAGTGTATTATATTGCAATTTTAATCGAACTAAAGCCACAACGGTCAAGAATAAGAATTATTAATCTTAACAATTCATCTCAATATTTATTTGTACTATTTATTCTGTTACGACTTGATGTCTGATTTGTTTATTAAAATTGTTTGGTAATGTAAAATTAAACAACAGTTCCATCAATCAAAGTTATCGAATTAATGGTACAGTCAACAATGATTTGGTGGTTATCAGAGAACAGTTTTCTTTAGAAATTGTAAGAAAGCGATTAACAGTTCTAGGAAATCACGCGTTTAAGAATCATAAAATGATTCATTTCACAATACATATAACCGGAAATTTCATCGTCATCAAATTGAATGTTTAATTTAAGAATGAAAATTTAAACCAAGCTAAAAGTTCTTGACTTAAATTTTTATGTTTCTCAATGACAAAATTTTCAAATATAAGAGAACATTGTACCGCGCGCTTTAACTAATTTGTAATAAATTCAACCAGATTTCATAAGTTTGTAATGTGTTCTGCTCAACGATACTCGATTCAAGTATCGCTCGATCGTAGGGGTAATTATTTTACAGTCAACCAATTAACAATTTACGCACATGACGAAATTGCATTTGTGTAAAAATTCCAACAGATAAGCAAAACATAATTTCTATTTCGAACATAAACATTACAAGTAGAATGGGCCATTACTATGTTGTGTTATATGTCCGACATGCAATTTTCTATACCCATCGACGTGGCGCTTTTCTATTACATATAGATGTGCAATTCCCCAAGTTTCAAAATGTATTATTTGTGGTTGAGTAAATTTAACTGTTGATACGGAACTGTTGTTAGTCTTGTGTGTTTTGTTATTTCGCAAAGTTTTGCAACAAAGCACTATTGTTAGAAACGGTTAAATATGCGAAAAAAAAATATAATGAAATCTACTCCCACTAGGCCCGTTGTTATATAATTACCACGCCACACTGTATCGTAATGAAAAAAAACAACTTACCCTCCACGTCTTGTTGACGACACACCAAATGTTTCACTATTCAATTTACGTTCCTGACGCCAATCCGTACGATTTTTACCCTTATTCCGTTCGATTGATGCTTCGCACGATATATTATCGAAAAATGATTTTGTTTTGTCATAGCCTACAGAAATTTCCTCTTCTTCGGGTTCATTGTCACCAGCACCAGTTTCATTTCCCGAATCATCTTTTTTATCAGTTTCACCGTTCACCTAAAAAAATATTTTTGATTAATAATTATGTTTGCAACAATTAAACATATTCAAATAAACAATAAAACATATAAAATAAAATAAAAAAATTGAAACACACTTTTATAGTTTCTTCTACCTGGGGTTCGGTGGTTTTGGTAGCGTCCTCATTAATTTTAATCTTCGATAGCTGTGACCTAAGCTCCTCAAATTTACTGTTCGCTTGTTCAAAATCATAATCACTATCAAATTTAATCGTTTTATTTTGATTGCGTTTTTGATTTGGTCCCGGTTGGCGGAATGCTTGCTGGTCGTATTGATTACCGCCTCGTCCTCTACCACGGCCTCGCATATTACCGCCACGATTCCAACCACGATTTTGTTGATTTTGCTGATACTGATTTTGATACGAACGTTGATTCTATGTAACAAATTACAATTGAGTAAAGTCGATTTACAAACTAATAAATGGATATTTACCTGCATATTTCTATTGTCAGATCCTTTTTGGTTATCATTATTCCGTTGATCTTGTTTATTGTTCTCATGTCGACCAGAGTCGTGTCGATTGTTTTCATGTCGACCGGAGTCGTGTCGCTCGCGACCTCTATTTTGTACATACTGATTTTGTTTTTTATTTGCCTCTCGACTCGATGACCGTGGATTGTTAACTTGTACGGCCATATCGACAGTTGGACTTTTACGTGATATTAAACTAACGGGTGTTGTCGATCTAGAACCACCGCCAATTATATCTAAAACGGAAGCTATAAATGAAATTTAACGTTAATGTGGGAGCAAAGCGTTATACATAAGGATATATACGAGATAAAACATATGTAACTAAGCACATAGACCAAAGAAATGATAATGAATACGTATATCGATAGATGAATATAATTATAATAACATAACATGCTGTGTTGTTGCCTCTGTTGATTGATTTCGTCTTTCAATGCTACATGAATTGAGGATGATTTTTTGTTTCTACCAAAAAAAAATACGTCACTAAACATGCGAAAGCTATTATTTATACACGAATATAAAAAAAAAACTTCAAAAGCTAATTAAAATGCACTCAAATTACGCCATCAAATTACCATCACACCTTGGTCTTTGTGTTCAACAGGATCTGGAATGGCGACGTTTAACTCACTTGCTTGCTTTTGTTTAGCAATTGCAGCCGGTAACGATCCTGGTGCTAATCCTCCACTCATACCACCCATCGCACCGTATGATTGTCCAAATTGTCCCATTTGTGGTCCCATGTGCCCCATAACGGGAACAGGAAATTGTGGTTGGAAATTTTGATGACCCATTTGATTTTGCAATTGCATTTGCATAATAGCCGGATCATTTGGCATTGGCGGTACATTATTTACAACACGGATATCTTTTATATCTGATCCACGGAATAGAATATAGTCGTACACTTGACTTTGTGGTGCAATGGGGTATTGAGTTTCTCTATCTTCCGTACCAAATGAACGTACTGTAAATAAAACAAAAAAAAACAATTTTTAAATGAAAATAATATTTTTTTGGTTTGGTTGAATGCTATTGCAACATATAAATAATTTACACACGCAAAAAAATAAACAATCGCGTTATAATTACAAATAATTCTTGTTTACAAATGTGTCATTTACGAGAAGCGTACATCAAAAAAATATTTCATAGGTTAAGGAACTGTCAAATTATGTACTGTTGTTCTACGCTAATCGACTTGCAAATTGAATTTCATCAATTAATGCAAATAAATAAATTTTTGTACACTGCATCTTTTAAATTCGCATGAATTTTACCAATCAAATCTCAAATCAAACTTTTTAAATTACACATAAAATATTATTTATACAAAAACTATGTTTGATTTGTACTTACCATTTGCCAAAGCTATTGTACATTCTTGGGGATCTACAGTAAATAGTCTTCCCTCATAACGTATATCTGCTTTCGAGATAAGGCTTATCTTCGAGCCTATTTCAGGCATATTACCACTCATTTTATTTTCCAATAATTTTAGCTTACAGATTCAATGGATGTTAAATGATTAATATCACCATCGAAACAGAAAGAAATTTGTCTTTGTTCTTAATGGCGTTCTATGGCAGCGTATATAAACAGCTGAGAGAAGTGACGTCAGACAATATTACAAATGGCGCTAAGTTTTGAAAAATTAACTACAACAACATTTACGATTTTAGTGTTTTTAAACGAAATTAATTCTTTTTTTATTAATTTAATTAGTAAATAAATTGTTTTTTTGGACTATAAATAGTTTTTTCTCATATAAATAAGCGATTTAAATCAAACAAATTAAATACTTATGCTCTATAATAGATGTCACTACAATTTAGTAACCACTGCACAACTTTACGCGTCTTTTATATTATCAAAATAGAATTGTACAAATTTTGTTCAAAACAAAGTGATGCGATATTTAAACTATATAAATTTATAAATTTTAAGTAGTATAATAATATTTTAAAAATTATTAAAATATAAAAAAGTTGTTTTATGTCACATAACAGTCACAACACAGTAGTTGAGAAAAGTCAAGACTTGTCTTTAGTCAACCATCATGGCGGCCACGATAGGAAGATTTTGCCGTTCTGAACTTTTAAAGTCAAATAGTTTAGCCTTACAAAAGGTATATTAGTATAAAAAACTTTGGATTATAATAGAATTTTATATATTCAATACAAAAAAATTAAAAATTGGGCATATTATATTTGTTGAAAGATATAAAAATGTTTGATAATTTTTAAGGGTATGAATCGCCTTTGAAAAAATTTCACATTCGTTCAAACTAATATTTCGATTATTTAGTGCGTTGACTACAATAAAATATATTTCAATATAGATTTATAAATTGTGTGCCTATTCGAATATATTGTGTGAAACATATTTTAATGGATTTTTAGTTCATAAAGTTTAGCCTTAAAATGGTTATGTAACACTGACGTTTACATACTAAGAAAAAAAAATTTTTTCCTCATTCCAGATTCAAAACTTTTCATCGACCCGGACATGGAGCAAAACACAGAAAAGGGTTTGTATATGTGCTTTATATTATGTGAGCGAGTTATATAATAATACAATGTTATCTACAGTGGCTGGCTACTTTTGGTATTCTTACCGGTAGCAGTGGAGCTCTACTGTTCGCATTGGATCAATCGGTCAAGGCGTCTGGAACTGATGCGCATCCAGCTAAAATGCCATGGAATCACAACGGTTTGATACAATCATTGGATCATGCAAGGTATATATTGTGTAAAATGAATAATGTCAAAACGTTGTGTAATTTACTCGTTTTTAGTGTACGACGAGGTTATGAAGTTTACAAGCAAGTGTGTGCTGCATGCCATTCAATGAGATACATTGCATACCGTAATTTGATTGGTGTCTCTCATACCGAGGCAGAAGCTAAAGCCGAGGCTGAGGAAATTCAAGTACGAGATGGACCGAATGAAAATGGTGAATACTTTATGCGACCAGGAAAACTATCGGATTACTTCCCCAATCCATATCCAAACGAGGAAGCTGCTCGTGCAGCCAACAATGGTGCATATCCACCAGATTTAAGTTATATTGTATCCGCACGTCATGGCGGTGAAGATTACATTTTTGCATTATTGACCGGTTATGTCGATGCACCAGCCGGTATTGTACTTCGTGAAGGACAATATTACAATCCTTACTTCCCTGGAGGAGCTATTTCCATGGCCCAGGCATTATACAATGAAGTAGGTGTCATTGCATTTACAGTATTGTTTTGTATTTACATAAAATTTGTCTATTTTACAGGTATTAGAATACCAAGACGGTACACCAGCTACAGCAAGTCAGTTGGCTAAGGATGTTGCGGCATTCTTAAAATGGGCATCCGAACCAGAATTCGATGATCGCAAACGCATGTTGATCAAAGCTATTGGAATGTGTTCGTTCTTAATCGTGCTAACTTATTACATCAAACGGCATAAGTGGTCCGTTCTTAAGTCACGAAAAATAGTTTACAATCCGAAATCATCAAGCGGAGATAAATAGATAAAAAAAATACACAAACATTTAGAAAGTTATACCCATTTTTTTTAAATAATTTTGGGTTAAAACAGATAAATAGAAGAAATAAACCAATTTATTTAAGAAAATTAACATTCAAAGTTTAACACGAATAAATCTTAAGAACTCCATCCCAGTGTTTAAAAAGCTTAGCGAAATGTTTTTAGATCACCTGATTACATATTGCACTAGAATGTCCGTTCGATTATATAAGGGTAAGATTAAATATTCTTAATTTTAATCTTTCAACGGACAAATTCCTTAGCGATAACAAATAATTTTGGAGAGACATCTATATTATGCTAGAAATATCATTCAAATTCACCACAATTTGAACAATTAACAGTCAATGTATTAATTTCAACTGTTCCTTAGCTATAGAAGCCATCTATTTTATGGTAGATAAATCATTTAAGTTTAACGATTGACAGTTTTTCAGCTGAAATTCTTGAGATAAAAAATAGTCTTCAAGAGACATCTACTTTATGCTAGATAAATCTTTAAAATCTATCACAAATTTAACCTTTTTTGAGAGACATCTATTTTATGGTGGTTAAATCATTAAATTTCGCCACTAATTTAACCATTGGCAGTTAATGTGTTGAACTGTATCATTTTCTTTCAGTTGGCAATACAAGTTTGACAGCTATGTAGCTTTGTTTTGATTCATCTATCAATGGTAAACAATGACCGAGAATTCGATTGTAAATGTAAAACCATGTCGTCTGTGCCTCAAGGAATTGGAAATAAATAAAGATTTGTGTGTAAATAAAGATTTATGTGATATTGTTGAAAGAATATTTAATATACAAGTAAATAGATTGCATGCTAACTAGAATATAGCCTGTAAATAGCTAGCTTTCTGGTTTTAGGTTAACAATCAACAGGATTATCCAACTTCTATATGCGATGTCTGTGCCAATGAAATTCAAATGTTTAATGTTTTTTATACCCAAGTGATGTCAAATCAAGATATATTGAAAAAAAGGTATTTGAAGATTGTTTTAGAATTGGACGAGAAACAATCGGAGGTTAAAACAGAATGGGATGTAGATGAAGATTCATCCGGTTCGTGTGATGTAGTTTCATCCTGCCCATTGCAAGAAGATGACAGAGTTCGCGAGTTTTATGACCTAAAATGCTGTCAATGTTTAAATAATTCATTCGGAACCTTCGAACTACTCCAAGATCACTTCGAACGTAATCACAAAAGTAAAGGGTATTTGACCTGCTGTGACACCAAACTATACACTAAAACTGTATTGCTCGATCATATCATACAACACAATAAATTATTAAATGTTGAAATCAAACAAAAGACAAGATTGAAAAGAGCACGGCCAAATCATGATCAAAAAATTCGGGAATTTTTCAGTCTCAAATGTAATTTATGCGCAGACTATCAACTGTTTGCGTCATTTAAACAGCTCCAGGATCATTACACATTGTTGCACAAGTCTCGCGGGTATGTCGAATGTTGCGACAAAAAGTTCTATCGAAAAGAGCATCTCATCGATCACATAACGAATCACATCAATCCAAGTGCGCACAAATGTCCAGAATGTGGCAAAATGAGTAAATCAAAAAGTTCGCTTAAGGTGCACATGAAGCGACATATTCCAGTCGAGGATCGACCATATCAATGTTGCGTGTGCCCAGCTCGATACTCAACCAAAACTTTGGTCACCAAACACGAGCTCTCCCATTTATCAGACAATGAGAAAAAATTTACATGCAACCTGTGCGACAAAGCGTTTGCAATTAAATCTGTCCTCGAGAAGCACAAGTTGATTCATTCGTCCGAGCATAAATTTGTGTGCGAAAATTGTGGCCGATTGTTTAATTCGAAAGGCAATCTCCAGCTGCACATGAACAATATACACAATAATGATCCGCGGCCCAAACTCCAGTGTCATATTTGCCAGTCGTGGTTTAAAAATAATGATACGCTTCGGAAACATATTCGCCATCATACCGAGCAGCATGACCACAAGTGTGATCAATGCGAAAAAGTGTTTTCATCGAAAAATCTACTCTGGTGCCATGTGCGCTATGTGCACACGCAAATCAGGAAGTATAGCTGCAGTATATGTGAACGAACGTTTCGACGGAAGTTGGAACTGACCGAACATATGGCTAGACATGCTGGGAAGTCGTTGTACGAGTGCCAAAAGTGTTCCAAATCGTTTATGTACAGTTCTCATTTTTCCCAGCATCGCAAGAATTGTCAGGTAGTCCCGACAACGTAACTCATTGGCCCTTAATTTCATTATATTATTGCAGGCAATGATATAAGGTTTGTTTATGATGACAGTGGCGCCAACGTAACGGATCGTAAATAATTTTGACGTTTACTTGATTTTTTGACAGTAAAAGTGTAAACAAACCAATCGGATGCAATTTTCTTCAAAACTTGAATTAAAATTATTTATTTAAATAAATCTGATGGAATTGAATGTATGCTGTTTGTGTTTTAAAAACAATATCGAATTGATCGATATGTTTAGTGAGCAAGGGATTCGGCTACAAATTGCTGAAATCCTAGCTCATCACTTTTGGTTTGAGGTGCCTGACAAATTTGATTCGTAAACGTTTAAAAAAAATTGGAATATTTTTTAGGTAAAGCTCGACAATAATTATGAAAAGTCAATTTGCACAACGTGCTGGTGGAAAGTAGAGAACTTCCATGTATTCTACAAACACGTTCAAGAGAACCATACCCATTTCTATGATCGGATTGATGAACCTCATGCCGAAATTAAATTTGAAGATGAATTTGATTTGTTCGAAATCGTAAACGAGTCAGAAGTTATCGAAACCCATCAAGATAGTGATTCATCCGAACCACCGCTCGGAAAACGACGCCGAGAGCCGCACAAATCGCCAACCCAAGTACTGGAGGAGGATGAAAAAATCAAAAAATATTTCAAATTAGAATGCAACATATGCTCGTCGAAATTCAACGAGTATACTGAACTCCGTCCCCACTATCGTAGTGAACACCAACAGGATGGATATTTAGTGTGCTGTAATAAAAAATTTCGTCACAAAGTACGTATGTTAGAGCACGTTGAGCAACACATAAATCCGGATACATTTAAATGCGAAACATGCAATAAGGTGTTCGTTAGCAAGCCCGGACTCTTGGATCATCTCGACAGTCATATACCGGAATCGGAGCGAAAACACAAATGTCCAAATTGTTGCAAAACTTTTGTCCGAAAATATCAATTGAACCAACACATGATCTATCACACATCTAACGAAGACAAACGTTTTAAATGCGATCAATGTCCATATGTGGCGGCCACCAATTCAATACTTCAATCGCATATACGTAAGGTGCACGAGGGTTCGGACGAAGTATTGTGCAACGTTTGTGCCAAACCGTTTCGTAGTAAATATTTTTTTCAAGCTCATTTCGAGACCGAGCATACCGATGCTCAGACTAAGGTTCAATGTCAGCTGTGTAAAATGTGGTTGAAACATGAACGGAGTCTTCGTAGTCATATGGTTCGGCATAGTGATTCGAATAAACAATTTTTTTGTGATATTTGTGGTAAACAAGCTCCTAATCGGAACGCCCTTAGTCGACATAAACAATATGCTCATACGAAACAGACAAGTTCATGTGCGACAAATAAATCAAATAATTCTGCAATTATATAATTAATTAATAACTAATTTATAAATATATATATTTTTATTTTAATTTGGTTTTTATTTTGGCACCCTAGCAAACTAATACTTTTGATCGGCGCCCAATGTGGGGCATCAATGGAAAATTAATACTAGCTATACCTTTCAGTAATCAGACCCATAATATCGTTTGCCGCATTTATTAGGATGGAAACCTCTAAGTCATCTTCAAAGACTTGTTTATCTGGGTATTGTAGGAGCTATCCACACCACACTAACTGCAGTTCTTCAGATGGCTGTGGGTCTGCTGCCACTTGATCTTTAGATCAGAAGGTGTGCAACGCTAACAGCTGCTCGCCTACAAGGCAAAGACAATCTGTATGGCCCTTCGGGGCGCTGTCAAATTTGGAGAAGGTGAGTCGACCCACATGCCCTCGGTCACTATCGTGACGAAGCACGTCCTCGGGAAATTATTTCATGTAACTATTACCGGAAATCACATATGGGACTATAACAGCCCATCCTACACCACTCCGATAACGATATGTTAATGTTTACTGACGGATCAGTATGCCGTAATCTAGCTGGTACCGGGTTGTACATACTTTATACAAG
This sequence comes from Tipula lateralis, assembly GCA_963932295.1. Taxonomy (NCBI): domain Eukaryota; kingdom Metazoa; phylum Arthropoda; class Insecta; order Diptera; family Tipulidae; genus Tipula; species Tipula lateralis. The sequence continues at coordinate 32,754,538 of OZ010738.1, read as the reverse complement.
GGATAAATGACAGAGATCGTCATTATACATAGTTTGTACAAAGAATAAATTGCAGAGCACTCTTTGTAAAAGGGATAAATTGGAGAGATCGTCGTATCTGTATACTTTCTGAAAGCCAGGCCCAATCATTTTTTGGATTGAATTGGATTGGATCCAATCATGTTTTATTGAAACTTATTTTGAAAACGATAAGCGCCTTAAACCGACTAGGCAGGCTGAATAAAGTAAGTCTTCACTGTATGCCCAGTCACATGGGTATCAAAGGAAATATATTGGCCGATAAATTGACTCGTTTGTACTAATCAACCAATTCTAATTTAAAGATCACAGTAAGTTAGGTTAGGTTCCAGTGGCTGATTTTACGAACACTTAAATCGGTGTCAGTTACGAACACTTAAATCGGTGTTGTGATTCAAAGGATTCACACTACAGAATTACCCATCTGCGAATTAGTGGGTCTAGTTGTGTTTAAAATTCACCTTTCTGCCATCATTCGTACCTGCCGCTTTAATCATTGCGGCATTTGGTCGGTTTCACAGTATTTTGATCAGATTTGTAGACACATTTTACAAAATGGAAGTTTAAAAGACATAGACAGTATATTTCTTATAGTGATTTTCATTCGACGTTAGATTGATTGAATATGAAACGAACTGGGTTTGGGAAATTTGGTCAAGAATTTGCTCTGTTGTTCAGCTTCAGTATAGCACTTGTAGCCATTTGGTGTGTTGATGCTACTATAGTATGTTATATGCTTCTAAAAGACTCAACCCAACTGATTTTGTTTACTCTACTTAGTTGAAGTGCTATGAATGTAGTTCAGATACATCGTATAAAGTTTACCATTTAGAGAGATTCTTCTTTATTCGGTGATCGCGATCTCGTATGCTTAAAATGAATAATGAGGCATCGCGATTTAACTGGTCGGATTACAAAATTGAGCCCTTAATCTTCAACCAAACAAATTTACTATCATACGTTGGAGTAGTGCTAAAAATGTTGTCTGCAATATTGCTCCTAGTTAATGGAAGCATCCAAAATTTAATCAGCTTGACAAACAATTGAAAGGAGTACAACCCGTTAACTATGCTACTAAAAACAATTGGAGTTTTTCTCCATATTTTCAGGCCGTTTCAATTGTCCTCGATAAATTATCGAGATTTGTGTGATTCCATCCAATGAAGCCGCTTCTTTTTTAGAAATATTAACATTCCGCTTTACCGCTCCACAAACTATTTGTACCGACAATGGACAGCAGTCATACCTTACTCCAAAATCAAATTTACAGATAAGTTTTGCAACCTTAGTAAACTAGAGCAATTTGAACCAGAGAAGAGAAAAGGACAGCAGATCTATTGGAATATCTTTGGAAGTAAACACAAGGGAACTGATTCGATCGAAATCCGGACATCAATATTCTCAAGTTATCCTAACTTACTAAGAACGTAATTAGTTAGCTTCGGATAATATGTAAAGCGACAAAGGAGTTGGTTCAGGTCAGATGAATTATAAGCGAGAACCAGTTTTAACGAAACAGTCTTTCGTTGCTCTCAATGTCATAGTGGCCAGGTACTCACATGACCACGTTACCTTGTTGTTACAATCAAGGTGGTTCAGGATTTTCTTACTATTCTCTACCAATTAAGAGGATTGTTGAAGGAGTTAAAGACAGTTTTACTACCGTGTAAAATATAATTTCTTTATCGAACCACCTGAAAAGAATACAAGCGATTCGGATAACTGATTGAACAAGTATGGTGAGAACTACGTATCCCTGGATAGAATAATCACCTTACATGAACTAAGCAAATTATAAACAGGCAGAAGACTATCATCAATCTATGGCCTGAAACAGTGCTAAAAATGTTTAACACCCCATAATAAGCTCCACGGCTAGGAGACAAGTCGAAGAAATGGCTCCAATTACCGTCCGACAAGCGATATTTTGCAAACAGTTAAGATTTCTAATTATAGAACCAGAGATTTGGAAATAAAAGATAGTATTTTAGGGAGCAATCGCAAGAATTGCCAAAAGCTATGCCGAAGAGCTGGAAAAACAGTGGCTTTTTGTAGTTTGAAACTCAGATGATTCTTCAAAGAAAGTTTACTATCGATAAAAACACCAAAGTGTTTGATTTGACGTAGCCGAAGCAATTTTTCATCCGAATAGAGACAGTACAGAAAAATCTACAGTCTCCTATGCCTTGTTATTATAATCAAGTTGGTTTTAAATGGGTTCGCAAGTATATCGTTATCCAGACATCAAATCGAACTAAAACATGAATACAAAACAGTTTTATAAATAAAAAGTATTCCCTCCCCGGTGCTGAATGACAGCTTCCATTCGATGCTGCATTGATTCCACCAAAGTTTTCACAAAATCTTGAGGTATCGCCTCCCATTCGTCTACGATCGCCTGTTGCAGTTCCTGGAGACTCGTTGGAACAACTTTACTGGTTCGAACCCTTATTTTCAACTCGTCCCATAAATATTCGATGGTTTGAGATCCGGGATTCAAGCTGATCCCTCCATAACAAGCACACCCACCTCTTGAAGGTACTGGTATACTACGCCAGCCTTATGCGTTCTCGCATTATCCTGCATGAACAGAATAATTTCACCACTAAACCCAGTAAAAGATAAGACGTACTCCTCGATTACTCGGTAGAATGTACCGTTGAGAAGCCATTCCTCTTGATCGACACCCAGTATTGGCTCGGATGAATACAACAACTATCTTGTGATACGCCTCCCCAGAACATGCACGTTCCACCACCATACAAGACATGTTCTCCAATGCAACATTGTGCATATCGCTTTCCTTGTCTTTTGTACACTCTTTCGCGTCCATACGGGTCATATAAACACATCCTGGACTCGTTAGAGCTCTGTCCAATTCAAATGCTCTCGAGCGAACTCACGATGGGTTTGTCGGTGGGCTGGTAATCAATTTCGGTCAGTTTCCTGGTCTGTGTGCAGTTGGATTAACATCTCGCAGTCATCTTCTACCTGTTCGACTGACCTTCGACTTCACGAACTTCTTGGCGCCATCGTCTCAGTGGAACCGCATACATACGATGATTTCGAAACGAAGTTGTAACCAGAAAGTGGTCATCATCTTTCAGATCCTTGACGCCGTCTGAAGCTACCAGTTTTCTGATTTCTCTGCCCCACTCGACGAACGGAGGGTTGTCCAGCATAAATTAGTGCAAACACTTGTGCATCTAGCCTGGTATGGTATCTATTACTATTATAAAAAATTAAACAAATATGGGTTTACCACCCAGGTGGCGCAGTGGTTAAAACTGCGGCAGTTGGGGAAGGAGGTACCAGGTTCGAATCCCGATAGGGGCAGGATGCAAAATCGGTGGTGTGAATGAACACATTTATGACTCCCTGTTGGAGTACAGCATTCATGGACCAACCCACCTTCCGTGTCAGTACTATAGGCTGTCATTGAGCTATGCAATGTGCAGATGGTTCTATATAAATTGGACCTATTACCGTAAGTCCTCGATTTTGCTGTAATGTGGCGTTAGGTAAGGATGAAAATAAGCGAACCGCGAAAGAGTTGGAAGTGCCTCGAGCCCCGAAACAGATTGAAGAGATAAAAACAAAAAAAACATTTGAATTTTTTTTGATATTTATGAACTTTTGTGGAAAATTGAGCAACGTGCGATTTTTTTGTACCCAAGTGTCTTATGTTTCAAATGCCATAATGACTCACCTTACTCACTTAAAACTCAAATTTCTAAACAGTCATATTGAATGCCACCTAATACCTTCCTATCTGTCCTACTTTACGCCATAGCATAGCCAAATCGAGGACGTAGGACTGTAGGTCCGATGATTTACGTACTACCATCTGGACATTGCATATATATCACGATGTCACCCTATACTGACATGGATGATGGGCTAGTAACCAGGCGCATGAATTCTGAACAGCAATAGGGGATCATAGATGGTGAAAAATCCCTTTTGGCATCCTGCCCCTATCGGAATTCGAGAACCCGGCACCTCGCTCTTCAACTGTCGCAACTACTGCGCCATTTGGTTGGTACCTAATACCCTTATAACCTTTAAATCTTCAAGGTATAATGCAAACTTGTACAATATCATGAACCAAAAAACCACTAAAGTAGTTCATCTCGCTAATCTATCTCAAAGACATACAATTTGTTGAAGTATTTGTTCAAGAATTTTCTTCAAATATTTCATTATTTGTGTCAACCTCTGACTCTTGAATTTTCGATGATGATAGTGCACAGCATCAGCGGAGAGGCAAATATCACAAAAACAAAATAAAACGAGAAAAACTGTTTATTATACCATCTTGTACAGTACACAAAGATTTTCAAGCTTTTAAAAAGTTGTTGTTACATCTTCTGTGTCGTTCATTCACAATAAGAATTCGGTTAAGTTATTTTGGTGGTTTTACCCCTCAGATTGATGATGAGTAGAGTTATAAATAGATGATTGAGTATGATGGGAGGCCAGGCACTGTAGTATATCATTATAGTTATTCGCCCAACCGGTTTCATCAATCACATATTCTTAGAACTAAGATTCGTTTTTAAGATCAAACAAGTGGATCTTCTTTTTGAAGCTGCGCTATCGTTTGATATATGTTATGTTCATAATTTCCTCCATCAACTTCTAAATGATGAGCAAATACCTTTTTAAAATTTAATTATCTCGTCTATAAGACGCTTGCGTATACAAGAAGAAACCCAAAATTTTTTCGTCTTGACTTGATCTTATTTAAGAAACAAAACGATAATGACTGCGAGATTTCTTTTTTTAGCAGAGCACCGAGAGCATTTCTGGTTTAATTTAGGAAGAAAAATATGCAGACATTAAGAATAAAGTTAAGATTATTTTTTTTTGTTGTATCTTAAAGAAGAGGAGGTTGAAGACATTGAAAGTGAAACGATTTTATTATTTATTTGTGTTCGTGTATTTTGCAGTTTTCTTGCTCTTCATATATGTTGGTACATATGTGTATATAAGAAATTCTTCTTATAAAATAGGTTTTCCAATAAGAGGTTACATTTTGAATTGCCTGCTATTTCGGCAGCTGTCAATTTTTAAGCTGTCGACTTTTGACTTTTGGAGCTGTTGGGACAAATTGGTGATGTGAGGAATCGAAACCGTGTGCCTCGCTCAAGAACAACTGAATGTTGCTTCTGTAGCCCGTAATGTTAAAGAAAACCCAGGTTTATCGATTCCTCGTCAAACTTTTGAATTAGATATTCCACAAACTACATTACACCGTATTTTGCATAAAGAACTAGGTCTTAACGCTTCCATCTTTAGGAGAATAGGGCTTCTACTAGACTGGATCATCGAACTCTATTTGGGGCTGCAGTTAGCACCGTTCTTTTCCAAGTCACTGCTGGCCTTCCAAGTTTCCTTTTTCCTTGCGGATTCCATTCCAGAGCATTCTGGTTATGTCATTTGGTGTCTTTCTCAGCTTTGTCGCAGTAATTCTTCATTTGTGATCTTATTTGGTCAAAAACATTTGATCAATCACCTAAGGCATTTATTCACAAACACTTGGAGTCTTCTTGTGATTTTCTGCGTATGTTTCCACGTTTCACATTCATACAGCATCTTGGTTGGTGCGAAGTGGTATACTAATGCTTGTGTTCAGTCTCAGGGCCTTTGTCTTTCTTATGTTAATCTTAAGACCGACATCTTGTGCTATTTCTGATAACTTGTGTAGCTTTTGCTGCATGTCTGTGTATTTGTGTGTTAGCAGGCATATATCATCTGCGTAGTCGAGATCATTGAGTTTTCTAATTGGATCCCACTGAATTCCGTTTGGTGATGCGATGTCTAGCTTGCACATGACATTATCCAGTACTATGAGGAACAATAGTGGAGATAGGACACATCGTTGCCTAACTCCTCGTTTATTGTAGTATGTGTCACTCTGCTTACCTTTGTGTTGCACTTTATTTCCAGCGTATTTCCAGCGTGGGATACCTATTTCACAGAGTGCTTTCCAGATGGCGCTTCTATTGATGGAATCGAATGCGCGTTCGAAGTCCACGAAGAGTAGATATAGTGGTGAGTTCCATTCGTCCGATGATTCGGACTGTATTGACGTGGTCTTTATACAGATTTTTCCTGGTCTGAAACCAGCTTGTACGTTTCTTATGTATTGGTTCACAGTTGGTGAGATTTGTTTTACGATAACCATTGCTAATACTTTCGTTGTGCTGTTTGGCAGGGAGATGCCTCGCCAGTCTTTGCATTCTCTTATGTCGCCTTTCTTTGGGATCGTTATTCCACACTTCTACTAGTAGTAAGTACTCCTGCAGTTGTAAATGCGTCTTCATTGAGTAGTTCAGCTGGAATGTTGTCGACTCCAGCGGCTTTGTTATTTTCCAGCTTCATTATGGCACTTAACTTCCCGCTCCATTGGTGGATGGGTGTTTATGGTTTCGTTACAGTTTCTATCTGGAAGCTCCTCAGCTGATTTCATTATTCGGTAGTTTGATTGGGACATTTCATTGAAGATATTTCTTGTGTCTGTATTTCTCTGTGTCATTCAGGCTTAATTGGCCCATTATGACATCCCTTCTCAGGCGTACACTCTCAGTCCCGGAATCTGTTTTTTTTTCTAATGAAGTCCAAGATATCCGGTATCCTCAAGGTCGTGAATTGGTCGTCAAATAGGAATTGTGAGCCGAAACAGTGCAGTCAAGAATGCTGCTAATACTAGTTGCAAGGTGATGGCTGTGTAAATCCGCCCCTCTCATTGCTCTGACATCTTGTAGGGAGGATATAAACTTCTTATTTACCAGAACATGGTCAATCTTCGCTGATAGGGGTATCAAAGTGTTCCAGATTTTCATCAAAAAATTATCTTCAGTGATGAGACCCATTTTAACCTCGAACACAACGTTAATAAGCATAATTGTCGCATTTGGGGCTCAGAAAATCCAATATTGTTGAAAAGCCCCTCCAATCCAACGTGTCACTGTTTTGTGCGGTTTGTAGGCTGGCGGTGTGATCGGACTTTATCGAAAATGAGGCTGTGCCAGTGTAACGATGAATGGATTGTGCTACCGAGCTATGATTAACGATTTTTTATGGCCAGAAATGGAAGATATTGATGTGGACGTCGTTTATTATCAGTAAGACAGCGCTACGTGTCACACAAGCAAAAGTTTCCGGACCGTGTTATTTCTCGAAGAGGTGATCACAATTGGCCACCGAAAACTTGTGATTTAATACAATTAGACCAATGCCCTACAATCGAACCAAGACCATAAAGATAAAATTCGTGAAGTTATCGAGGACATACAGCCGCAAATGTGTGAATTGGTGCCGCAAGTGACGTCGTTGCGGCCATTTGTCTGATATCGTTTTCTCTTATTGGATAACCCTTTATATAACAATATTAAGGAAAATAAAACATACGCTCGGCTATATAAGACTGTATACACATATACACAATATATGTGTGTGTGCTGGGTCTGGAACGAAATTTCAATTATATGTAGATTCCATGTTTCTCGTGCATGTGTTTGTTGTGCACATTTATCACATGCGATAATGGTGCCCATTTGTATGAATATGAAGAAAGATTAACCGGTACCTATACTTGTATGTAGACATATACATAAGAAAATGGAAATTGCCAACCTGTACGACATTATGTACACGAGAAGAATTTATGATATATAAAATTGTTCACTAGACTCGCACCTGTAACTTTTATTCAAGTGTGGCATCGGTGCTCAAACAAGTTCTTATGGATAGCACGTGGGACTCTCTATACAATATACATGTACTTGTATATTGCATGGTAACAAATTAGTTGAGATGTTGTGCGTGGTTGACAGATTAATTGATTTTTTGTGCTGCCGAGCTTCCAAACGACTCCATTTATACAATGTAATTATGTTGTGGTCTGTAACGATTTCACCTTTTCATGTTGATGACTGTATACGTAAGCAAAGCAAATTTTCAATATCTTAAAGCGCCTGGCGTTGCAGTTTTCGTAAGTATTTCGCTGGAGTTGGCAGAAATTTGACTTCCAACAAACCCATTCGGTCCCTTCATAAAGGACTAAGATAATCTGGTTGTCTAAAGTCTTGAACACTATATAGTGGAAACTAAGCTATAAAATAGACGATATGATGATCTTTACTGATGGATCAGTATATGCTGTAATGTGGCTGGAGCCGGGTTGCTTAATTCTAAGGTGAAATTATCTGTTCCATTTGGTGAGTACGCTTCTGCCTTTCAGATGGAAATTGCTGTAATTTTGAGAGCAAAAGCTTCAACAAAGGAATTGTAGGCAGTCTGAATAAAGTGAAACTTCACTGAATACCCAATACGCAGTCTTCTATTTGTATAACTCAAAATTAGCCTGTTTGAGCGTCAGCATAATGACTAGCTATAACATTCCAGCAATATGAGTTACAATGTAATAAATTCCAAGATGTTTTGGTTAATTTACAAAAGAAAATCGAAACACTAACTTACCGAGTCGTAATACGAAGTTTACCGTCGTCTACCGAGATCGAGGCCCATGGCCACAAAGTAGACCTATTGCAGCGGTGAACCAATTAGGACATATACGAAATCAAGAACCTGCTATATTACAAGGTGTCTATTGAACCACCTGAAAAGGTAATATTTGTACCTCGCTGTACAAATTACCAACAGCTAGGACACATGAAAAACGTCTGCAATAGGTAAGCCAAATGTACGGAGATTCATCAAACAAACCAATGTCAAAAGCCACGAAATGCTATACCAATTTGTGCACAGTGTGGAGAAAAAGATTATCCGGCTAGCTGCAAAGGATGCCAGAGAGTAGTAGAGCGCCTCAGCAAAAGGCAAACCAACAATATGATACTGTTAGAAAGGGGGTTCCTACGTCCAGGCGACCGAAACCTCAAACGACAATCTAAATCAAGCCTGTGATGAAAGAGCCAACCATTAGTAATAACGAAAATGCTCACCGAGTTTCAGGCAGAAAAGAAACTAAATTTCAGTCAGCTTACTAATAGGGTGGATAAACTGAAGGATAATTCCAAGCCACAAAGTAAATGGCTGTAAAGTTCTTACGTATAATTGCGTGAAATGCTAATGTACTTAATGCAAGAGTCCAAGAACTCCCAATACTTCTTGAAGTATGATAGACGTCCTTTGAGAATTTCGCTGGATATAGTCACGGAACATTGTTCACTAAACATCATGCAGAACGCATTAAAATTCGAGACAACGCAAATTGCGAACATTGCAAAGGGAGGAAAAGAAAAAACCGTTAAGCACTTCTTGTGCTCCAGTCCATACTCTCCCACATACTCATAGATTGCACTGTTTTGGAACACGATTCCTATTTGAGGATCCAGTGACGTCCTTGATGTCAGAGAGTTTGGTCTTCATTAGAAAAACAAACAGATTTCAAGACTGAGAGTATACGTCAGGCATGAGATGTCACAATGGGCCAATCGATCCTGAGTTTGATATGATGTGTTGTCTTGGAATTGAAGTTCAGATCATAATTTTCTAGACATAAAGCTTGAATTTTGGAAAGCTTAAGATGTACTCTTAAGGCCTTAGATATCCACCATTCACAAGAACAACTTTTCAACTCAGCATTGAACATTACTCATTTGGTTGCTTTGAAGATGTTACCGGACTGCACAATACCTTATTATGAACATTTTTCTGATCTACAATTGATGGTCCACATGATTTTTTTTTGTTGTATTGCCCGTCACTAAGGCTCAATCGACTCATTGTAACATCCCTACGACAAGAGACTTTATAGGTCCGATTTTCGTGGATCCACCTGTACAGTGCATAACTCAATGCCAGGCCTACAGTATTGAATATTGGAAGATGGGTCGGTCTATATGAATTCTAAACTCAACATGGGGTCACAGATGTGTTCATTCTCAGCACTGTTTGTAATCAAATGGTGAACAATCCGTTTGCATCCTGCCCCTATCGAGATTTAAACACAGTACATACCGCTCCAAACTGCCGCAGGTTTAACCACTGTGCCATTTGGGCGGTTGTCCACATGTGTTACAAGCTGTAATTGGTATATAGCCTCAAATACAGATCGCTATAGAGATAGGACCGATTATATAAAGAAGCATATAAGGAATACCTACGTGAAGAATGGAAAGGGACCGCATTATGTCGAGTGTTCACAAAATGACAATCGGCGGAGGGGATTATCGGTGACTAAACCAAAAACCCCCATCACATTCTCAGTATAGCGAAAACTATGCCAAAAAATGATTGGTTTGATGAGGAGTGTCGTCTTGCTGTTGAGCAACGAAATATAGCCCACAATGAATGGCAGACTCGGTTTATAATCACAAGAAGACACAAACAACGCTTGCTATAACGCAGGTTTTCGAGAACTTCTGCAATTACTTCTGGTATTTGACCAGAATATGGGCTGCCCTGAAACACCTCAACACGCAATATCTTATTCCGATAATCCTGTGTGATTGGATTAAATGGCAACGAATTGAAAGAGATACTTGATTCACTGGAACAGTGTTCAGCTTCCATTGCTCTCAAAATCAACGAGTCTAAAACCAAATATCTGCGATCTCTGGTTTTCGAGACCAAGACGCAAGTGATTTCAGTAGTGGTACCAACATTTATGAAGGAGTGATGAGATTCAAGTATCTTAGATCTCTCCTTACTCACGATAATAGTGTGAAAGAGGATATCAATCTCTGGCAATCGGGCGTTATATCCTCTACGTACACTTCTCAAATCAAAATATCTTGCAAAAGCGGATAAGCTGAAATTGTATAAGGTGTTGATCAAACCCTTTGTCATGTATGGATGTGAGAAGTTGCCGGATTAGTACGAAAGATGACTTCTAACATTCAAAAGAAGAATCATGCGTGTGATATATGACCCGAAAACGGGACGTTGATGGCACATACCGAGTCTTTTCAATCAAGAGATCAATATTTAATGTGAATTCCTAATATCGTGCATGAAATCAATGGACACCGAGTACGCTGGCTCGGACACGGTCTACGTGCTGGTCCGAACCGAATGATACAGCGAACCTTAAAGGGAGAACCGCCTTTCGGTATAGGCGAAGAGGTCTTTGTGGTCTTTATGATCAAGACCGATAGAGTCAGATTGTTGACAAGGTACGGGGCAAAAGTTCCGCAATAACAATACTTTGTCAAAGTTAAGAACGATTACTATTATAACGACTATTGACTACTTTTGAAATGTATTCTCGTGTTTGGACAAGAAGATGTGATTTAATTTGATCTAATGTAGGCATGTCTCCTTCGTAAAAGCTGAAAAGCTTAAGAGAAGAATATTATTTCGGCAATTTATTCAAGACCATCTAAACAAATGATATATTTGATGTAAGTTTTGACCCAGCAGTTCTGAAGACCCACCTTTCAATAGCAGAAGAGGTCGCTGTTTAGTTGTTTGGGAAACCCTTGTACTTGACACCGGACTCGTTAGTAAAACGAGATTGTTAAATCCGCATTAAGGTAAAGGTACACGTTATATGATCTCGACTCGATTGTGCTTCTTAAACACAAACATAATTACATTAAATATAAGACAATGGTATGGATGTACGACGGCTCATTAGCAATACAACGATGAACGACTTAATATAAGATTAGATTATATGGTCGTATACTGTAAAAGGGAAAATCATCCAGAAATCTCTATATAATTATAAGATTGTGATCATAAAAATAATGATGATGTTGTATTTGGTGAAGATTAAGATTGAATTTGATTATATTCTGTTTCTCTTATGTACCATGAATAGTGTAGACAACGTGTGTGTTTATGTATGTGTGTTGTACATATGTACAGGATGGCATATAGTTTCGATACTTGGCTGTAGTTTGGACGCCACAAAATCTCCACTCATTTTGATTTTGGATATGAATGGTGTTGTGTTGAAATAGCAGCTCTCGAGCAGCTTAATAACCGGAGGCTCTTCTTGTTACTATCCATTGTTGAAACGGGTTTTCAGAATATGAAAGCTGTATCCTATAGTTGTCTCGTGTGGGTTCCAAATGGTTTAATAATTTTCCAGCTAACCTACTACGTGACTTTTAAGGTTGTTGATTTGGTGCGTCTTGGTTAGCTGGTTGTTGTCATGAACTAACCGTTTGTACATCTGAGAAAACCACCCATTTCATGTATCCCTCGACGGACGAATTCCCAGTGACTTCGTTTTACCCTGTTCTTCTTCCACCAATGTTGTTAATTGTAATCTTACCTTTTCGTATTGCTCGTTAAGTTTTCATAGTGTTGGCCTATGCAATATTTTAAGTTACCTTCGTGTGAAAGATCCATGATCTGGGTCATCATCTTCTCCCTGTTTTTTAATTTAATTGTTAAAGCTGGTCTGGACCTGTTGTTACCTGCCGGTATAACGAGCTCATACGGATGTCCTGTTGTTCCTACCGTTGTTTGGATTCCTGTGATTGGGTGCATTCATAATTTGAACCAATCATTGATGCCTCGGATATTTGGATGAGCCGAAATTCGTTTTTTGATGCCTCTCGACTATCTGTGCTATCGTTACTGGCTTCGTCAGATGGGACAAAATGGTGATGGTGGAAATGGTGAAGGTGGCAATGACGGTCTGTTAAGACGTTGGCGCATATCATCAATGTTTTTTGTGAAGATCTTTTGTTGATTTGAGTGGTGGATGAAGCTCTCTGATTTTATCGTCGACATTCACATATCCATTGTACAACTTCTTGAAAGACTCCATCTTTCTTGTAGTTAGAGGTGAACTGCTCTATGTCTTCGCCTTTCTGCGTTTGATGTTGTAGAAGTTCTTCCATGTTGTTGCTGATTAATTGGGCGTCATATTGCAGAATGGTAAGTAGCACGGTGCGCAGTTTTTAATGAGTAAGGTTTTAATGACTCGAAGGACTATGTATGAAACACCAATGGTTATTAAGCTGCTCGACGGATTACATTTCAACACAACACCATTTATATCAAAAATCGAATGATCGAATCTTTTACGGCACCCAAACTAAAGAAAAATAATCCAATGGGGTTAAATCACACGATCTTGGTGGCCAATCAATTGAACCATTACGCGAACTTATTGTTTCATCAAAAGTTTCTGTGAGTAAATTAATTGGAGCGCGCGCTGTGGCTTCGTTCTGGATTCACATGTCAGCCACATTAATGCCAGCTAATCGAGGTAGGTACAAATTTCTGATGAAGTTCATACCATCATCGTTTTTTAAATCATTTGGACCAATGGCTCCGCCAGCCCGTAAACAGTATAGTTATCTGTGGATGTAATGGTGTTTGGTTTTAATTCCTGTACAAGTTGAATTTGGAAAGCTTTTAAGCCAAGAACATTTTGTAAAATCTTTCATAAAGTGGAAGGACACAAACCCAGCTGCTGAGAACGGCGACGTATTGATGGTATTGGATATTCTTCTTAAATGCTTTCCTGTACAGCGACTACATCTTATAGTGCGCATTAAGCACTGTTTGTTGTCTCACGGGAATCGGGATGCAAATTAACGTGGTCGATCTATTGTTATTCGAATTAGCCGTTCTGAAGGATCATTATGTACGGTATAAAATGGACAAAGAGCACGATAAGTTTGACGAACAGAACCATTATGTTGATATAAAAAATTTAACAATCTGCAAGCGTTGCTCTGTTGTGAGTTTATCCATGATGAAATGTCAAACTAAACTAAATAAAAAGCAACTATCAGTTGTTAAATGGGTTGTCAAATAAAGCAGTGTTGCCAACTTAAAGTTTTTTTTTCGCTTATTTACGTCCTATACCTTACGCCTTAATGGCCAAATCGAGGACGTACGGTTATAGGTCCGATTTTCGTAGTACCATCTGCGCATTGCATAGCTCCATGCTAGCCTATATAGTACTGACATGGAAGATGTCGGATGACATGGAAAAATCCGTTTTGCATCCTGCCCCTATCGGGATTCGAACGCGATACCTCCCACTCCAAGTGCCACAGCTTAATCACAAGCCTGTTTGAAATTTCATTTTCAGTTTGCAGAGGCTTCTGGTCATTTACGAACATCTTGTTAATCTTTATGAGTCCGATTTCATCACTCAAACTTACACTGATGATCTGGTTATGACAGTGTTCAATGTTTAATCAGATTTAACTCAACACGCACTTTTCATTATAAAACCATGGTGTCTAGGTGAGGGTCTACATGTGCAATCTAAAAATCGTTTTGGTACACTGCAGATTTTTCTGTTTCATCTCTTTTCGGATTTGGGGTTTGTTTAAGTAAAACTGACACAGTGACAATTGCAAATCATAACTGTTTGCAAAATATCACTTGTCGGGCTATATTTGACTTCTTTCCTATAACCATGCAGTTCATTCCTCCCATCCCCAGTTACAGTACTTCATTCTCGGCACAGTTCGGTACTGCAACCTTTACTTGTCGTAATTACTTTGTCAGAGTGTTCAACCAGAAGCTGACCAATTACGCTATTGGTTTCTATACTTACTGCCTGGTTTCAAAATCAAACTGATCCAACATGCTTTCATGGTGGTCATTTTGTGATGTTTTATCACATTTAGTGATAAAAAGCATGATAAAACGAAATTGTCGTAGCTTACTGCCGGTGAATCATGAATGAACAACTTCATATTGAAATGGGTACAAAAGACAACAATATCTTCCATCTCGCCTTATCAGTCAACATTTAATACTGTTTGTCATATTTCATGTTAAAATTTTTTCCAATATTATTAATTAATTTGTTGGATCGATATACTTACCACATTATAAACATTTTATCGCTACCTATTTTATCCTAATTTTAACCACTTCATATAAAAAATGATATAATTACTTTTGGGGTTATGTATAAACGTCAATTTATCACACTAAAATAGTTCTCCTTAAAATTCATTATTTCCCTTTTTAAATTTTTTGTACAGGCAAAGAGAATAAATATAAAGAGGAACATCTTATATGAACCGCGGTTGCATATAAACTAAAAATTTAAAATGTTGCGGAGTTATTTGATGATGGCAAACGAAATAGGATAAACATATATTTTTTATTTCATTTTCTCTTTCGAACGATAGCAAAAAAAATTTGACTATTTCAAAACTTCGCTTACTATTTCATATTATAATTCAATTGTAAAAATATAGTAAGCGATGTTTTGAAATTGTAAAATATTTTTTTTTGTTAACGTTCGAAAGAGAAAACAAAATAAAAAATATATGTATGTTTATCCTATTTCGTTTGCCAGCACTAAATAATTCAGCAATATTTTTAGTTTATAGCAACCGCGGTTCATATAAGATGTTCCTCTTTATATTTATTCTCTTTGGTACAGGGTTGTAATTTTTAGATTTATTTAATATTTTTATATCACGAAAAAAGTCTCCAACCGTACAAAACAATGATAAAACACCACAAAATGACTACCCGTTCGCGTATTTATTCGCCTGCTTCTAGATCAACGTAGACAATTCCTTTTGTTTATTTTTCACCATAGATAATTTTAATAACTATGTCGACCAAGAGATACCGCTTGTGTTTGTCATAATATTTACAGTCACTGTCCAAGTATTTCTAAAAATAGCGACTAAACTGATTGGCGATGGCTAAGCTGATGATCTGAACTCTGTCAAAATCTCAACCGTTGAGCCGGATCAGAAATGATATTGAATTGTGCATTGACTCAGGTAACTTGCAGCACATGACAGTCATATCAAGTCACATATTTGATATGCTAAACATAAATTTAATGAAATGATTGGGACAGATCTGAATAATCTCATTCAATCGCTGAAATCGAAATATTAAAATCTTAACAAGTCTTATTGATCTGCATCATACGATACACCACATTATTATGGTGTCGAGGATAATCGAAATAAATCGTTTTGACTTCGTTATTAGCAACTGATGATGTGTCTATATCCAGTTTATGAACGATTTTGCTAAGGATCTTAGTTTATGTGCTTCCAAAATCATCTTGTGATATGGAATCAAAGCCATCTAACTATGGCCGAACACATATTAAAGGGATCATCAATTCTTGAATATAGTGCTGCACAAGTATATCCATAGCATAATAACTCCATTCCGAGGATTGGTCAACCACTGCTTAGTTGGAATCTGGAAGAAATAGATGAAGAAACTATCACTAGCACTAGGGCTAGAGGTACAACTAAAATACAAGACGGGAAAGTTAATGACAAAATGAACGAATTGGTGAACAACACTATGAACTTAATCGTCCAAGCACGTAACGCATCTATTTGCCCAAAAAATCGATGCGCGGTAAAAATCATCCCGTATAATGGTGGACGACTGAAATCGCACAGCTACGTTAACTCTGTTTATACTCAAGACGTCAATGGCAACGAGCTAGAACACGGGAGGAAACGTGCCAACGACCAAGGGACAGGGATAAAAGAAAGCAGTTACGACACACCATCAACAGCAACAAAGCTATCTTGGCTTCAAGCTCGTCATCAAGAAACTTAGAGCCAATAAGCCGAGTTTAGCTATGGAAGAATCCATGATAAAAAAATTTGTTGGTGCATTGTTCCCAAGCCATCCAGAACGTCTAGTTCAAACAAGCCCAGAGATAGGTGAGGTACCGCATTTCTCCTTAGAAGAACTCGATTTGGCAATGAAAGGTTTAAAAAACAAAATAGGCCCCAGGACCCGATTGTATATCTGGTGAAATACTGAAAAAAGTACACCAAATAAACTCGCATTTGCTACTGAACATGTATAATGATTGCCTTAGTATGGGTACTTTCTGTAGCAGCTGGAAGATCGCACGCATTGTTCTTATTGATAAAAGTAAGGGAAACCCAGGAGTAGCGTCAAAATACCGCCCGTTGAGCATGTTTAACACAGCTGGTAAAGTCTTATAGAAACGCTAATTAAACTCAGATTTAGAACAAACCTTTCGACAACTGACGCCATAACGGAAGTAATAAAAGCGGTAAGGAAGCAGCAGAAAGAAACCATTTTCTCAACGTATAGTGTTGCTGGTGACACTAGACGTCAGCAATGCATTTAACTCTGCAAGATAGGTTGATATGTTACACGCCCGGAAGAAAATCTTTATATGCCACGGTACCTCCTAACGATGATAAGGGATTGTCTGAGTAAGTGCGTGCTTCTTTATATTACTTTTACTTCTGAAGAGCAACGAAGAAGACAGATTACGACAGGCGCAGGCCAGGGATCGGTTCTAGGGTTTATCCTCTGGAATGCATCATATGATGACCTATTACAGACACCTAATGCCTATGACGAGTGTTCAATAGTTGGATATGCGGATGATGTCGCGGTTTTGATATCCGCTCGTGATATAGAGACAGCCCAGTTTAAGCTCAACCAAACGATGAGGATTGTAAATAGGTGGATGGAAAATCACGAACTATCTCTAGCCCTGTACAAAATCGAAATAGTTGTGATCACAAAACGTAGAATGGAAAGAACTATCTAGATGACTGTCGGAGAGCATGAAATGAGCACGCAGTTCGATATCTAGGTATCCTGCTGACGGAAAACTTACCTTTTGGGAGCAGATAAAGTACTCTGCCGACAAAGCTGCCAAACGTGTTACCTTATTGAGTAGACTGATGACAAGTACCATGGGACCAAGGGCAAGCAAGCGCCTCTTGCTTATGTCTACTGTGGATTCATTCCTTATATATAGTGCCGAGATCTGGGCAGTACCTCTGACCAAGGAGATGTACCGGAAAAGGTTGACATAAATACAACGCAGCTATTAAAATAGTCTCGACTTATCGCACGGTCTCAGCATCAGCAGTACAAGTCATCTCTGGCGCAATACTTATAAGGCTTCTCGCCATGAAACGCCAAGCAATATTCCGAAGAAAGGAACAACCCTTGTAAAGTGGCATGCATCCTGCGAACAAGAAAGCAGAGGGCGGTGGATTGCCAAATTAATCCCGAGCTTGATGCCGTGGACTAGACGAAAACATGGGGAAGTAAACTATTACCTTACCCAGTTCCTGAGCAGGCATGGGTATTTCCGTGAATACCTCAATCAAATTGGAAGTCAAACTCGGCTGAATGCATTTACTGTGAGGAAATGGAACCGCTGGTCGGGACAGTGTGCAAAATATAATATAATCAGTGTTATCGTTCAAGGGGAAGATGAGTGGAACCTGGTAACATTATACATTAAAAGTATATTATGAATAAAAAAAAACGACGTGGATGGCCTTCCAATCGATTAGCTGGGTTAGAACGGCTGCATCGTTGTGATGGGTCTACTGATCACACTGAGGCATTTACATGAATAATATAATAAATTACTCAAATACACTGGCTCAATTATGTTTTAGTGTCCCAGGTAGAATGATGTAGCAATATGCTATATTGCATTGGCCAAATCAGCTTCACGTA
Source organism: Tipula lateralis (assembly GCA_963932295.1). Classification (NCBI taxonomy): domain Eukaryota; kingdom Metazoa; phylum Arthropoda; class Insecta; order Diptera; family Tipulidae; genus Tipula; species Tipula lateralis. Next base: position 32,736,103 of record OZ010738.1, on the reverse strand, counting down.
AACTCGGTGCCTCAATAGATGCAGACGGTTTTTTAAACCGCATCAGGTTCTCCAGATATATAAAACCTTTATTGGACCGGGTATAGAATATTGCTGTCAGGTTTGGGGTGGAGGATACGGCACTGCTCTTCAGTTGCTGGATAGAGTTCAGCGGCGTGCCACCCGAAGAATCAAATACAGATAAGAAATTTAAATTTTAAGATTGAATGTCAGAAAATTTAAATTTTAAAGGTTAAATTTAAAATTAAAAATTAAGTATATAAAATTATAATTGTCTGGAGTGCTGTTTTAATTTGATGTTAAACTGCCGTTTAGACAGTCCAAACTCGAATAAGTGCTCAACACCTGTAAAAAATTTGGGCACGTTTATCTTAATGTTCTGAAGAATAAAGGGAGAGTGTACATGATCCAAAAGTATATTTCCCAAAAAACTTGCACAATGTTGTTGTCTGCGATTAACCAAAGTTCCAATATTATATGCTTTACAGCGTACAGTGTAATGTGGTAAGAGGGCCAGGTTCTCATGGAATGGTAAATTGTAGTTGTAGTTCCAGTTTGTTTTTTTCATAATATAGAGTAAGACCCGATTTGTACACCCTCAATTCTATTAATGTGGTCAGTGTTATGGGGACATCAAACTCCTACTGCATATTCAAGCTGAGATCTTATGTATGCAAAGTATAGTACAAAAAGTGCATTTTGGTCTTTAATCTCGGTGGTCCAGTGACGAAGAAAACCGAACATGAAATTGGCTTTCGATATACTCTGATCGATGTGTCTGGAGAATGAAATATCACTGACAAATGTTATACCTAAATCTTTAATTGTGTATTGGACATGTTTTCCTATGATATGACATTATCCTGCATTTTTGAATGTTCAGTTTTAACTGGTTCACTTCACACTATGAACAAATTTTGTCAATATCCTCTTGAAGCTTGTAAGAGTTACTTCTATCGTTAATTGTTCGGAATATTTTAAGTTCATCAGCAAATAAAAGCACGGAAGAGTGTTGAATTATTTTAGTGATGTCGTCAATAAATATCAGGAAGAGATAGGGACCAATATTTGAACCCTGGGGAACTCCAGATTTTGCCAAAATAGGATTGGACTTTTCACCAGCTATTTCGATAAATAGGTATCTCTTCGTTAAGTAAGATTGAAACCATTTGACAAACATTGACGAAAAACCAAACTTTAGTTTATAGTTTAATCAATATCATGAATGGAATCAAAAGCTTTACTGAAGTCAGTGAATATGGTGTCAATTTGCTGATGATTTTCTATAGCTTTAGTAGTAATGATAGTAAATTAACAAGGTTGATCTGCCAGGCATAAATCCATGTTGATAAAATGATAGATGGCTTAAAACTGTTTTCTTGAAGGAATTGCAGACTAGTATTTCAAATAATTTATGTAAAATTGAAGTGGTTGCAATTCCTCGATAGCAGGAAATTTCATTTCTTTTACCAGATTTGAAAATCGGTGTGAGTCTCGAAATTTTCCATTTATCTGGGAAAATTCCGGTTCGCAATGATTTATTAAAGATGAGTTTTAAAGGCTTGCAAACTATAACATCAGCCAATAATTTAATGATGGATGAAGGGATAGAATCAGATCCACAGCCACCTCATAGTGATTTAATTTCAGTTAGTATCTCCTCTTCAGAAAAAGTTTGGATATGTATTGAACAATTTGCGTAGCTCGGAGGATGATTAGTACAAGGTGAGTTATCAGGACTGTAAATTGTTTGGAAAACTGATGAGAACAGGTTGGCTATTTCTTTGGGTTCTGATGGACATGATCTATCCGGATGCATAGTGGCCGGATATCCTTTAGTTTTCCTCTTGTCACTGAAAAAACTCCAAAAATATTTGGGATCACTTTTAATATAATTTTAACTTTGATTATGTGTTTCTTGAAACAATCATCATAGTACGCATTGAATTGTTCCTTAGTTGCAATAAATTTTTGTTTATTTTCGTCTGAATAAAAGAACGTCTAATTTTTTTTTATATATTTTATCATCGTACCATGGTACAAACTGATCCAATCCATTGAATAATATGTCATAGAAATTGTTAATATTAGTGTTAATATCAGTTAATCCATCAATTTCCTCGTCACAATTTTTACTATTCAAGAAGCCTTTAAGTCCCACGATGTTAGCTTTGGCAAAGTTATGTCGTATACCTGATTCTAGATGGAAATTGCAGTGTTCGTTAATTTCTGATATATTAAAGCTGAATTCCATGGATTTGTGATGAATATCGTTGCATGTGAATTGTGAATGGTGACAGTGATTCATGTACTTTAAAGATGTCAACTTTGTTTGCTAGGAATAAATCAAGAAAGTTACCATTTACATTTGGAAGATGATTTGTTTGTTTAAGATCAAAGTAAAAGCAGGCATCAATAAAACAACACTCAATATCAGATAGAGTAGAAGATGGAAGTATGCATTTTAGATATTCGTCATAAGACCAGGTCACATTGGTAAGGTTGAAATCTCCCACTACTACCAAAGAATCACCCGGCTTTGTAACATTATAAATATCTTGGATCGTTTCAATGCAGTGTGCGTATGTTTCACTTGATGAAGAGGGTGGTATGTGATACAGAGTACACATGTATATTTTTTCTTATTGATTGTTATTATTACACAGGCATGTTCGATTTGACAACAGAAGAGATGAATTTCTTCACTGGTAATTGAAGCGTTCACGGCAACTAGTACTCCACCGCCCGTTATTTTTTGCTCGTTGATGAGGAACGGTCACATCTGTAGACGACATAATCACTAAGGAAGAATTCTGTGCTCTGAATAGTATTATTAAAATTTGTTTCCACAATAATATAGAATGAGAACAGGATTTTTCGAACGAAATTGAGAAATTGATATGCTTTGCTGGACATTTTGTTGACATTTTGATAGTAGATTGTATGATTGGTATTGGTGATGATACTATCGACTTGATAAGCTGATGACGAGACGGTGTTTATATTGGGTTGGGGCCTTCTGGTATAATCCGAAAAACCGGGCTTTTTTTTAACTCAAATTCTTTGATAAGGATTCCATTAGGCCAAAGATTCGGATTTGCTACCCTTGCAAAGTCTTTTTCAGTGAGACTAATCCTAAATGATGAGTGGCCACGAGGTACTTCATTAATTACTTTTGGTATCATCTTGAAACAGTTAGGTGCGCCATTAATTGCTTTAGGTATCATCTTGATACTGTTGCTATTTTGAATTTCTCATATGCACATTAACCGTGCAAATCGCGAATTTATTCATCGAACATCTAAGAAGTAGAATTCCTTGGTCGGTTTTCAGTTTCCGTTGAAATATAAAATGCACAAGTTTAAGGCAGCTATCAACCTTTACTTGAAGGATCGTGCGTTGGATGCAGGAGCTCTGACAGTTACAAGGAGCAAAAACTGTCTAAAAATCCGCTCTGCACCCAAATAAAACTAAACGTAAAAAAGGACAACCCTGTATAGAACGATTACAAGTATAAATAGGCAAATTGAAGATGATTCACACCAATTATATTTATAACAACGGGCGTTAATAAACATAACAAACTTATGTACAGCAAGTAGATTTACATATATGTAATCACAATTATGTTAATGTTTTGATATTTCCGCCACTTAATAGCCGCGCATACACGCCTATATGGTTACCATTATCGATTTAATACATAAACATATGTGTGTAGCAAATAAATATGTAGACCACCGTCCACCGCCACCATTATCGAGATAAATCGATATACATTTGATTAATAAACAATTATTTGACCTACAATTGTCCGTAAAGCAATCCGACCAAATAGACAAAAAAGTTCACCCACATTATATATATTTACATGCTATGTAACGGGTTTTCCAATAAGAGGTTTCATTTTGAATAGCCTGCCATTGAGGCAGCTGTTGGGACAAGTTCGTGATGTGATGAATTGAAACCGTGTGGGTCGCTCAAAATCAACTGAGAATATTGCTGCTGTAGCCGGTAGTGTTGAAAAAAACCCAGATTTATCGATTCCACCTCGATCTTCGAAATTAGACATTCCACAAACAACATTACAACGTATTTTGAATAAAGACTTAGGTCTTAAAGCTTTTAAAGTTCAGTTAACACAAGAACCCAAGCCGGTCACCATAACGTCGTAACAGTCATCCGGATTTTGATTCTAAAATCATTTTCAGCGATTAGGCCCATTGCAACTGTAACGGTGAATGGATTGCGCTACCGAGCTATGATTAATTATAATTAATGATTTTTTATGGCCAGAAATGCAAGATATTAGATAAGTCGGCGCTTCGTGTTACACAAGCAACGAAACAATCGCAATTTTGCAAAATAATTCCTGACCGTCTAATTTCTCGAAGTGGTGATCACAATTGGCCACCGAGATGATTTAACAACTTGAGACTTTTTTACAGCCGCAAGTGTGCGAATTGGTCATGGAAAATTTCATTCGAAAAAATTATGGTGCTGCAAGAGTAGCCGTGGTGGCCATTTTTTTAAAATATCAAAAAGAAACCTCTTATTAGAAAACCCTTTATATAGAGGTACAAGTTGTGTGCACGTAAGCCACAGTGAAATCAGTGTTCAATTCAAGGAAATCAATCCAAATTCGATTCTGATCATTAATTTTGAATTCATTCAATATTCTAGCATTGATCTACACGCAGAGAGCTATTGTACCGATCAATTCGATAAAAATATTTTTATGCGATTTGGAGGTTATGTCGGACATATTGTACATTCGGATACGACATTTAAATCATATTCCAACAAAAATTATTAATTATCTGTTCGCTACAAATGTACAGTTTTGTGTGTTATTTTGGCTTAAGACAATTATCTCCAATTTTAATCTTATATTTACTCGCGTATACATGTATACGTTTACACTCGTATCTGCGCGATTTATACACCGCGAGCTTGTGTTTGTCTTTTTTATATATTGCGCGGTCTCGCGAGCTCCAGATTAGACACAAGATAATATTGTTTATGTTCTATATTGACGTATACGTTTTCAATTAGTAAGTGACGTGATAGTCATCGTTGGCTGTATATCTGGTATGTACGAGGGGAGTAACAAAAGTTCGCATAGTTGACCAGAAATCAAATGTGAGCTGGTGCGTGGTCATTACTGTCAAATTTTTGGGAATCAGTCTTCGCTATACCATTTTGCAGTTCCCATCTGACCCTTTTCCGGGAGAATAGTAGCTTAAATTATTGATCTGGTGATGTAAACTGAAGGGTGAATTATTTGGCAAACAGTATGGAAAACCTCGGTTGTCGCTTCCTAGAAGAAGCGCGAATGGTGGAAGCCCAAGGTATTGAGAGTAAAACAACTCAGCAATGAGCAATTCGCGTTCCTTTAAAGGAATCATCGAATTGCACCATACCTTAAGATCTCAGTCAACTGCCATTCGGGACCAGGACGAAAACCTCTGTGTTAATGTCGATGCTGTACTCAAGACATGGCGTGAACATTTTTATGCCTTGCAAATGCAATTAGTGCTCAAAACAAAGCAAAGCAACAAATCAAAGTTATAGCCAGAGGACTACATCATACATGCCCAACTGATGAAATAATTGAGGAATTTAGTCAGAAAAGATAAATGCTGTGAACATTCTGAAGAAAAAGGTAACTAAAAACTCAAACGATGAAAGAGAACAACCAAAATCGGCCTACCCCTATGCATGCTAACATTTAACAACACCGAGAGCATTGATAAGATATATGGAATCAAAGCAATTCTGAACATGACATTCAAAATTCATACATTAAAAAAGGACAGCAGTAGAATGCCACAACTGTCAGGCATATAACCATATTCGAAAATACTGCAATAGGGAGCTTAGATGTGTTAATTGCGCTGAGAAACATCCATCAAAACAATGCAACAAAAGTAGAAGCGAGCCTGCGAAATGTATCCACTGTCGGATCACTACCGAGCAAATTACAGAGGCTGTGAAGTTGCCAAACAGCTGCAAAGAATGAGAAATAGTAAAAGAAATCCAACAGAGAACATCAGAACTCTTATAGTTTTCAACTTAGGACGCCATCCTATAACCAAACCAAATCCCTCTTAATAGCGCGAACGTAAGAGAAGGCACGACATATGCCCAAATGGCTAGCCAAAAGGAAAATGTGAAGAAAGCACCCAGTCAGGAAAATCATGCAAGAAATACTGCAAAAGTTAACCACTATAAATTCTCATCTGCCGACGCAAGATCAACGACTAGAATCTATGAGTGAGCTACTAAATCAACAAGAAAAACGACTAGGAACATTGGAAAATTTCATTATTGGAGGCGATTTTAATGCAAACAATATATTTTGGGGATTAAATTGAACTACTCCCAAAGGAAGAGAGCTATTCGAAGCAGGCAGAATATAAAAATTTGAGTTCCACTCCAGTAGAAAGCCAACCTACTGACCTACGGACGTAAATAAAATTCCTGATCTTCTAGACTTCTATATATCAAGAGGTATCTTCGAAAATTACTTAGTAGTCGAAAATGAAGAAGGACCATCATCGGATCACTCGCCAGTCTTAAGGACAATAAGTTCCACGGCAATAAGGAAAGCAAGCTCTCTAACGATTATATGTTAGCAGAAGAGCTGGGAAAACTCATTGAAAGTATACAGAAAGCAGCATGGGAAATTACCCCCATCCAGCAAGGAGAGACTTGCTTAACGAAAAAAGACGAGCTCGCAAGACTTGACAAATAACTAGAGCTCCTGAAGTTAAAACAATCCTAAATAATCTGTGCAAGAAACTTAAACTGCTTATAAAAGGGATCAAGAATGAGTAGCTAGCTTTCTAAGTAACCTGACAGGTGTAAATCTGACACGGACTATTCGTTGTGGAAGGCCACTAAAAGTCTGAAAAGACCTAAACTGCAAGTGCCACCCATAAAAAAAATAATCAAAGCACTACGGAAGCTACAGCACATAATCAATGCTGTCTTTAGACAAAGTTATGTTCCGAGACAGTGGAAAGTAGCAGAAATAATAATGGTTGCTAAGCATAATAAACCGTTAAATGACAAAACATCATACAGACCAATCTCTATTTTAACAACCACATCAAAAATTTTCGAAAGATTGTTTCTGAAGAGACTTAAGCCAATTATAGAGTATAGGAAACTTAGAGAATAGAAAATAGAAAGGTTTCAAGAATGCCACTCAACAATAGAACAGGTACATAGGATCACTGATACGATTAAAGAGGCGTTGGAAGAGAAGAAGGTATGTTCAGCAGTATTCCTAGACGTAGCCCAAGCATTTGAAACGAGATCTACCAAAACAATATTTTGAATTGCTTAAGTCATATATGAATGACCGTTATTTTCGAGTGAGACAAGAAGAGGAGTACTCAAAACTAAGGAAAATATTGGCAGGAGTCCCACAAGGTAGTGTGCTTGGCCCTGTGTTATACCTTCTGTATACAAATGATTTACGAAATATAGCGGAAGCCAGAATAGGGACACTTGCTGATGACACTGCAATTATGACCACTGATATTAGTATTTTCAAGTCAACGCGGAAACTACAAATGGCTGTCAATACAGTAAGCACTTGGACAAAATCTTAGAGAATAATGCTAGACGAATCAAAATCCACACAAGCACATCAACTTCACCAACAAGAAAGTAGAATACATCCCGATTAGACTGAATTCTCAACAATTTTCTTACTCTGACAATGCGAAATACCTTGGCATGACACTAGACACTAAGCTCAGGCGGTAAGCGGATGTTAAAAAGTAAGGCTAAAAACATTACTATGATAGCTGGTTGTGATGCTAATGCACATCACTCTCTGTGGGGAAGTACCAACAATAATAACAGAGGTTCTGCTTTGCTAAACTACTTAAGTTCATCTGAGTTGGATATCCTCAATGTTGGATGTGAACCAACTTTTGTTAACTCTGCCCGTAGGGAGGTAATGGACATTAGTTTGTGCTCCATTTCTTTCACTAAATTTATTTTAAACTGGAGAGTGACGAATGATATTCTCACCTCCGATCACAGGTGTATTTCTTTTAATATTAATCTTAAAAGAATTGCGCTTAAACCTTACCGTAATCGGAAACCAGTTGGTAAAACATTTTCTCAAGAGCTTGCTTCTTTACTCGAACCACCTATGAAGATTTGTTCGTCTGTGAACTTAGAATTGCAGGCTTCTGGTCTCTCTGGTGCTCCACTCTCAAAAAGTTAAGGAAGACTACAAAAAAGCTGAAGAATAAGACAAGAAGATCTAATCTTCAGTCTGATTGGGATAGCTTCCTAGTTGCACAAAGGGTTTACAAAAAGAACTAAGAGCATCGCAAAGATCTGCCTGGGTTAGATTAATAGCTCACCTGCTGATAGTTAGACTTAACAAGTCACTGAGCATGAATTATACCTGTAGACTTGAATCACTTCGTCTACCTAATGGCAAGCTTACTTCCTCGAAAAAGTATGTAGGTGATTTACTTCTCACTACCCATTTCCCCGGATGTAAAACCATTACTACGGAAAATTCTGGTGTAGTCATTAACAATTTGAATGTTAGTCCCAATTGGGACTTAGCCTGTAGATTAATCAATTATGAGGTCCTACGTTGGAGCGTGTTCTCTTTCGAACCCTTCAAATCTGCAGCATGGATATCCCCTCATTAAGGAACATTTACTACATTTGTTCCAGGCATGTATCGCTTTTAGTTCTGTTCCACAATCTTGGAGCAGAAGTAAAGTAATTTTTATTCCTAAAATTGGCAAGTCGGACTACACCGGCCCCAACCCGTTTCGGCCTACTTGTCTGTCATCAACCTTTCTGAAATCTTTAGAAAGGATTGTAATAGGCAACATGCTTACAGAGTTGGCAAATCCTGTGAGACTGCTTTACATGAACTCGTAACTAGGATTGAGAGATCTATGCACAACAATGATTTTCTTGTGGGCACTTTTCTGGATATTGCAGGAGCGTTTGATAATACTTCATTCGTCTCGATTACGAATGCATGTACTAAATTTGATATCGAACCCTACATTATCAGGTTGAGGATACCTTAATTTCAGACAAGACTTCCAGAGGATGCCCACAGGGAGGTGTGCTTTCACCCCTGCTGTGGCTTCTGGTCATTGACGAACTTCTTGTTAATCTTCGTGATTCCGGTTTTGTCGCCCAAAGTTATGCTGATGATCTGGTTCTGACAGTTCCAGGCAAGCATCTGAATGTCTTATCAGATTTAACTCAACTCAACACGCTCTTCTCAATATAGAACAGTGGTGTCTAGATAAGGGTTTACATGTGAAATTCTCTCCCTACCCCAGTTACAATCCTTCATTTTAGGTACAGCTTATTCGGCTGCCTTTCGCTTGAGGAGTGTTGGGGCGTGGAATGCTCTCGGCACTATTTCAGGCCATAGATCTATTCTTAATAAATTGAAACTGGCTATGCCACAACTTGACATGGTAACTGATAGGCTTCTGCTTGGTTTTATTTTCCATAGATCATTTGAGGTGTTTCATCTTTCCAGGGATATGTGGTTCTCACCAGATTTTCTCAAACAGATATCCGAATCGCTTGTATTCTTTTCTGATGGCTCTAGAAAAGAACAGGGTACGGTCTTTGGTTATTACTGTCCTTCGTATGATCTGAGAATCTTTGGAAGTCTGGGGATCTACTGTACTATTCATCAAGCGGAATTAATTGCGATTACTCATTGCGTGATGTCGGCTTTTAATCTCGTTGCCGACGAGAAAGAGATTTCTGAATAGCATTGGTCGTAACAACAAGGTAACGGTCATGTGGGTTCCTGCCTATTGTGACATTGAGGTCAACGAAATTGCAGACTGTTTGGCTAAAACTGGTTCTCACCTATATTTCGTAGGTCCTGACGAGCTGCGCCGTTACCTACTTATATAGTGAAAAAAAAATTTAAACAGTTAACAGATTAACTCTAACCTGACAAATTACGTTCTTTCATTGAAAAAGGACAACTTGAGAATTTAAGTCTCTATACTTACTGGCCATGGCCATTTCAAAAGCCACCTTCATCGCATGGGATTGACCAGTGATGCCGTATGCGACGAATGTCTGCAAGATGTTGATGATAGTTTACGCTTCATCAGCAGTTGTTCAGCTTTCGACCGCATGAGATCTCTTGTGTTTAGCTGCAGGTATATTCCTGTAAATCTACTGTCTTCTCTGCCCTGGTTCAAACTGCTTCAGTTTGCTAAGGTTGCAGAATGCGTCCGTGCGCTTTGATGAAATCCTAGGTTTGCACCATGGGCCCTTTGTGGTATTGAGTGCGGAACCTTATACGGTTCCAACCAACTTTAATAATAATAATAATGTCATGCATCATCTTGGGACCAATAACTCCTCTGGCGGGGAAATATATCGGTGACTACCAAAGAGGATTCCGTCCAAATGGTTTCGCTACGGATGATTCTTTTCAAGTACTACGAAAGTCGATCCTCTTTTTGGGCCTCGTTTAAAATTCGTGGAATCTATCGAGCAGATTTTTTCGGGTAACCCTGGTGATTATTTAATATATTCGCCAGGCCTGGTGTTCAAGGCCAATTTATCAGCAATAATTTATTGTGTCGATTGTGGATCTTCATCAACATAAACGGGGCTCTTCCTCTATCGGGGCTCCTCATATAGTGGGAATTTCTGTTTGCGTTGGTGATAGAATTTCCTCCGATACATCCTAAGCTATTTGACGCTTTCTCGTCTCCATTTCAACTGATCCGTCTGGAGTCGCGTACTAAGCGAACTTTTGTTACTCCCCTCGTATGTAATTGATTTCTTATATTGACGTCGAAATCTTATATTATTTCTACCTTGAGTTGAATATATCGAATTATATGTGTGTACTTTCGCGCATTCAGGTAAAATATATAAGTATTAAAATCGAACACGTTTATGACATTGGTCATTGGTGTATATAAGTTTATTCACTTTAACAGTGGGACAAGTTATTATATTCATTGACATAAGATACAAAATTTGATTACTTATATACGTTACACCTCTGTATAAATATACACACACATCTGAGGAAGGAGTTGAACCATAATTTACAGTAACATGGATATGTAATGTCTTATATATAGAGGCAACCGTCTGAGATTTCTTAAAATCATACCTTGACAATACCCAAGCCTGATTGAGCAATCATTGTATTTAATCAACCACTTTGAATATGAAATTGTGGATAACTGAATTTTAATTTGCATAAAAGACCTTCGGGTTTAATTAAAAATTATATTTTATGCTTAAAATAAATTATATACTTTATAACATTAAGATTGAGATTATCGAATATTACGAATCGGTAAGGCTCTAAATATTGTCATATAATTCGTGTAGATGCACGTACACCGGCATTTAAAAAAGAGCTTTTGTTAGGGAGGTCATTGGTTCAGAATAAGGGTGCATAAAATGAGCAGTCCACCTTATTCGCTGTCAGTGTTTCTGTAGCACGCGAATAATAAGGTGAAGTACAGTTGAAAAATCAAGATATCGCATTCATAGTTTACAGATTATAGATTCTTTAACCGCTAAGGTACCGGCCATCACATTGTAACACCAGCCGCTTTGATCGATTCTTAAATCACTGGTACGTCACAACCAGTAGAGGTCACTTTTATGGTACTTTTTAATTTGTCTATACCGTGACATGATAGGGCACTTTCGGGTCTTTGTGTGAATGGTCGCTAGAGAGCAGCACATGGTCGTACAAAAATACAATTTTGAATATCTGGAGTGTTGGGTCAGCAGATAAAATTATTGAATCCATTATAATTAAGCAAATATATGGTGGTGTAGCTTTTTGAAGCAGCTGTAGGATTAGATCCAGATTTACAATATGATGCTGATTTTGCATCTGATATGATAGCATTTGGAGAGTTTTAAAGTTGAATTATAATATAAAAAAAGGAATTTTGAGTTTTTTGTGAAAAAATTAATCTTTGACCAGACAAGATACTCAAAGCCTTTTAGTCACCTCATTATTTTGGCCATTTTTACTGCTTCGAGGGCAGATTTAGTGGGTTGATTTATATAAACGCTATCTTGTGTTGTCCTATTTTATTCCCTCTAGAAGTCTAGACTTATGGTGAAGGATAAATTGACATGTATAAGCAGGAGTTTCGAACACGTTAATTATAATATAAATTTTAGTTTGGTTACGCAGCACTAGTTTCAACAAAGCTAGATTAGCACAGATGAACAATATCGGTATTTTAAGTAGTAAGAACATATTTTAACAGATGGTGCTTTACTCACAATTAAATTTAATAAAAGATGGCGCGTTAGTTTTTTACATAAAATCATATTTTACGTTTTTTGCATTTAGAATGCTTTTTACAGTTAAAAAATCGTGTAAATTACATCGTGTAATTTACACGTCCAACTGTGTGCTAGTCGAAAATGATTACATGTATTGAACGAACTAATATACATAGGGTTCTATTTAGCTGAGAATTCAAGTGATCATTTTACCTTCCAAAACTATAGTTTCAGTTGCTACTATCATGCTTATAACGGTATGAAAAACTGCACTACACAATCACCAAAAAGATCCCAAAGACCATAACGAGAGGAACGCAAACGGATGAGATTGGAGGTCCCGACAATTCAGGCAATCTAGGAACCACGATATTAGAAGAAATAAAAGTTATTAGCGCAGACCAAGAAAAGAGTGAGCCCATGATAGTGAAAATGAGAAAGCGTAGAAGAAAGCTGCAAGTTGAATCGAAAGAGAGCTTGGAAGGGACTGACGAAAACATAATAAGAGCAACGAAAAGAAAGATAGTCCACAGTGGATAGAGTGCGTGGTAAATATAGAAGGAGACAACCGACCACACATATATGTGGAAATATTAGGGTATGGAGTAACTGGCTTGTTAGATTCTGGTGCTACTTGCACCATACTCGGCGGAAGTGACATATATGCGAGGTTAGAAAAGCTTTGGTTACAGTTGATTCCAACGAAGACCAATATCAAGACGGCAGATGGAACGATACATGCGGTAGGGAATACTGTTGACATACATTTCGTGGTCGGTACGGAATGTAGAGTGGTAAGATCTCTAGTGATACGATCCATTCCCAGGGATCTGATCTGTGCTATCGTTTTCTGGGAGGCTTTTAACATTAGACCCATTGTAGATTCAGCATGATCTGGACGTTTGTCAAAAACAGGAGTTAAAAAAGGTAATGAATGCTTTCCTTGTGGCTCTGCCTAATCAGCTGGGTTGCACAGCATTAATGCAGCATAACATCGATACAGGAAACGCAAGTATGGTTAAAACACGAGCTCGCTCCATATCCCCATACGTTCTAAAGGAATTAAATCAGGAGCTTGATCGTATAATACAGTTGGGAGTGGTGGAAGCTGCTGCACCAGCTGAATGGGCAAACCCTGTGGTTTGTGTGCGAAAACCGTCAGGCAAAATCAGATTTTGTTTAGATGCTCGCAAATGAAACGTGGTCACGGTGAAAGATAGTTACCTGTTGCCATATATCAACAGAATTTTATGACAGTTATCCGGCACAAGATACTTGTCCAGGTTAGATCTCAGCGACGCGTTTTGGCAGATTGAGTTAAGTGCGGTAAGTCGTCCCAAAACGGCATTTATTGTACCTGGAAGAGGACTCTTCCAGTACAAGCGTATGCTGTTTGGTTTGTGCAATGCTAGTCAGACTCTCTGCCGATTGATGGACAAGGTTCTCGGAGTTGATTTGGAACCAAAGGTATTTGTTTACCTTGATAATATAATCGTGATGTCGCAGACGTAAATGAGGAACATTTACAACTACTGAAAGTGTTAGCATCACGTCTGCGGAAGGCTAATTTAACCATCAGCTTAGAGAAGTCACGATTCTTTCTCAGGGACATCAAGTATCTTGGATATATCCTTAAGTATCGGCGATTTATCCCCGATTTTTACACAGTAACAGCACCGATCACCAACTTGTTAAAGAAAACTGCCGGTAAAAAGTTTCAATGGACATCCGAAGCTCAAGCCGCGTTTACCCATTTGAAGACGTTTCTAGTGTCCGCTCCAATTCTGATAAATCCAAACTTCAAGAAGATTTTCACCATTCAGACTGATGCATCTGATACTGCAATTGGTGCCGTTTTGATTCAGAAAGTGGATGGCTTCGAAAAAGTAATCGCGTATATGAGCCAGAAACTTACATCCACGCAACGAAAATTTTCGGCCACAGAGCGTGAATGTTTGGCGGTGGTGTTTGCGATAGAAAATTTAGACCTTATATCGATGGAGTACGATTTAAGGTGGTAACCGATTGTGCTTCTCTGGTGTGGTTGAAGAACCTGAAGGATCCTACATCGCGTTTGGATCGCTAATCTATGCGTCTCCAGCAGCCTGATTTTGAACTCCAGCGTAGGAAGGGGAGATTAAATGTAGTGCCTGATGCATTATCTCGAGCTGTAGAGTCTATTCAAATCGAGGCCAACGGGCAGGAAGACTCGACCGACCAGAAGATGAAGCAAGGTGTTATTGAGCAGCCCGACAAATATCCCGATTTTCGGGTACAGGATGGAAAGGTATACAAATATTGTCAGACGGTTCAAGGTGATGGATCATGTTCATGGGATTGGAAGTGGTATGTCCCACAACATGAAAGACGAACAATTTTGTTTAACAACCACAATAGCACTTTAGCTGCACACCTTGGCTTTTACAAGACACTACGTCGCATTCAAGAAAACTGTTACTGGCCCGGAATGTCTTAGGACGTACGTGAATGTGTTAAGGTTTGTGAGAAATGCCAGCTGAACAAACCTAAGTGCGAAATTTCGAGGGTATCCATGGGAGAGCCGAGAGATTCAACATGGCCATGGAAAATGATCGCCGTAGATTATATGGGACCGTACCCGCGATCGAAAAACGGAAATAAATATTTGCTCGTCGTAATCGATGTGTTTAGTAAATTTGTTATGCTGAAGTCAATTAGAAATGCTGAGTCGGTGTCGCTGATTAAATACTTGGAGGAAAACGTTTTCCTAGTGTTCGGTGCACCCTCGGTATTAATATCAGACAACGGTAGTCAGTTTACTTCCAAAAAGTTTAAAATCTTTCTACAAGAATATAAGATACAACACTGGCTTAACGCATACTAACATTCGCAAGCAAATGCGGCTGAAAGGGTGAACAGGAGCATCCGTCTGGGACGACAAGATTGGGCAGATTTCGTGTGCTTTGAGAACGGCGTTACATGAATCTTCGAAGTACACACCTTACTTCGTTAATTTTGGACGAAATATGGCAGTTTCTGGCGCGCGGAACTCTGCCATAGAGAACGAAGGTGGTCGTCAAAATCAAGAAGATCATGCACGAGAAATGGAGAAGACACACAACGCCGTAAAATTGAACTTAAATAAAGCATACGAGAATTACGCCCAACGGTATAATCTTCGAAGTCGTCCGGTGCAGTTTAGCGTAGGAGACATAGTCTTGAAGAAGAACTTCAAACAGTCCAATGCCGCGGATGAATACAATCAAAAATTTGACTCGCTTTACACAAAATGTTAGGTTATGCGAAAAATAGGCCTGAACACGTACGAGCTTGAAGATATGAATCAAAATAGATTAGGTCGTTTTCATGCCAATGATATAAGGCGTTTTAATGTATCAGACGAATAGCTAGGTAATTCAATTTCTTGCACTTAAATCCTCATTCATTTTGGTCACACTCACACACAAAATACCTGCTCCTCACTTGACTGACTTAAACCACCATATAACGGGTTTTTCACTCTTAAACAAATAACCAAGTTGTCAGTGCGAAAACAACAAAGATTCCGGGTCGGTGACTGCAACTTTAAGAGCTTCTCATTCCCAGTAGACAAATCATTCATGGTCTAGTCCAAAACGAACGACTTGCCCGTCGCAATACAGTCGATTCCAATGTCGAGTCTGAATAATTGATCATCGCTTCGACCACACTTTGAAGAATTTTGCGAAAGGATCTTGGTTTACACCCTAATAAGATCTGGAAATGTTGGAAGAAGATGAACCAATTTCATCGTAAAATCATATTCAGAGATGAAGCTCATTTTTGGTTAAACAGCTTTGTCAACAAACAGAACATTCGTTATTGGTCAGGTGCTACCATGTGCTTTTAGAAGCACCACCTAATGCACTAAAAATAACGGTATGGTATGCTTTTCATGCTGGTGGTGTGATTGGTCGGTTTTTTTCGTTGATGTAAACTACCGTCACGTTACCTGTCCCTTCTGCACAAGTTCTGTCATAAACTACTTGAACTCTTAAATGCCGGATACATATACTGACAACAAATCTACTAAAAGAAAAACCTTAAGCTAATGAGAATCAAAATGAAATGAGAATAAAGAGAACAAGCTGTTTAAAAACACTTAATCAAACGTGGTGTATCATTTAGTGCCAAGCGTGAAGACATTGCGTCAAGGCCACATTTGTAAAGTGATTTAGTACCATATTAAGGTCAAAGAGAAGTACTATACCAACTTTGGTGATACGACCACGGTCACCAATCGGAAGTGATTTGCTCAAATGTTATCTGTTGAATTTTATCTGTTAAACGACAATGGATTACCAGGAACATGTAGATGGCATCATCATAATAGTGATTGGAAAATATACGAATAAACTCTGACGCCAAATATATTGGGGATGATCTACGATCTCGCTCTTTTCACAATTCAAATATACGTCTAGTCTGGTAAGATTGTAAGATTGTTAACTTTGCTGCATATATATGGATGGGGGAACCTAGAACTGTCCTAGATGTCCCATTATATTTAGTTATAAAATCGAATATAGAAGTTGAAGTCGAATAATGCATTAAGATGATGCATGTTGATGCATGTTAATGCATGTTAATGCATGTTGATGCATGTTGATGCATGTTGATGCAATGCTTGCTGTGTTGTTAATTCCGGAGTCCATGTTTACAGGAGAGGTGTGAACTAAATCGTGATATTGGAACCGTTGGAAGGTCGTATCGGAACGGTTTTGACGTGTTGATTCCTAAACAGGATATGAGAGATGCTAGGTGTAAATGAAGTATGCAAATAATGCTTCTTAAATAATAAAAACAAATATTATCTAGAAAAAGGAAGAAATTACCCCACAAAACAATTAGGTTCTTTCTTACAAAAAATTATTTGGAGTGTGAGGAACATCGTATTAGAGGCGCACTATGGCCTTAAGATACGTTCCAAATTCGAGAAGCAGGGTCAGGGTAGTATCCGTTTCTTAGGTGAACATTTTAGATAAGACCAGGCCAAACCTTTTTTTTTGAAAAACTAGGAAAATCTTTCAGCCATCGATGTCCTCATGTGGAGTTTTGTCTCCGTTTTTGTGGTGACCCATGGTTAACCCACTGCTAGTCAAACTGTAAGATAACTACTTTATTTTTAAGGTTATGTCGATGACCTATAATTATAATGCTATGGTTGATAAATAATTGGTCTCTAAAAAATCTGTTATCCGTTGGAAGTCTGAGTTTGGTTTTTGTCACTAGACTAGTGGCTTAGAACTATCATTGAAATCGAAAGGGAACCTTTCAACCATTTGCAAAGTCTTTTATGTCTAGTCACAGTGATATCTTTGCATATCACACCCACGGTACTCGAGATGGTGGCCAGGCTGCTTGATTCTTATAGATTAGAAGATGTGCTCTTACAGCAGCTCGTCTCGTAGGCAAGCTATTGTTCTAGTTACATATCACATAATTTGTTAGGCAATTATTTACAACCAATCCTATAATCTGACGGAAGTGTGGTAATCTTTTCGGATTGATCAGTGTGTTGTTATCTGGCTTGTGCTATAGTACTATACAAGTTGGAGATAATCTGCACACAGGGTACTGCAGCTCTTAAGATAGCCTGACGCCTACAAAGCAGAGACAGTCAATTTAACCCTTCTAGACACTGCCACATATGGAAGGAGGTGGGCTGGCCATACTAAGGACACTATGGTGGAAATTATTTCGTGCAATTATTACCGAAAAGCACAGATGGGACTACAAAAGCCCATCCTACATTTCCGGTGATGAAATCATGATTTTTATTGATGTATCAATATGCCCAGGTGGCACAGTAGTTAAAGCTGCGGCAGTTGGAGCGGGAGGTACCGGGATTTTTCACCATCGATCGTTTGAGCGGTGCGATCGGTGGAATGAACACATCTAAATCTCCTGTCGAATTTAGAATCCATGGGCCGTCTCATCGTTATGACATAGGTAAGGTTAGGTTAGGTTGAGTGACTACTACAGCACACTTAGACCGGCGACGGTCCGTTATGATACCACAGGATCTTACTCGCTTTTTACTACTATGAGAACCAGTTTGAGCTGCTTACGTAGCGTAATAAGTCTCGCACATTACAGTTTTCGATATCAGAAAGGCAGTCCATTAAAAACTTACCCAAATATTCAGGTCTCTTCCTCCTCCTCGTCCCTACAGCTTCTGCAAAAGTCATTTACTTCCAGACCCAGCCTCCTGGGTCATGTGGTCCATGTTCGCCAAGAAGGCAGTGTCCTGTGAGTATCCCCACGATCGGTTCAAGTTCACGTCTTCGTAGGGAGATAAGTTCAGTTTTGGCTAGACTTGTCTTGCAATTCTACATGAGAGGGTGTTTGTCCACCTATTGTTCGTTGAGGCATCCGCCTCTTTTTTAAGCACAGTCTTGAGTGCGTTAATGGGTCTCCCCAATTGTATGCCGTTTCCGGTAGCAGTTGGAGAGTTATACAGTGCTTTGCTAGTTTATCCGCCCTGCAGTTTAACATGACGTCTGAGTGGCCAGGGACCCAGACTACCTGGATGTTGAAATGCTCACTCATCTCATTTATAGACGAGCGGCAGCCCAACACCACTCTAGACGTTAGAGAAACAGAAACCAGCGACTAAATTGCCGCAGTTGGGACATAACATAACATAACATCAGTATGCTGTAATCTGGCTGGTACCAGGTGATACATGCTTAATACATGGTGAAATTATCCCCCCTGGTAGGTACGCTACTTTCTTTCAGGATTGTCGGACATTGCTGTCTTTCAGGATTGTCGGACCGCACCTAGGCACAGGGATGTCAAAGATAACGTATAGTGCCCGATAAATTGAACCCGCTTACTCCCTTTGGAACAATTAATCAGCAAAGATTCCAGTCCTTCTTGTATTATAACGGGACATTGTTTCCTTAACAATTAGATATTCCGAATAAAAACTGTTGAGTACTTATTGTGTTCGTATCCCTCATACTCTCCTGATAGACTGCACTGCTTTGAATAACGATTCCTATGTAGGATCAACTGACGACCTTGAGGATGCCGGATATCTTGTGCTTCACTCGAAGAGCCAACAGATTTAGGGACCGACAGTCTGGTGGAGGTATGTGTCAATGGGCCAATCGAGCCTGAGCAGTAGAGGGTAAGAAAAATCTTGAGGTGACCGGATATCTTGACGTCACATCATATATAGACGAACTGATTCGCTTTAATTATCTCTAACATCTGTGAATGATTTTCTTAATTATTATACTGTCCATTATATCGATCGCACCGTCTTAATGTATTTGGCACATTATAATTTCGTTTCAAGAGATTATAACAAACGACAACATACACAAAGCAAAAAATCCAGCATGAATAATCGCATTCCGCGGTGTGCCACCTGATTATTAAAACGATTAGCGCGCCACATACATTAATACTTAAGACACATATAGACTCACTTAAGAAGCGATATAAATTTAATCATAACAATGTGTAAGCTTACATTTCACACTTATATACTCTGAGCTGAGCTAACAAAAAAAAATTTAATTTAAATTCTAATGCTTGTGTGTACAAGAGATGTGATGTGGCGCCAAACATATCCTCGAGGTATATCTGTATAGTACATGTAAATTTATGTTATCGCTGCTTCTGACATGTATGTTGGTCGGTTACAGTGAAATTCATATTTTTGCATCTTATGTCTATAAGCAAAGAGATTTATTTTTGACGTATATAGTGAACATCTCATCATACTTGTATATACATCTTATAAAACTCTCGGTTTTTTCTTATTGTTTTGTGATTCGAAATGAGATGATTTATCTGTGTGTATGTACGATTGTATATATTAGTGCAAAAAGCATCTTAATGTCTGTCGTGCATCATCATCCATCAATATGTGCGTATAGTTGTTTTATGCCGCCTCATCACGATCCACCATAGTACAAGCGACGTTACGTTGATTGATTGGAATCTTATACTCGCCTCTTGGAATAAACTCCGGTGTACCATTACTTTGTTCTTCAACAGCACAACGTGTCCTACGGAAATTTGACGACGTTGTGAACAGACGACGAGAGAATGCCAATGCACTCCTGTACCAATTTCTTAATCAATTTGAATATATCGTCTTACGTATATAGCAATAAGAAAATTGCCGATCTGCTGTCTTATATCGTGAAAAGATGAATGATTGGAATTAATTATAAATAGGTTGGTTGGAAGTAATAATTATATAAGCTCATCTCAATATATTCACACAAGCCGCGCATACTTACAATGAAGTTGATTTATTCTCAATTTTTATAATAAGATTATTTTAAGAAGAAATATAAATATACTTCAAAAATAAATGTTGAAAACAGGTTTGTCCACCAGTAAGCAAACCAGAAGAATAAATGATCATATATACATACAGGTATATAGTTAATGCATATATGTGTTTATACATCAAATTTACAGTGGAGGCAACAGAATGAGTTTTTGAATTACATTGAAGATGGAGACAAATATCTTCAGTCGCTATAGTTGAATGGGCCTAGCGCAACACAAAGCTGAGGTTTGAACAGGTATTTTTACAAGCATATTTTTTTTCCTGTATCTCCAATTGAAGGTGACCGACCAAATGATGAAATAGTTAAAAGCACAGCAGTTCAAAGGGGGGAGGGGTACCAGGTTCGAATTCCAACAGGGCCTGGAAGTTCCAGTAAATTTTCACCACCTGAATACGATCGGTGGTTTCAATGAACACATCTATGATTCTCCTATTAGAGTGCAGAATTCATAGGCCAACCCATCTTCCATCTCAGTACTAAAGGCTGGTATGGATATGTAAAGTAGGACGTTAATAAGTAAACCGATCCAGCATAGTAGACAGTGTGTCTACTAGGCTTGATCATCTACAGCTTTAATCTCTTCCCATGATTTATCAAGCCCATGATTTAGTTAGGATTGTTCTCTCAAACATCATGTCATTGCTACTTAGTCTTCCTACTTTTCCTTTTGCTATATTCAGGCAGAAATGCACGCCATAGAGCACTGTGCTATTGAGGCTAAAACAAAAACCTAAACATCACAAAGGTCTATATTCAGACAGCCATGACTCGCTTAACACTCTTGGGTCCCTTACCATTAAGTCTAAAATGGTATGGAATTGCCTAAATATAATCCATTCTACCGAAACCTTTCTATGGGGGAAATAGAGAAATGCGCCTACTGGAACACTTTTATTTCACCCTCGTCGAATCGAAACCAAGAATTCTCGTACTTGACAAACCTTTAATGAGGTTTTCTACCGACTTCTTAACAAGTTATGTTTCTTTAAGATCTCATTTTAAAAACATGGTCATGTTTACAACATATATGCTGTGTCAATATACTAAGACAATATGTCCGATTATCAATTGTGATGTGAGTTTCAACTAAATAGGAGCATGAACGTTCCTTATGGGTCGCAGTGCTTAAGGCAATTCGCAGATTCGCAGTGGAAGGGGGAAGTACCGGGTTCGAATCTCGATAGGGCCAGGATGTATAAGAAACTTTTCATCATATCTGATTACGATCGGAGGTTTTGAATGAACACATCTATGATCCTCCTATTGATGAAACCCAAATTTTATGATTTTGGATCATTTCTCTTCCATGTAATCGAGCGGTAATAGCTTAGTGAGTGACTCCTAATAGTTTTCGACAAGCTCTGAATATAGAATTGCTATCATTTCCTTGTGCTCGGAACTGCCTTCTCCTGCTTTTCTTTTCTTTGATATCTTAATATGCGTCTTGGTTTTTAAATTATGAAAACCATTCCCTACACAATTATTTACTCAAACAGACTTCACCATATACAAAGCTATTAGCATTCGATATGTCTCAGCAGCAAATTTGATCACCTTTGATGAAGAAAAATTTGGACCCGGATCAATATGAATTTGATACGAGATCAACGAACTTTCCTGGAGTCTAGTACCTTCTCCAAGCTGTAGTAGCTCCTACAAACTGTAGCAACACCGAAGTTAAACATACCATCGTTTGCCGAGATGAGGAGAGAGATCAAGTGGGGAAAGTCACTGTAGGAAACTCTTCCTTCACATCTGGTGGTTTTGATATGGGGCAAATCATATCCAGACCAGAGAAGTTGACGGTCAAACAGAATGAGAATTAAATTTTAGAGTAAGAAAAAATTTCAATAATAACGTTATGGCCAGCCCATTCCCACTTTCGTCTCTATATGTCGGCCTCTGTGTCTGACTAGTTGGTTTTTCGGTGCAGTTAAAAATTAGTTATGGTGTTAGACCAGAAAAATGTACAGTATTAGTTGAAGGCACTCTCCATGTCTCACACCCATACAGTATAACTGATTTTTCACATGAATTGAACATTTGTATCTTGGTCTTGTGTGACAGAGCAAAAGAATGCTGAAGTTTGGCACACTTTTATTTATGCGTTTGTTGATACCTTTCTCTGTCCCATCTATTGCCATTGTGTTATTGTATATTCTGATGCATGTCTGAGTATTTGTATATGAGCAGGTATATGTTAACTGCACTGTCCAGACCAGTTTACATATAGATGCTAAATCCACAAAGTGTCCGCCATATTGCATTTCTATTTATTGTATGCAAATGTCCGTTCCAAATCGATGAACGACAGATACAGTGGTTCTATACACTAGATAGTTCAGTGACCTGAGAAGTGCAATTTCTTCCTGAGAAGAGAGATACTTGCATTCTCTTAGATATCATTTTTTCCATGGGGATTGTATAATTGTCAAGTCTTCCTTCCTTTTTGTGGTATTCTGAAATTTCTCACATCTTCGATTATTGCTGTTTGTGCAGCTTGTAGCTGTAGATGAATATTATGTTTGAATATTTCAAGCGGTTACATTGTCTAGTCAGAAGCTGAATCTGGTTGTGCTTAAATTGACAGCGCTTCTCAACCTTTTTCCATTAGCCGAGTACTTCCGATTGATGAATCTTGATGAATAAGCTACTTTACCTACTGCCTCATATGAACAACTTATTTGCGATGCAGACGTTTACGAGTCATGGCTAGTTGTTTGGTCGGTATTGTCTTGATATATTGATTGTAAAGGCCTGATTTGCATAAACATTTTCATATTGGATTGTTTTTATCGGCAAGTAGTGTATATCGATTTTGAATCCAGGCCCGAATCGGGATTTGAACCGAGTTTCGTTCGCACTAACTGCTGCTTGAATATTTATAATTGAATTGAGAATTATTGCAATCAACGTCATGTGAATAGTTTTTCTTTAATCTTATTATAGTCTTTGTGAATTCCTTGAGGATCTCAGCCTGTGACATATGTGAAGAAGTAGGTAGATCGGTTGATAAGTGCTACATCGATATTGACAAATAGGTTTGTGTGATAAGGGACCGTCTTTTGACCAATTTTACTTGTGATATACACATAATCAATCTACATTTTGTTACGAAGTTATAATATTAACATCTCCTAGGTAGAAAAATATCCGAGCCTGTTAGGAAGTTGCGGAAATGGTAACGCTTGAGCGGCACAGACCCATAAAGGAAGAAAGAGACATTCCTCAACACTTTATAGAAAACAATTTCACAATAAAGTATTTACACCAGTTCATAAACTAATTTGCTGATATGCTTCTAAAAGTTATTAGCTGCTCAAGTATACTTGAAGCTGAAGCGTTTGACGTATCATTATACGATCGAGGTTTCCAGTAAAAGTAAAATCCCACGTGATAACAAATAGTCCGTTGCAAAGTGGATTGTATATATTGATGTCCGTCCTTAATTTGGATATAGCATTGACATAAGATACAACGTTAAAAGCAATAGTAAGGTGCTTCGTCCTCTCAACAGATCGGTACGTTACTAGACAAACAAACAAGTTCTTTTCTGTATAAGTTCAATTTCGCCCACTGTATGTGGTAACACATTTTTGGATATCGCTTATTACTCGTCGGAAATTTTTACCAAAGATTTATTTTTGATCTTAAGAATTTGGAAATATATGAATGAATATATGTGTATATACTGTAATGGTCGGCTAATAAAACAGTTGCAACAAAACCTTCACCTGCATAATTGTTTTATTATTTGGGTTTCTTGTTACGTATATTGAAAAGGAATTTGCATATTATTGAATGGATATAAGAACTTTTGTTTTGTTAAATTTTTGTAATTCTTAAGATTTATTTGTAAGTCGTTCATGGTGGTTTAATACAAAATTTATAACACTCGCGATGCTATGTACAACCGGTTTCGCAAACTATAGTGGAGCAATAATAAATATTTATTGTGTGGGTTTCGAGATTCTTTCGTTTTCATAAACTCGGCTTAAGATTAATCTTTGACAAAATATATATATAATATAATGTGACGGTTGTGACCTTTCTTGAGGAAATATAACTTAAAAGTGAGTATATGTCTAAGAACTAAGCTCCAACAGTCGACAAGAGATGAGGCTATCCCATCTCTTGGAATTCACTAGCATTGTTAAGACAGGAATGAACGTATACGAATCGCACAGTAGGAATATCAAGTCTTGATGAGATGGACTTGATCGTTTTGATCACACAGTCGTTCAATACAAAGCAACAACTCCGAACAACAAACTCCCTCTCAAATATTATATGTAAATTACATAAAAGCTACACACACACCCAACACTCTTTTTACATTGGTGACCCCGACGTGATGTTTTTAGAGGGAATATTACACGTCAATATGGCGTTCACAGTAACTCAAATAATTCGCTAGTATTCAGCCCAAACAGGGAATTAGATCTTCAGAATTTATTTTCTGGTTCCGGTCGTCACACTAGTTTAATCATGAAACTAGCACTTTTTAAAATATCTGGTTACTCGAGATCTACTGTGAAACATCAACAGACACTAATCGCCATTACATCGCAGAGCCGTGATGCTGCACAATATTCGATACATTACACAATATATCGCATCCTGGAGTCAGGGCTACTCGTAAATTAATAACTACTCGATTCTTTTGGCCTAATATAAATAAAGACGAAACTCATTGGGCACAGTCTTGCTTATCCTGCCAACGTTCAAAGGTCCAGAGACATACGAAATATACTGATACCGCCACCACCATCCAATGGATATACGTATTTACTCACTCGTGTCGACAGATTAACGCGATGGCCAGAAGCTTACGACATGATCGACATGTTCGTGGTAATTATCGCCACCGCACGTTCGTTCACAACTACAAATTACGTTTCGGTGTTCCACTCAATATCACAACTTATCAAGGAAAGCAATTTGAGTCTAAACTGTACGCAACACTCACTATGGTATTCTGAGATTCAATTTATTTACTTGAATACACGGTTAAAGAAGATCTGAAATGCTTACCAACTGAAATGGTTTATGGAGAAAACCTCAAGCTACCCGGTGATTTTTTCGTCAAAATCCTTTTCCATCCTTGCCTACAACCGACAGAGTCATCGACCAACTTCGCGTCAACATAAAAAATCGTATACTCAATCCACCGCAACACGACAAAGCAGGACTGATATATTTGTTGCAAAATCGCTCAACAACTACGATAACGTTTTTGCAGGTTCGAACAGGATTACAATCTCTAAATGAAGGACCATATAAAATCATCCTTCACCTATAAGCAAAATACTTGTTATCGACATAAAGGGCAAATATCGGTCAATATCACACGACAGACTGAAATGTCATAATCAACTGAACTGACAATGTGTCAGCTTTGAAAACTCAGAAAAAAGTTCGATTTTTTCTGTAAAATTATCGATTCACAATCAATAAATTAATAAAAATCGATATTTTGAGATAGCTCCTGTAATTCGCTAGCACTGTCACGACTGAATGTACATATACGAATCGCACAGTAAGAAATTAATCACATCAAGTCCGGTAGGGCTAGGTGCCATGCGGCGACTGCAACTATCGACTTCAATAATAAAAACCAATTGAAGAAGGCGGAAATTATTCCAGAACTCAATGGTAGTGCCCACGATTCAACCCACATACCTACGCATTTAAAATACCCAATTGTAATTTTTGTCAGATCGTATCTTTTCTGCCAACAGAACTATCATTTTACTTCAAAATTTGACGATACTTTGCTTTGGAGAAATGTTTACAATGTTGAGCGATTGGACTCTTCTCGATTATTTTCTCAAGAGCCATGTGATAAAACAGCTATTGACTCTTTGTATAGACCAAAATTTGTTCAATATTCGATCTACAATCAACATAACTCAGTGTTATCTTTTCTATGACCCGAAATTGGACATTTTGAACATAATTAGAGCTTCTGTTCGAAACACGAAAAAACACGAGTCGTGAAACCCATTTACCTCTTATTTTTACAAATGCTGAAGATATAAATAACATCTTGGGCTAAGACGTGAACCCTTAAAAGTATTTGAGATCGAGATTCATCATCCTATATGCCATTATAAACATCCTATGCACCTGGATATTTATTTGATTTGGAACTTAGTACTCCATTCACTAATCGGACTTAATGCCAACAAGTAGACAACATAGTTCGATAATTGCAGTGCTTTACCAAACAAAGTCAGGTTGCATCACAAATCATTTATAATCTTTGGATTGTTTATTAGTAATTTCTCATTTTATAATTGGGTACCAGCCCTATGTCTCGTTAAATTCCGTAGGCTTTCTAACGATGTGCGGCCTTATATAATAATTTTGACATTTCTGATATTTATCATAAACGAACCAAAGCACCTTTTCCCAGTTGCTCAGACATTGGCACATTGTGACATCCCTTCTCAGACGTACTCTCACTTCCGAAATCTATTTTTCTTCTAATGAGGTCCAAAATATATGGTATCCTCAAGTACATCAGGAAAACAAGAAGTGCTCAACGGTTTTTTCTTCTCATTCCCCGGAAATTTGCGATTTTCCGAATTATCATTAGAAAATATATGATTATTCAGGGAGCAACGCCTTGTTAGAACACCCAACAAGATCCTTTAAGTGAATTTATCATAGTTTTAGAAGGACTGGGATCTTTGTTGATCCAACAGTCGACAAAAGATGAGGCTATCCCATTTCTTTTGGTAGAGATCACCAATGTGATAGTCAGTTTCTCGTATAAGAGATAATGACTGACTTCACCCCTAAAGCGGGCTGAGGTCCCACAAACGGGCTAATATATCAGTCATACTACAAGTGATACTCTTACCGACATTTTCAGTTAACCCAATTTTTAACTATGACAGAAAACCGTATAGTTTTTGTTTATATGTCAAAATTATTATGTCAAATTTATTTTGGAATTCAGACTGCAAATGAACTTATCACATATGGAAGTAAAAAATAATTAAATTTTTGTCAACTATTGCTATGTCTTGACACGATAATTAATTGGAGCATAATTTGAATTATCAGTGTAATATTACACAGCAAATATAAAATAGGGACATAATTTGAACAATTTTAGTACTATAATTAATTATCCATGCAACCCATAATTAATTGGAATATACTTTTACTTCTCGGAAAATAAGATTGGATCGCTTCAATCGATATTTCAAATTCTTAAAACTACTGTTACAGCAAATTAAAAGAAAATATTGGTAGTAGTACGCTATTAACAATGGAATCTAAAAAACATTTTTCGGACGATGAAACGTTTACATTAATTAATATTTGGGGCGAAAACAAGTTTTTGAAATTGTTTAAAAATTGCAAAAAACATAGTGACATATTTAATAAAATTTCAGATGAAATGAAGATGTATAATTACGAAAGATCTTCACGAGAGATAAAAAATAAACTAAATAATTTAAAACAAGAGTACAATAAACTCAAACCTAAATCTGGTACGTATCTATTTTGCTTTGTTTTAAATTCATTTATTGACTATTCATTTATTTAACGATTTAGGTGGAGAGACCCCAACATGGAAATATTTCGAGAAATTAAACATTATACTGGGAGCGAAGGATAAGTATAATAGTCACCTGGGTGAAGATAGTTTTATCGAAGGGTGCGCTACTGATACAATCGAAATCTCGTAAGTTCTTTCATTTCATATACACTTACAATTGATACTTTATAACATTCTTTCGCAGAAATTCTAATTCAAATTTGGAGATATATGAGGAGGTACAGTATTTGAAAGATGATATAGAGGGCACTGAACTACAATCCAGTTGTTCAACTTCTTTTAATTCTGTGAAAGATTCTAACACATGCTCTACTTCAAAACCTAGTAAAAAAAGGAAATCTGATGATGCCATAGAAAATTTACTAGAATTAACTAGAAAAAACCAAAATATATTAGAAAGTCTACTAAGCATAGAAGAAAGACGAGAAAAACGAGAAGAAATAGAAACGGAACTAACTCAAAAAGTATCAGAGGCGATGATCCGTTTCTTAGAGTTTAATTCAAAATAATATTTTTTTTTTAAATTTTTTTTATATCGAGTCGATTTTTTTATAAAACTGAATTTAAAAATGAAATACAATTTAAATATTTAATAGTATAAATTTTTGAATTTCCTTTAAACGCGTGTTTCGTCAAATAGTATCCGAGCTATTGAATCACGCTTGCTCAGGCCATCTGTGTTTCTCCTATCAGAAATTACTCTTTGAGGAACCTCATCAAAATCGGCAGCTTTATTTTCTGATATATTAAGCCAACTGGTATAAAATTGGCACTTGTTGCGTTCACATAAATTATGAATTATAATGCACGCTTTTATGATTTTTTTGGAATGTTCCAGTGAAAAATCCATCCGTTTTGATAAAATCCTCATTCTTCCTTTCAATCTGCCAAAACTATCTTCAACAGTCATCCTAGCTGAACTTAGACGAAAGTTAAAATGTTGCTGTATGGGCGTTAGCTTTGCACCTGGATAAGGTTTAAGAAGCCATGATCGTAGAGGAAATGCTCCATCTGCTATGATGTGATGCTTGGTAATATTGTTGCTTGAATATTTAAGCAACTTCGAGTCCCTAAATACTACAGCATCATGGACCCCACCGGGCCTACCAACATTAATGTACCTAAAATAGGAACCGAAGCAATAGTTATTAAGTAAAATACTTATTAAAATTGAATAAATATGAATGCACTAAATACCTGAAGCAATAAGTACAATCTACAAGGGCTAATACTACAACTGAATAGTAGTGCTTGTAATTAAAATAGTCTTCGCCTGACTTTTCCGGTTTCTTAATTGGAATATGGGTGTCGTCCAATGCCCCAAATGTTCCGAGAAACTTGAAGGAATTTAGAAAAATACTACTTAAAGAATCTCGTTCGCTTTCTATCACGGGAAAATGAATTTCTTTCTCGTACAATTTTGCTATCAGTGAGTCGCAGAATTCCTCAACAATATGTCCAACGCTACTTTTACCAACCTTATATAAATCTGCAACTGTGGCTAAGTCGCAATTGCTTTTCAGGATATGTAAAGCAATTATAACCCTTTTTTCGACACTCGTAGCTTCCCTCATGTTTGTATTTGACCTATACAAATTTTCACGAACAACATTACATATGTATGCAAAAGTTTTTCGGTCCACTCGATATTTTTTCTGAAATCGTTTATCTGTCAAATTTCGTCCTACCTTTTCCCAAATCCATCTGCTTTTGGAGGCAACAATTCTGGCTGCACCCAAATTTTATTCAGCGTATACCTGGATAATACCACTGATAATAAAGCAGTATTTATTTTATTTTGCAGTTCTAAACATTGACTAATCATTAATCGAACTCGTTCGTTTTGTCTACTCTTGTGTTTTTTGTCCCTTAAGTTTTTCATGTATGAGCTATGAAGCTGCAAAAATTTGCTTGGCTTTAATTTCTATAAACAATACATTCATTAAAATCAAATTTTTATTCTATATACTTACATATATTTTGTTTAATGCGATTTGATTGCTTACTGAAGGCATCTTTCAATATTATATAAATATTATGGAATAATATATGTATTTAAATATATTCAATTTTCAAAAATCCAAATTATTTATTATTGTGTTTTATTATTTAATTTGAAGTTTGTTAAACTATTTGACGTCAAACAAGAAACCAATTCGTTTGCGTATTCGACGAAAGGAGCGATAGTAGTAGTTCACATTCACCGTCAAGACGCAAAATACAATTTATGATCATAAAATTAATTTTTAGAACTATATTCGTTTTATCGTCAAGACAAAGCTTATATTACGGATTATTGTTGCGTGCCTAATTTGCCTAAATTCAAGACTGGAGATTAATTTTAACCAGTTCGTTATAGATGGTACTGCAATGCTGTGCCTTAACTATTCAAACTATTTGTTATTTTAATTTGTGTTGACTTCTAAAACGTCAGCAACTTTATAAAAAATAACTCAAGGTAACAGCATAAACCACTTAGAAAAAAGATGCGTTACGAAGGACCATTAACCGAAAGCGATGCTTTCCAAATATTAGTTTAGGGATTTTGAACAATGTTTTCAACTATCACCGTGACCTATATACGTGGTATCTAGTGGATCCGGTACTAGTGCAAAATGTGTACCAAACTATTATGAACTCTTTAGATACGACAATAGCCAAAAGATCAAGTGGCTCTACTAGACATAGTTCTGCCTGAAGCGGGCAAATATATCACGACAGAGGTCATAAAATTTGGATACCTGTCATAAAATATTCAGATAACGTAACGTAGTATATATTTCAAAATTTTAAATTGAATAACAGTTTCATCAATCACCTCTTCAGTTGATCAATCTCGATCAACTCATCCAAAAGTTATGGAGGCAAACATCTACTTTGTCAGAAGTTTTAGAACTAATTGCTAGTGTATTTTTGGTAACCTTCCATTTACTGAACAAGCAAACCAAAAGTATTTTCAAACGTTTTGTCCGGAATTACCCGTATACTAATCACCACTCGACTACCAGAAGCACACAAAATGTCCAAAATTTAAGTCCTAAAAATGTTAAGAATAAATTTTTGTTAAAAATCCACCTAAATACTTATCAACTTTTAGGTCGGGCAAATCCATCACGAAGTCATAAAATCGTTACCCAATTGTAGAGTGTTGAAGTACCCCAACGTCACTATCACTTCCTTGTTATTTATCGTATTCTTGATGTTATAGATCGAATCACTTCGATTGCTATATATCGTATTCTTATATGTATCGCCATTATAATCGTGGAGAAAATTTTTTTATAATAATTTCTTTGGCTCGATGCTTACAATATTAGCTAGCCTACTAAGTTTACACTAACATTTATTGGATGATGACGCTAGGAAAGACGCCTACTTTGGAGATATTTGAAATTATTTTTCGTGGAATAATTGACAGTAAAAACTGTTTATTCAAATATTAGTTGCTTTTCAATTGATCTAGTACCCGCTAGTAGTTCGGTTCTTATCTTTGCTAAATGTCACTATGGTTTATTTAGCAAAGATAAGCACTGAACTAGTGGTTAGTTGATTAAAAAGCGTCTATTGAGTGTAGTTCATTACCTTTCAACAACAAGGTAGATCAAATGAATATCTATTAAGCCAACCGATCGATCTTAAAATTGATTTGTTGAGACCTACGTTGTTTTTGTGTACTTTAACTTAATGATCGATCGCAAAGAAATATTTCCAAGACGGATCTAAATATTTATTCAAGAATTTGCTGTTGTAACTATTGACCTCTTACTATCATATTACACTACCGAGCAAATAAATCGACTCAAACGTACACGCGAAATTTAAGCAAACGTTGACTTGGCTAAATCTCAATCGTTCGTTGTCTCAAAATGATCGATACTACTCTGAGAAGGGACTCGTCAGATAAAAGTAAGCCAATCTGTGGTTTCAAGGGTTTTCAAAAGATTTCAGGAAACTGGTACTTTCAATCAGAGACCATATATCCATCGGTATCGGTGTACATCTGAGGAAACGATCGATGTGCAGCAGGAGCTAAGACAAGTTTAAGATGTATAGCTGTTAGTCAATGGACTGTAAAGGACGCTTGACGGAAACTTACCTCATACCAAGACAGCCCATTATAGGCCTAACTGACAGCTCGAATTTGTTTATAACACATATAAAAAAGCATCGTGGTCCATTTTAATGAGCAACGAGTGTAGAATATGTTCCCATGGTGGTAATAGGAGAAGTCGAGTCTACCGGTATCCATGAGAGTCATTTTCGCTAAACTTGAAGTAGGCTGGCATATCACTTTAGCGAAACACAGATATGGGTTTCAATATTTGACATTCACTTTGAGAATGTAATGCTCTACGCAGGATATGTATAGAAAGATTTCATATTGATGCATAACAATGCCCGGTGCCATAAAGATGGAACCACTCGGCCGGTCATGGATGAGGTTGGAATCGAAACAATGATGTGGCCAGTGTAGCATGAATACATTTAGTTGAGAATTTATGTGACGAACTAAATCGGAATGGTTCGAGTCAAAAATCCAGTATCATCCGCCATCAGTGACCTCAAGATTGCGTTGGATGAGGAGTGGGCTCCCAATTGTCATTGAAATAGTGTTATTTTAAAATTTAGTTATTAGGTTTGCTTCTCTGTGATCGCTGGCGGTTTGAGTCGATTTAGTTACTCGATAGTGTAGTTTGGATTTCGTCAGAAATGTGATGATACAGTGGATCACGAAAACATGAGTAACGGCAATATTCCATATTGGCATAAAAACCAATTTGCTTCTGGCTAATTAATCGTGAGGTGCTGACAATCTATATTTAGGTAGAAACGAAACCGAAATCTAGTCTACATGTGTACAAAGTATTATCTTACGATTTCGATAGAAAATATGTAATGTTCAAGTCAATTCCTTTGCCGCAGATAAGCAAACGAAAAACATTTACACAATCGAAATGTACATTTCCAAATAAATACATTTTCCAGTCAAAATGTTTTTCTTTAACATTTTCTATTTTAATTAAAAAAAAATATTAAGATAATTAAAAGTGAAAATTTAGAGCATCGTGATCTAGAATAAAAATGTATAGTCTGTACACAACATATTGTGTGTGTTTTTGATTTTACGAAAATATAAGACAAAAATTTTACTTCTTACAGATACAATGTGTTACCCCGCGAAGTTGTACATAAATTAAAGAGTTGAATGAGATATACTCGTACCTATACTATATGCTCGAGATAAATCTACATAAATTTTCATGTAATTCAATTTTTCTAAATTTTTGTTGTTTTCGGTTTTAGAAAATTTCTATAATTTTACAATATAAAGGGTTTTCCAATAAGAGATGTCATATTGAATTCACGTTGCAACAACACATTGAAAAAGTTAAAATTTTGCCGGATCTGATTCAAAAATTCGTCACTCAAGAGTAACTGAGTCGCATTTGGCCTACAGAAAATCCAATAATGATTGTTGAAAAGCCTCTTCATCCTCAACATGTCACTGTTTGGTCGGTTTTTGGGCTGGCAGTGTGATTGGTCCTTACTTTTTCTTAATGAGGCTGGTGCAACTGTATAACGGTGAATGAAATACGCTACCTATAATTAATGATTTTATGGCCGGAATTGTAAGATATTGATATTTTTCTTTTTCTTTGGGGCCACGTGAAAATAAGGTCTAGCCAAATGCCCCACAATCGATACAAGACCTTAAAGGTGGAATTCATGACATACAACCGCAAATGTGTGAATTGGTCTTTGGAAAATTTCATGAAAAGGAAGCGAAGCCATGGCGGCTATTTCTTTAAAATATCAAAGTGAAACCTCTTATTGTAAAACCCTTTATATGTACAAAACAAACTAATTTAATTTATTTTTGTTTGTTTTATTGTTTGCGAATACACAAAATAATTAAAATAATTTCTTTCCTCATTTCTAATGTTTTTCGGTTTTGCTTAGTTGAAATATTTTCAACGAATTTTTGGATTCAGTCAGTGCTTAATACACAGCCCAATAGTTTGGTTACTGCAAAGTCTTAAACTCTTTGCAATCCGTATTTATTACACATTGTAGGTGGCCAATATTTCCATGCCAATCGAGGAACTCTTTTACACACAAAAACAAATAAATCTGTTCGTTGTGGGGTGGAACAGCACTGTTCTGCGTACTAACGGTTTATCTATAATAGAATGAACCTTCTCAACGAAGTTATGCAATGATCATAGCTTATAGTATTCTTCGGATTGAACAAATCTCGATTGTATAGTTTGGCTATTTTGATTTTTTTATCTCCAATTTTAGGCCATAGGGCGTCCACTAGACTCAGCCATCTAAATATCGGGGGTATTGTTTTCATCTCTTCCCATGTGTTTTACCGAGTTCTCTCGCTTCGACCAGCACCATTCCAATGATATTCGAGATCTTTCTCAGTATGTAACCGAACCATTGATTGATGTCTCTCGAAATATACAGGGACTTTTTCAAGGAATTTGCGTACTATTGTTCAGCTTCTGTACTTTTTGCTACATGTTGGAATGAGTATGTGTTAGCAGAGAAATGTCATCTGAGTGGTCCAGATCATTGAGTTGCGGTAGGGGCCCTATAATATAAACAGCACAGCGATACTCTTCGCGAGTTGATGAATTTTTAATTTTTTTTTCCTTTGTATTACAAAGTGTTCTCCAGATTGCGTTTCGACTGATTACTCAAATGTATTCGTTCAAACTCTACGAAGATTAGGTACAGTTATGCAGTTCATTCGTTTGACTGTTCTAAGCTGATGCGTGTATTGTTGAAATGATCTATACAGCTTGTTCGATTCTAAGTTGCTAGTTTATAGGGAACAAATATCTAGGATTATCATCTAGGATTATCTAGGATTATCATTATTGTGCTCTTGAGAAGTTAGAAACATCTCTAGTTCTTGCATTCTCATAGATCACTTTTCATTAGAATCATTATGGTTAAATCCTCTTTCCTTTTCTGTCTAATTCTCCCGGTATTCTAAAGTACATCTAAAAGTGATGTAACAACTCCTGCGGTTGTGCCATGCCTATGAATAATTCAGCTGGCATATTATTTGTACCAGCAGCCTTATTCTTTTTTAACTTCTGGATGACAGTTTTACCTTCCCATTCCGTTGGTCGCTGGGTGCTGCTAGTATCGTTATAGTTGCCATCTGGAAGTTGATCCGGATAGCTTGTTCAGTCCATACACTCAAAGTATTCTTTCCATCTATTTAGTTTTTGCTCATATGTGGTAAGGATTTGAATGATCAAATCCTTTATTGGTAGGACGGTTATGAATTTTCCAGTGATCTTACCTATATACACATTTTCTGCGATCATTCCTTGCCATTTTATTCACATCTTTCGTCGTGTTCTCATGTTTTTTTCTTAGTTGTATCATGGTGGCATAATAGTGGGCATTTTGTATTTTATTCCAATTTTTGATCGATGTTACTGGTTTCGCTGATAGGAGAAAGATTGAGTTTGAGCATTTCTTGTATTATAATCCATCTGATGCGGTTGTTACTATTACCCGATGGCTCGGCGTTAAATTTTGAACTTCGTCATGACCTTCGTTAAACTTCGTTGAATCATCGTTGAAGTATGTTTAGCAATCCGGAGGTTTTCAATTTATATTTGGTCCTTATGAAACGTAGATGTCTTTCAGACTAAAATCTTGTTTTGATAATTCTTTCTAGCAAACTAGTTAGTCACCTAGTATAAGATCTACTCATAAACATAAGATGCGAACTCGTTTTCCAAAGTATTATCTCTATAGTCAAACAAACATTTCTAGGAACAAAGGTACCGTCATGCGCCCTCAGGCAGTCTCATTAAATTGGCCAATCATTAATGCCACCAGCGATGGTCAGGCGTATAGCCTAGTGTCTGGTGTTCATAATTCTTGTATAATCTAACAAATCATGTCTATCTGACTAATTTTAGTATAGGGACCTTTTGGGTTTGATTGGAAAAATAAGTTAGAAAAAATAATTGAGGCTATTGATATGAACCAGTTGACAATGGTCTTTATGGTTGGGCCTTATTGATATACGGGGTAAACACAATAGCAGATTCAGATTTGGGCAATCACATGGTCAGGTTTAGTTTCATTTCGGAATATATGTCTAATGGAATTGTTCTTGCTTACTTTGTTGAAGATAAACTATAGATGCTACGGTTCCCAAGGCTATGGGCTTGGTTAACACATGACTCAAACAAGACGGTGTTTAAATTTCACTATGCTGATAAACGGAAAATGCTGAGCTGTACGTGATAGAAATTAGGATATAAGCGTGTACTACAAGTGGCATTGTATATTTTATATGGTTTCTGTGTGTTCTATATAGTTATATCGAGAGGCCAGCTTCAATCTGATGACGTTTATGAATCATTGAGTGACTGAAAATATTGATTCCATCTGATTAGGAATGTGTGATCGGACTTCAAATTTGCACTGTGTTCGTAAACAGAGCCGTAGCGGTCATTAGTAGAGCGTGAGATGATCAGCTGTACGTGACAGTGATCAGAGTTACGTGTGAACTCCATACTTGGCATTTGTGGGTTTGCAGCTTAGGTACTGAATCAAACAAACGGTAAAGACGTATAGAACCTTTTCGAAATGGTTGGATGGCATTTTTGTGTTGTGTATTCTGTATAGTTGTGTCGCAAGTGGTTTTTCATCACTCAGGATGATATAAAAAACGATTCTTAGGACTGCTCATCTACAATGTGCACCAATACGTCAAAATGGTTCGAAGGTCTCAGTTCAAGTGATCGAAGAGATCAATTCCATCTCATCAGGCATATATACGACTAAAATTGACATTTGTTGAACTCGTATATATGACACAAGTCGTGTTGGAATAGTTCAAGCCAATTACAAAGTTTTTATTCGAAATAATAATCTATGGTTTAAGGGCTGTAAACGGTCACTACCGAGTCTCAACTGAGACTGTACCAACCATTTTAACGTATTGGTGAACATTGTAGGTGATAAGCCCAGATTTCTTAATTTCTGTTGTAACTTGTAGCGTTATTTGTAAATTACGAATTCCTTTTTTGGTTTTGAACACTGCAATACTCAATGTTACAAATTAATTATAAGTCGCGTCATGTACACCCTGATACAAAAGACTATATATTGATGACATTAAGATTAAGACCCACATGTTCATCCCCTTCTCAAATCAAAATATCTTGCAAATACGGATAAGCTGAAATTGTACAGAGTGTTGATTAGACCCGTTGTCATATATGGATGTGAGAGTTGAAACTTGACGGATGAGTACGAAAGATGGCTTGTAACATTCGAGAGAAGAACCATGCGGTGTGATATATGGCCCAAAACGAGACATTGGTGACGCACATACCAAGTTCTTTTCAATCACAAGAGCGAGTACGCTGGCTCGGTCACGTTCTGCGTAGAGAGTAATCTGGCATCTTCTGGTTGCTTGCAACAGTATAAAGAGCTGGATCGTGATCGAAACCGATGAAGTCACAATGTTGACATGGTACGGGCCAAAAATGGCATGTAAAAGCCGTAAAAAAGCCACATTAAAGATACATTAGAAGTCTGGTCAAGGTTACAATACATAGACTACTATAATCAATCGTTAACAAAATCGTGGTCATACTGGACATGAGTATGTACCAAGACTCCTATGTGGTTTTAAAACCCACTGATCAGTGGGTAAAACTGATAGTTTGGCATTCGAACCATTCAACCCAATCTAAGAGTTGATAAAATCTCTTAACGAAATAAGAAAGTACTACCTATCCAATGAAACCTTTCTTAAACCTTAAGTAAACTCTTTTCAATAATAACAATTAGAACAAGGTATTCGTTCAATACTAAATCAAAACGAACGTAAATTTCCCATACACCAAATCTAGTTCTAGGACAAATTGTATTCAAATTCTATCAAAAGTTTAATAAATTATCTATGATTGAATATTGGTTCGCCTGTCACAACGGGTACAAAATTTATAAACCATATGGTTTGTGTCTCAGCTAAACGAAATACACACTCATATTATTGAATTTTAATTTCGTTTTTCATCTCATCTATACAGCACACACAAACAAAACTAATTTATACGAGTATATTGCAAGAGGGTGGATGATCACAAATCACAATAATGTTAGACAGAGTGAAATGGAAATAATGCAATAGAGCGAACAAGAGAGTGTAATTAGTTTAATAAAAATTTCCCCTCATTTAGTTTTTAATAGTGTTGTATATGATATAAGAGAGAATCGTATTGCATGTAAATGAACCGCGGGAATGAGTAAATAATTTTCACACAGCTCAGTATTCCAATTGGAATTGTATATATGCACATTATTTTTCCAATGCAGATTTTCACAATGCAAATGAAAAATTAGAGAAAATATAAATTATTTATTTGTATTGTTGTGAGAGCCGGCACAACACAACACAACACACAAAAAGAGATAAATACCAATGCAATAACGTCGAGTCGAGTCGAATCGGTCGTGTATTGTATAAAGCAATCTTTAGTGGTATTGTATAAAGCAAAAAATTAAAAGAAACGAGAAATTTGAGATCTCATCAATGAATTTGTCTTGTTTTTTTTTTCTTATGCTTTCCTTTATTGCTTTTCTGTTTGTTTTGTTCGCAAACACAAGAACACACAACATAACAAAAAAATTGTGAGAATGAAAATTAGTTTGATTTAGACCGTCGTCGTGGATAGGTGGTTAATGTTTTGTTTTATTTAAAGTTTTAAAGTTTTTGAGATTAAAGCTTTTTTTGTACCACAGCTACTTGTGTGTAGTTTTTTGTCGAGAGTGCTTTTGCTTGGTTTTGACCAAATTATCTAATTTGCATACTATTAAAAACGGATAGTTTATATACCCAGCCAAGTACTTTAGTTGGAGTTTGAGTGAATTTTAAAGTTTTTTATGGTCTCTTGTGCCAGTGTGTGTGTGTGTGTGTGTGCTGAAGTAGTTTGTGCTGCTGCTTTTAAGTTTTTTTTGGATATAAGTAATTATTGAATTGGGATACAAAAAAGTGAATTTCTATGATCTGTTATGTTTCTGATATATAAAAAAAATGATTGATTGAAAGTGAAATAGTTTGCAATTATATATGTATGTTGTTTAATTGTTGCAATAAAAATAGTGAAATTATTAGTTGTATAGCAATATAGTGAATGAAAAGTTTGAAAAATTCAAAATAAAGTGTTTTTCTATATATCATCCACTCGAAGTTTTGGATTAACAAACAAATCTTAAGCACAACACAAGAAGATTACAAATTTTATATACACATATAGACACAACATAATATGAAGACAACGATTTAAGAATAAAACTAATATAATTATCTAGGTAAGTGTTACAGTGTTTTTTTTTACTGTACATATACATACAGTCTTCTTATATATAAATGTTATCTTGTCTTGGCCTTACAAAATACTAAATGTAATCAGAATACAAAATATCATTACGGAATATTACAGAATTTTAATGAATTGCTCGTATCGCGACTTTATATATAGATAAAATGTTGAATTTGTGTTAAAACCATTTTTATGTAAAATTACCAAGATATACATGTTCTTCTTCTTCTGTTTAAATGATAAAGACGACTTTGCATCTTATATTTTTATTAGGTTAGTGATTGTCGTTTTTTGTTTGTATGCACTGTGTGCTTGTTGATATAGGATTCGGTGTGCTGTATAGATCAAAGTACTTGGTCGATTTAATTAGTCAGTCTCGGTTTTTCTTGAATGTGCTTTTGTGGTGGTCAACATGTTGATGTGATTTTACGTGTCTTATGTATGGATTTAGAATTTTTGTCATGTACAAGTGTGTAATATGTCGTTTCTCTAGAAATAATTAGAATCTACTTGGTGGTGCATATCAATAGACTGTGATTAATACAAAATTTAGAAAATTACACAAAGTTTATAGGATGACTGCTTTTTGGACTATAGTCTTATAGCTTATTAGCTGGCTATCGTATCAAAAAAGGTATCAATATTCTCACACCACACGGCCCATAAAGTTGGATAACAATTAACTTG
Organism: Tipula lateralis; assembly: GCA_963932295.1. Taxonomy (NCBI): domain Eukaryota; kingdom Metazoa; phylum Arthropoda; class Insecta; order Diptera; family Tipulidae; genus Tipula; species Tipula lateralis. The sequence continues at coordinate 32,695,811 of OZ010738.1, read as the reverse complement.
AAAGGAGTTTAAAATACAACTAATCGAGTTGTAGGGTAAGACCAGAACACAAACTGGCCAAGATGTTTCAAACCAAACACCTTTACACCGACATTTACATCGCCTCGATATTGATCGATAACTTTCTATAGGCTCTTCTAAGCCCAAACTCTTTTTATACAAATTATTGAACAGACTTGATTTCCCAGACTTGATTTCGGAATATACTGCTGCAACGATCCGCGTGATTTGAATTACTCCTTAAAAATATTTGTATTAAAATCAGCAGTTCAGTTCAATGCCTATATAAACATATTCCAAGCAAAATATATCCAAACTATCGATGTACTCCGTTATATCAGTTGTCACATGGAACTAACAAATTACAAAATATTGAAACTCTGTTCTTGTAAATGACTTTAAATGTTCGAGTGAACTGGAATGCCCATATTGTCGTATCTTAAATCACTCAATGTCTTAAAGTGTCTGAAATAAATTCATCGGGATAGTAAAAGAGCAACACAAGTGCAAGTTCTTCATTTGTGTTGTTAGTAATCCGCCCAGGTGGCGCAGTGGTTAAAGCTGTGTCAGTTAGAGCGGGATGTACCGAGTTCGAATGGGAAAAAGGGATTTTTCATCATCGATCGTTCGGAGGTTGCGATCGATGGTGTTAATGAACATTTCTGGATCCCCTGTTGAGCTTAGAATCCATGGGCCGTCCCGTCGTTCATGTCAGTACTATAACTGTATTAGGCTGACATGAAGCTATGCATGTGCCGATGGTTCTACGAAAATCGGTCCTATAGCCGTACCTAGTGGTATCACAACGGACCGTTACCGGTCTAAGTGTGCGGTAGCAGCCACCTAACAAAAATAAAATCTATAAAAAGATTACGGATCTGAATTCAACTGGTTGGTTTCCAAAATTTCCCTTGCGATTCTTGATCCAATCTTCAATGAAAGTATATATAGCTGCCGCAATCATTAGCATTTCTTCCGTGGCATCGAGAGAAAGAAAGTGGCTCTTCACCATTTTTTATTAGATAAATAATTTGTCTTTACTATACGTGCTCTTCATTATCAACCTAAAAAATTAAGGTTAGTTCTATGGAAACTGTATAGTATTCCAATCAATATCCTAAGTACAATTCCTCCCAACGCAACATTTTCGATATCGAAAAAGTGTACGATTTAAAATATAACCGTAATATATTCATTAGCATCTTATAAATTCCAAAAACATTTGTCCAAGTTATCTCTAAACACACATGTGTGTACTCATCGGAGTGACTCCAAATAGAACCGGATACAGTGTTAGCGATATGACTTCAAATTTATTTATAAGAAGTACCACTAACGGTCGCTTTGCAATGAGTTTGGAGACCACTGCTCTCCGTGAAACTATTAGACGGGCTATCAATTTTAATAGCACTGAAATCCAAACGAATCGAAAGCCTTTACTTCTGGAAATAAGAGAATTGAGACTTTAAACACCTCCAATGGTATATATTTGATATAAAAACTTGGGTGCATTGGAATACTCGCGAAGAAAGAGGCTAAAATTTGCTCCAGCAAATTTGGCGAGATGAAATTCATCTTTAGTCGATTTTTGTATCACACTTGTTATATTTGAGTATATTTGCTTTTTTATCAGAACTCAAAGACCGACTGATCTGCCACGCTCGTACTCTAGGCTGCCACCAAGAAATTCAGGGTACAAATGGTTTATGGATACAGGCCATATAGTCAAAGTTCACGATTTGGCTACGAGAGAAGGTACGATAGTTACATGAGACTGCCTCAGATAGTAAGAACTCCCAGTTCTACAAAGTGAGCTTATATAAAGCTATATTCGTATCTGCAAGCTTTTAGCTATGAAGAACATTAGGACACCTGAGGAGTTAAATTATCAACTCAGCCTATTGTGAAACCAAGATAACTATCGAGAAGGTTTCCTGGTAGAACAAAGCACTGAATATACTTAAAAATGAAATGAAGAGACTTTTTCATAAGGTTGAGCATTTAACTCAACGGTGGTGAATGTTTATAAGAAGGTCTTAACGTAATCAGCCAGATTTCAAAAACTATATATACTTTCATAATGATTATACTTTCATAATGATGCAGTCTTTTAAAATGAGAATCAAAGTTAAAACCAGGTGGAAATATTAGGACACTCCTTCAGACGCAGTGTTCAATCTTTTCAGTAAATTTGTAACAATCAGAAGTCTTAAAAGAACACAGGGCTGCTCATTAAGCTTAACAACCATATGGATTTAATGTTCAGGGCTGTTCGGATCTGGTTATAATCAGTCAGAGAAAATTTGATGTTAATGCATCGAATGTGAACCCACGGTTCCTCTCACGTTTGACAATTCCTGTTAAGGTTTTGTATGTCATCTCAAGTTCTGCTGCTTCCGTTTAGCTTCCGTGGTATGTACATTTGAATACTCGTACGTTTTGTTTTAATGACACAATTTGCAATACTACAGATTATACAACGCATTAGTAACCATAAATGGCTTAAGCTTGCGTTAGTACACTAATAATAAATACTCACTTATTGTGTAATTTTTAATACTCGTTTTGATTCACTTACTTATATGTCTGTTGCATGTCTCTTGGGATTTCAGACTATAGTTGTTTCACAACAATCTTATAAGTAATGTGATAAATTGACAATTGTGCTAAATTGACTCAAAGAGAACATCCATGTTCGTGATACTGCCTCTGGCCTCCTATGACCAACTAAAAGATAAACCCCTCCTTGAATTGTAGGTTTACTCTATCCTTGGTTTAATATTGTCATTAAATTGTGAAAATTTACCTTAAAGAGCAAGATATGTTGTATTATTAGCTCCGACTCTTACATTTTAAGGATTGAAGTGCTTCACTATTATTTATAGGCACCAAAGAGAGTGACCATACCGGCTAGTCATTGGTTAAGTTTTCTCTATTATATATCACATAAATCACGATACTTTTTAATCTATAATCCATAATGCTGCTGCACATTTTCTGCACATTTTCGTTATGGACCTTCACAGTTCAGAAAGCACAACCATCTTTTCAGACCAATATAGTCTGCCGCAATTACTGGTCGTAACCGACACCAATAGAGTATAGGCAACGATTGATTAAGATGCTGTTTTTTTAAGAACCAGAGAACCTTGAAATCACGATGGGGTTAATCCCAAAATTTTTAAATGAATAAGCAATTTCGTATATGTCATAAGGTTACTGGTAAATTATTTTATAGTTAAAGTGATATCACTATCTGGATATCTCGTCACGGTCAAATTGATAGTCTGCTGAACTAATATTTGTTCAATTGATTACATACCTACCTATATAAATTCCAAGGTAATACTTATATATTGTTTACAACTAAGTGTCTGTTGTTATATACATATAATTATGAGATATATAATTAATCAAGGGCTGTACGAGGGTTACACAAAACAAACAACACGCATTTACAAAGCAAACAGACGTATACTCGCATCGTGTCGTGGAAGTGGAGCCACCCAACACTATTTCAACACCGTACCGTCTCATATAATTTCTTCTTGCCACTCAGACGCACGTTTTCGTTTGTACAAACGAAAATTTTGATTGATTAGGCATAACTATTTCACACTATTCGTCTTATTATATAATAATACCAACACACACACACACACACTCAGTATTATGAAATTGATCTTAATACATGATCTATGTAGATCGACAAACAAATTTCTTGAGAAATGTTCAAAAACAGAAAAATTGATTTTTTCTACAAACTCAAGATTTTAAAATGACACGCACGAGTTGAGAGACCAAACCAAAAATTATGATTATTGTTATTGTCATAAATAATTAAAAAAGAAAATTAAGAAATTTTCTTCCTAATCAACCGATCTACGAACAACATAACACGTTACAACATAACATATAACCAACACGGCTATGTGTGTAATTATGAATCTCGTCGATATGTGTAACAAATTTGAGTTGTCATCTCGACTATTTTTAGACCAAAGTCACACATGCACACACACACACACACCACAAGACGATGTTCTTTATGATCATAACAATAAAATTTGGAAAATATGTAGCCCGAGTACGCGGCCTATATGCATGAGTGGGAGGTGATGATAACCGCTAAGTTTGTCCATTAACAAGTTATATAAAATTGCAATTAACCATTTACACCTTAAACCGCGCCGTCTACGATCATGTACGAGAGAGTATATATGTCATACATCAAACGAGTTTATACACATATAATGTCATGGCTGAACTATTCTAAGATCTTAATCCAATGTATTTCAGAAATAAATTATGTATGCACACTTTGTATAGGATCCATAAATTAGCCGAGTTTTCATGAGACGTGTGAAGATGCAGCTAACACTAATTGATACATCCCAGTCAATTAGTAATGCACTAATTTAGCTAAATATATATTGTATATAGAGTGGTGCTGGGGGCACTCTCAAAAAACGTCTTAGCCCTTGTATGTATAAAGCTAAAAATATATATCGGTTTATCGAAACAGCTGTTTACGTATATTAACTCCCGTCGCGTGTTGTCTACATTACGTAATCGAAATTATCCAAATTTGGTATTTTAGAGCAGTTGAATAAATTATGTTATAATAAATGAAGCTTGTTACCAATCCAATGTACATATATACAGTAGATCCAAATTAGACCATGATTCAGACAAACCACCATGTATGACTCCACTTACATTAAAAAAGGTATGAAAAGTTTCTACACCATAATCCTACCGGCATCGTTATCGTAACTAACCAGACAAACCACTCCACAAACTAAGGATGGCAATGCACCCTCCAGGTTCGAGAAAGAGCTATTAATCTGTCTTATACATTTATGTTAAGACAATACTCCTGGTGGTGCCTACCGTCAATTCCTTTAAATTTGAACTTTACAAAGATACTTCCTCCGCAGGCCAAACACGAGCCGTAATACTCATGTCTTCAACTGCTTATATTAATCATTACGCCTCTATTTAAAATGCAATAAAAATAGAAAAAACTCCTTGCAGAGAGCATCTAGGCACAAATGGTCTGCTGCAAGTACACTACTCAGTTACGGGGTACCAAAGGAGTTAAATATTAAAGTATATTCATTCCAACAACAGGGCCTACCGGATTGACTTTTGTATTGTTATTTTTTGTCACTACCTACCCGTACTTGGATCGGGTAATTAACGCGCCTTCTCATCTGAATCCATACTTCGGCGTAAGGAAGAACGTTATAATGGAACTTCGAAGGAGTTAAGAGTGTATCAAAAAACTTCACACTCCGGCCATTTTGCCGGATAGATTTCTAGACGATCAGCTTCCAATATTTGTCATTAATCTACTCTGGCGAAAAGTGACATTTTCAGTACAAACGGGCTCTTAGATGTTTGACTTTCTAGTTAAACCATATTTGAACGTTTTTTGACAGGAAAAGTGCGTTGGCCACCATCTGTTGTTGAGTAGTTAAGACATGCTCAGTTTTCCATAGCCAAGGTCAAACCATGTACACTTAGCCAAGAGCTGATTTTCTGTTATGTATCTGCTATAACTCGGGTTATTATAACTGCTTCGATATCATCGACATATAAAACCTTGTTATATCGCAAAAAGCTCTCCTACATCGTAAATTGCCGCCTTATATGAGTCGTAGTTTCAAAAGGAGCTCAACCATTGCAGGAGTTTTTCCATTGCATCTAGCATATAAAGTTGTCTGAATATTGATGGAGAGTCAGCAAAAAAAATCTATCATTCTTTCACTATTTCTTTATAAGTTAGATTGATTACTGACAGCTCTAGCATTAAATTAACAAATCCGATAAGCTTGCAGCGCCTTCTTTTACATGTGGCCAAATGAGTAATATAATTTCACAATTATCAAGATCATATTCACTGTCTAGCAATGGAGTTCACTAGTTACATAGTCCCAACCAAGTTTGACTAAGCTCAGGGTGAATTAATTTTGATCTGCGTTTGAGATATTAATAATCTGTATACGCACCGAAGACAATGTAACTGTTTTTATGAGGACCAATCATTTGTTCCCTATGCCTTGAAAACAACAACACCAATGATACTTATTTAATAGGATTTGAGGGCGGAATCTGTCTGGGGCAGGTGCATCGCTGGTTCTGAGGAGTGACCCAGCTATATCTGATAGCGTGTGATATCTGTTCAACTGTGAACATTTTCTTCGGTATATTGGGATAAGATGCGCCAGTTGAATGTTTTTTTTTTAAAAAAATGGGTTACACTACAGGACTGAATGCTTGAAATCCCTATTTAAGCATCATGATTTTATTTCCTCTAATCTAAAGAGCTCTCTATCCATATCTCTCTTCAAACTGAATCATCTAGTTCATTTATTTTTATTTCTCTTTAGATTACTTTAAACATTCGATTTCTGTCATGTACCCAGATGTCATGTATACTCAGATTTGTCCATTAATGAACTACAGCTTTTTCTCCCTTCTTTTTATCCGAGCTTGTTTTAACAGCCTCTGGTGGCGTTTGTAATATTTCCTGAAAAGCCAGTTTCTTGCAATGCTTTCTTTTTTCTGACTACGATTGAGCTCAGCTAAACCCTGTAATCTCGTATATCCGGTAACCGGATAGGTACCTTTTTGAAACGCCCAAGCCAATGCTCCTGCTCTTGCTATCACGTCGAAGGCTATATCATTCTATTGTATCTGTGCGCTTGTAACAGTAGCAGCTCACAAAAGTGGTATTTATTATTCACTTAACCCCATACAAATCTCTCCTCGCCCTATTTATGATAGGGTACCGAGTCCTGCATATGCTGTTGAAAAACGGATTGAAAAGCTCATCAATTAAAAATTTAACTAAAGGTGGTTAACGAATCCAGGCCTTTGTGCTTTAGAAGAAATTTAACAAGATCATCTACTATTTCTATATAGTTTATACTGACTCCAGGAATGTTTGTCAATGGTCTCATATTTGACGTTGGATATTACAAAATTGATCCTCTTAAATTAGACGAGTTGTTTTGGATTCGGGTTTATTTGTTCGGGCCCTGTTCGTGTTAGTGCCGGGCAGACCCATAAAAAGTGAGCAACATTCTTTTTCACTTAAAGGTAAAGAATCATACCGAGCCTCGACGGTTTATTTCTCCACTTTTCCTTAAGAGAAACAAAACTTCAAGGTCATTTATTTTAATACTTCAAACTCATCTTTGATGTTGAAGTTGGTTTCAATACTAATTTCACACATGATGGCACAAATATAACCGAGATTTATATTACAAAGCAATTTGTTCAGGCTATGGACCAATTTAAGAATTGTATGTGTATTGATGGATCGGGTCCAAGAGTATATTGGTAATTGAGATGAAAGATCTAAACTTCACTGTTTCCCATAATTTACATGGTTCCTGAAGTTTCCAAATTATAATTGATCAGCGTTGTCAAATTTGAGAAAGTTATTCACAGTTCAAGTCGTGTTCATTACAGCGGATTAAGAGTTGATGTCTATATAGGCTACGCACATGTGCTTTACCATCTTAATTAAAATGTATCCAAAAATGTTAATTAACGAGTGGCGCATCTCATTCCACAACAATGAATTCACAGCCGGAAATCAATCCAATAAAAATTCCGAACAAATAAACAAAAGTGAAATACATGTTGTTCCATTCACCCCTGAGTGTGTGTGTGTAGCATTACTCTATATATATAATCATCGTCCATTCACAATGTAATATTTTAATGCTTGTATTTACTTAGAGACAAAACACAGAAAAAAATCTGTTTTGATCTTAATTTTGATTTAGTTTACTTTCATTAGCGCAAATCAAACAAAAATTTATAAATTTTTTTCTTAATAAATCGGATTCAAAATCTAATTACTTTCTTTCTACAAATCTAATGAGATTTATATTTACAATTTACACAAACTATGTGTATGTAAATCAATCGAGATATGTTTACGCAAAAATAATTGTAACACAAAGTTTTATTGTCTGATGTCTGTCCATATATAAGATTTGAAAAGAAATTCGTTTCTTCTTACATAGTCGTACATACGTAAAGGGACATCCATTGTGTTGGAACAACGACAACGACGACGAAAGTGATTGTATACACGACATACATAAGTCAATAGAAATTGAAGGTGGTGGTGTGTGTGTGTGGTTGTCTTTCAAACAGATATTCGAAATAAAGGGTTTTCGAATAAGAGGTTTCATTTTGAATAGCCTACTATTTAGGCAGTAGTCATTTTTTGACATTTGACTAGTAAATCGCTTCAACAACGCATTGAAATTGTTAAAATTGGTCGATTTCTCGTCGATCTTTGTAATAAGATATTCCACAAATGACATTACACCGGAAATTGCATAAAAACTTAGGTTTTAACACAAGAACTGATTGGGTTCTTCCTGATTTTCATCGATAAAGCATCTTCAGTGATGAGGCCCATTTTCACAAATGATTGTTAAAAAGCCTCTTCAGTGATTGGACGTTACTTTTGCGAAAATAGAGCAACTGTTACGGTGAATGGATTGCGCTACCGAGCAATGATTAATGATTTTTTATGGCCGGAATCGGAAAATATTGATGTGGGCGAAGTTTATTTTTAGCAAGACGCTGCTACGTGCCACACAAGCAACGAAAACCATTTGGCAACAAAAGTTTCCAGTCCGTGTCATTAATCGTAGAAGTGATCTGAGGTGCAAGACCTTATAGGCGGAATTCGTGAATTCCTACCTTCAGGTAGGTTTTACAATCCTACATTCCTCTTTACAATGGAATAAACGTTCGTTGATTTCTCTTATTGGAAAACCCTTTACCTTGAGATTATAAAAATGTGAAAATTTTGTTTTTTCAAAGTCAAGTGAAATTCAGTTCCAAACTCATTCATTCATTCAATTCAAGAGACTTGACTCTCTAATCACAAATAATTATAAGAAAAAAAATTAATTTTTTTTTGGCAATCAAATAAAATTAAGGTTAGAATTAATTTGTTGGAACATAAGAAATTTTTGTATAATCACTCGATAGTTAGTTAAGACATATTGGCTGGTATTCTACTAATTCATGAAAGTTAAATACAAATTTATGGAATTCTTTATGGGATTTGGTGTTTTGTTTTTTGTTTCGTTTAGATAAATTATAAGATCTTGCCTAATCGAATGATTCGCTGACCATAAATGGTTACGCGAGTTTTTTATTAATTAAAATTCAATATTGTCATTTTGAAAAGACATTTGTCAATTTGAAAAGACGGTATAATGCAGTTACTATTCCGTATGTATAGTCTCTGGAGAGTTTGTAGTAAAAAAATTTAAAATGTTTTATTGGTAAAATATTTTATCGGTAAAACGTTTTATCGGTAAAAAATCTAATTCAAAATACGTCATTTAGTCATTTCTCTTCTCAACTTCATTAGTCTTAAAAAACCTTTAAGGTGTAGAACTATTGTGTATATGATTTTATACAACCATTTCATATTGCAAATGTTGGAGTCCTGGTTTCCCAAACTACCTTCAACGTTACCTTCAAGGAGTGATTTTGATACATTAACAGAACCCTGTAGCTGAGAATGATGTTTAAAAATAGACTTGAACTATTTGAAATTGAAGTAAATAGAAAGTTACATCAAAGTCCCAAAAGAGTCCATTATGTGACCAACAGTCTGGATTAAAAGGTGACTCATTATCGCACTTTTATTAATTTTGGACACAAACGATAGCATTATTAAGGCTCGTTTAGGTTAAACAAACCACAAACATTCTCAGTTTGATCCTCCCATTTACTCTTACAGTGTTGGTTACCGGACTATAAATGGAATTTACTTGTGTGTATACGGTTAATTGAGTTATTTATTGAAAATACGTTGCATTGGTTCATGCCAGCCTATAGTACTGACATGGAAGATGGATGGGTCGCCCAAAGAATTCTGCACTTCAACAGAGGGCCATATATGTGTTCATTCACCTCCCCGATCGTAATAAGATGGCGAAAAATCTCTTTTTGCATCCTGTCCGGTACCTCACGGCCCAACTTACCGTAACTTTAACCACTGCGCCATTTGGTCGGTTTGTTTGAAATTCGAGACCTTTTTCCATTTATATCAAATTTAATGCGTCCACCAGACTGGACCATGGAAAGTGTGTGATCGAATCTCCATTTAAGACTTGTTAGGTTTATTTATACCAGAACCTTTTTTATTCGTCCTCTCAAAAAATTGTTGACAAACACTTGTAGTTCCATGTTTCACACCCATGCAGCAGAAATCATTTCACGCACGTATTGAAAAATTGTTGCTTTGTTTTTTCAGAACCGGACGGATGTATTCCAAGCCTTATGAAGCATGTTGACCGTATATCTGGCTTCATTCTTTGGGTGATCTGACAGCTTCTGTACGTTCTGCTGTATATCGGCATAATTTCGATGTGTATGCATATGTCATCTGTGTAGTCCAGATTTTTTCGGTATTTCCGGTATTTCTTTGCTTAGTTCAATGATTTTCTTTGGTATGCCCACTTCTCAAAGTGCCTTCCAGATTACGTTTCAACTGATTGAGTCAAACTTACGTTTGAAGTCTACGATGAGTAGGAATTTGCATTTTTTTATATCGGCTCGGTTGTAATCGAATTTGCTGGAAAAATCATTTTCATTGTAAACTCTACTTCATAGGTACATAGCAGTTAACCTATGACCACCCCCCTTCCCCCCTTATCAATTTTTTGTAAATGTTTCAAGAATCAGCGATTGGTATATAGACATGCATTGGTATAAAAAGCCGCGTTGGTTAGTTTTTGTGGATTAGAACGAGTATTGTCCCATAAATATTCGTGACATCTTCTTTTGTAAATCAACCATGTGGGTTTCTCAACAGGTAAAGAGTAGGCCTACATAGATATCCTACTAAGTGTGAAGTTGGCAATTATTGAACCTGATTCAGTGGAAGGTCGTAGATTGTATCAACATATTCATCCTGTTCGTACTTCTGACGCAGTGGCAGCTGTTAGTGTGTTTGTTATAAACCAGGCATCGTTCACAAGAACTAAACATTTCACGAGCCGCGACCAGTCCATTTAAATCGTCGTTGTGTTGTTAACTAGGTGCTTGAATGAAATTAAGATTTTTCAAAAATCACTTTTAGCAATGAAGCTCGTTTTTATTTTTAGCTTTCAAGAGTGACTGTTTGGTATGGTTTATAGGCTGGTGGCATCATTGAGCCGTTTTTCTTTGAAAACGAATAAAAAATGCCATTGCAGTGAATGGCGATCGTTATCGGTACATGGTAATGATTTTTCCTTTGGTTTCAACAAAATGGAGCGACATGCCACACAAGTCGTGCAACAATACATTTATTATCAACAAAATTTGCTGATCGCATAATTTCAAGAAATTGTGAAGTTCCTCGGCCACAAAGAAGGTTTTTTTTGTTTTTTTTTTGTTTATTTCTATGTTATCTGTTTTGGGGCTCACTCAAGGCACTCCCAACTCTTTCGCGGTTCGCTTATTTACGTCCTTACCTTACGCTTTGCAGCCAAATTGAGGACGTACGGCTATAGGTCCGATTTATCTAACCATCTGCACGTTGCATAGCTTCATGCCAGCCTATAGTACTGACATGGAAGATGGGTCGTCCTATGGATTCTGCTCTCCTCTTCAGCGATCATAGTTGTGTTCATTCCCACCACCGATCGTAATCAAGTGGTGAAAAATCTCTTTTGTATAACTTCCGCTCCAACTGCCGCACCTTTAACCACTGCGCCACCTGAGTGGTACACAAAGAAGTTTACTTGTTTGGTTATGTGTTTGCTAATCATTCACAAACAATTCAACAACTTGAAGACCACATGCGACCTGAAATTGAAGTCAATGACCCCTTTTATTGGAAAAAGTCTACATAAATGTTGGTAAGCCATGGTGGGTATATATGAACGATATTGTTTTGTCTAGAACTATTTGTAGATTGGCTGTCTTGAAACTATAAGTAAACACAGTGCTTTATTTATATAAATATATAGGCCAGTTCAAACAGCAAAATGATTACGCTGCCAACAATTCGGCATAATAACAATTTAACATCTTATAATAATTGTGTATCCGTCAATTACGCTAAATCTTTACACACATAAGATATTGCGAATTTCTTCTTAAATTACATAACGGTTTACAAAATTATAAAGTAACAGTAAATAAATAACCTATCTCATTATAAAGTCGAAAATATGATCAAAAAATTTCTTAAACTAAATTAAAATTATTACAAATCTTAATTTTCTAAAGTATATAATTATAGAATTTTGTATTTCGGTGTGTAGGTGATTACAATCGATGCACGATTATTTAAGATTTTTTAATTTTCTTCACACCAAGACATAATTTACGATCATCATCATCACTATGGACCAAAATTCTAATTTCATCACACCTTGAATTATCTTACACTTTCTTGTACATGACATAATCTCATTTCCTTTATATATATAATGCTAAAATAATCTTATATACGTATCCAATATAGTTTGTATCCAAACGGATATGAATTATAATTTTAATTATGGATGAACATACGTCATCTAATGCTAAATTCACGTTTCTTATCGTTTTATATCGTATATATATAAGAAACATATATCTTGATTAAGATGATTCTTTGTTTCGAATGCATAATACACTTAAGAACATAACAGTTTCGATTCAATATGATTTCCGGTATATAGATGTGTACAGATAAGTTTGCTTTCCGGCCTCGGTCGCATATCATCGAATGAGTACAGTTCATGTAACGTTATATAGATTTTCTTCGTATACCTCCCAAGAATAACTGTGTGATTTACTTATTTCACAATCATTACACACGAAATTAATTTTTTTTTCCAAACCATCGATGACATGACAAAATTACACTTTTTTTTTGTGTAATCTTACATAATTTTTTTTTCGAGACTCGATTATTTTGTGTGTGCTTGATCAATTACCGGACATTACCTTAGAAGAATGTCTTATTGTTAATATGATTTTAATTTGAAATTTATTCAAACTATATATATATAGTGAGGGGTGCGGCCTCCGCAATAATGTTTAAAATTTGGCGCCAATATATATTCTTCTGCCTATATACACAAATCGAATATTATGTCATACCAAAACCATCCAGGTTGGAGGATCCATTGTTGAAACGTAATGTAGAGTAACATAATTAATTCTTAAAACAAAAGATGTATGTTTAATTAACAAAAGAATTTCAATATACCACAAAACAACTCATTGAGTAACATATACTGTATACTCGTATCGTATACATTATAAGATGTTGTTGCATCTTAATTTAAGAAACAGATATAACAACAACAAATTGTAAATTTCTTTCCGCTATAAATTTCATGTATCAACAATCAAACCGCATACAAACTATGATGATACTGTACATTTAATTTTGTTTTTTTTTTCTGGTCATAAAGTCTTATGTACCGCGAGGTACTTTCCATAGACATACGCGCGGACAAAGTTATAGACCTAAAAAACTCATTTTATAAAAACTCTTTAATGCATGATTTGTTGTAAATAACATTAAGAATGTAATTTTAAGAATATAATTACAACTTGAGATTCTTTTAATTTTACATTTTATCTTACGAAAATGATTAAAAATTAAATTATCAACAATTAAAGTTTAGAAATTAAATATTTGTTTCGCTTTCGGTTTGAGTGTTTGTTTATTACGTCCATGGTTTGTTTTAGGGCACAATAAAAACCGACATCTTAAAATTAGTCTCTTAAGAACCGACCAAATGGCACAGTGGTTATAACTGCGACAGTGAGAGCGGTAGATATCGAGTTCAAATCGCAGGTTCCAGTGTATAATTCATAGGATGATCTATCTTCTGACATGGTACCATTTGCTGAGATGGAGTTGTGCAAGATGTGCAAACACACATAAATTTGACTATCTTGGATCTCTTATTATAAATGAAAATAGAGTGGGGGAAAATAACAAGGTCAACCTTGATTCTGGAATCCACTTTAGAAATTGAAACATCTTGCATCTTAAAACACATTTTTAATGCTGGTAATACTATACTTATAAAGTGTAAGTGCTAAGGCAAAAGTCATGCTACCATTTTAATTGCACGCCATCTTGACTATGTGACGTTAAGCTCAATTTCGCTTTAACCATTGTGTTGTATAGACGCCCCAATTTTATAATGACTAAATATACGCCACAAGAACAAGCAGAAATAGTGACAATATTTATTGAAAATAATCGTTCCATTATTGTCACTCAACGGAAATTGTGTCAAAATATCCTAATCGTCCAGCGTCTCACAAAACCACAATTTAATCGTTTACATGCGAATTTTCGACAATACGGTATGACAGTAGACACCTCGTTCTGGAAGACAACGGACGTCTCTGGAAGAAATATAGCTATGGTGCGCGATAGTGTTGCAGACAGTCTCCAGAAACATCAATTCGGAGACGTGGTTCCTAGTTACACGTTTCCGCACGCAGTTTAAGACCAATTTTGAAAACTGTATGGTGTGATATTTATGCTGGAAACATCATTGGTCTCTATTTTTTTGAAAATGACCAAGGTGTTGAACCTACTGTTACTGCCGAATGGTACCAAGACATGAAATTTTCTTGTTTCTGAAATGGAGGAGCAAGGACTAGAGGAAATGTGATTTCAGCAAGATGGACCACAGTACACACAGCCCGTTCAAAAACTCAATTGAATGAGGTTTTTCAACGAAGACTAATTTCGCGAAATGGCGATTTAGCATGGCCAGCCAGATCTCCGGATTTAACAATGATTTTGTGATAAGACCCGATTTTATGTGAATAAGCCCAAACGATTCAACATCTTATTTAGCCAATATAATTTGCCAATCATAACGAAAAAAAATGTAGGGATGTCTTTGAACAAAGTTATAGGCAATCAAAATGGTAGCGGGACTTTTGCTCCACCCTGTTCGTTTTATGTCTATAGTTATGATGTAGAATATGTTAATATGATGCAGAGAGCTGTAATCGTGACAGCTACTGATAAATGGGAGTTAAACTTGAACTCTACTGAATTGATTGACAGCTAGGGCGCTGCTGAATCAACCAGCCGATGAAGACTGGGTTTCAATCTGATGACGTCATTGAATTGTTGTATGATCGAAAAGATCAAATCCATCTCATCAGGCATATGCGACTTGATGTATGTTGCACTTTCGTTTCTATATATGTTGTGAGGCTATGTTGCAACAGTTCTAGCGAAAAATCGAATCGAAATCTTTTTTCGATTATTTTGTTATAACTTCACTATTGTGGGGCGTGACTACTCATTCCGGACATTCCGAGTTATTTTAAATCGCGAGGTGCAAATTCCTGGTATCGAACATGAAATCAAACTAATAGCAAATCTGATGGCTTGTAAATGAAATGTATGCTGATCTGGCCTGTATGCATTTTTTAAAAGAAAGCAAAATTGTATGAAGAGGTACCTCATAACCGAAACCGATGAAGTCAGATTTTCGACACGGTACACTCAAAGATCAAACTGCACATATTTCAACTTAGATGCGGAAAATGATTTACTATAATCAGTTTATGACCATTAACAAAAGATCAAGCACACGAGCCGATTCGTCAGTTAATATAAATTTAAAATTTCAGATACAAAAAATATTTTAACTGTCAAATATTTAATTTAAATTTTTATCTGGAAGATTTATGTTGATAGGATTTTTGCTCGTACGAACCAGTTCTTCGTATATTGATGTGAACATTCTGGAGAAGGCAGATCGTTTTCAATCCGGAAACGTGATCTCTGGGTTCATTGCTATTTTGAATCAGAAAGTCGCATTCACGTCCTAATCTCCATATAGTTGAATAAAAAGCATCATGTGGAATTCACCATATGCGAACCATATGAGCTTACACTATACATATATGTAGGTAGTATCCACCTTTCATCTACAAATGTGTATATAACGACGGTCTCTGACTTAAGATTTGTGACTTGACGGCAAAAACGAATCGGGTTAAGAGTTCAAATCGATATGGTCGAGTCCCGTTGAAAATTAGATTCGCCGAATGTTTATTCAAATTATTTATCTGGTTCGATCACTGGATTATGAATATAAAACTCGCAAACTTTAAATTATACAATAAATTTATTCCACATATTTATTACAATTATTTAAACACTTCAGTTTCCGATATTAACAATTTAAAATTCCAAATTGAACTGTTTTGTAACTCAAATTTATACGACGTAAATCCTTATAGAACATTCTATCATCGTTTGTATCTCTACACTTCGCGAAGTCTCGTTGCGTCGTATTTGGTTCGCACGGCCTATTTCGTTATTTATTTTTATTTTGTTCGTATGTGTAAACATTTGGTTACAGGGTAACCTCAAAACTACTGCTATAATTTTTAACTCTTTTTAATTATCACAGGTGTTACTGTGATTCGTCAGAATATCTTAGGACATGTCGTATGGCCTTGGTTTAAAGCTAATGTTTTCTTTATTGTGCAATTAACTGAGTATTATTAATTATAAGAGCTGCTCAATCTCAATGAAACCATTTCTGACTCTTACTTATTCGTTTGGATTGGCCGAAATATGCTAAAATACATTCTTCATATAGTGATTCTTCAGTAAGACAACGCTTGACTTTGTAACGCGATACAAGTTAAAAATTTATGTAATGAAGTAAATGCCTCGAAATCGTTATCAATCTGAAGGATAGCGAACGTTGAACCCCTGATGTATACTCCCAATCCAAAAAATTCGAGATCACGAACCACCGCAAATTTTTACTTTTTCCAAAATACTCCTGAGCAAGATCTTGAGTTTTGTTTCATTTTTGACTAAAAAGATCGGTCATAATACAGTTAATTTCGAGGTCATCTGCACTTAATAGCACCTTATAGCTTTGATACTAAAACAACGAGTTTTAGTTAACACTCGTTCGTAAATATGTAATTTGAATGGCAACTAACCCTAACTGCAGAGCTTAAGAATATTTTATTTATGTATTTATGGTCCGACCCATCTTTCATATCAACGGCTGTCTACGGCACAAAGACGGATCGAGGTAAAACCCTTTCTGTATCAGATCGGATCAATTTGATAACAATTACGTATGTTGACAGATTTTCTACAAATTGTGTGCCAATATAGTAAACTTACATAATGTTAGTATTGCAACACCCTTGAATTAACGAGCTTTATTGCCAACTTTCGGTGAAACACAAATTACAATAGGTGGAACTAAAAAGTTATAACAACGTTACGACCTAATATTAACTACTGTGCTTTATACTATTAATTTGCAAAATGAGGAATGCTGTAAAAAAATCATCTCGTGTATTTTAACCAATCGAAAACTTGGTTAAAAAAAAAATCTTGGTAACTCAACCAAATTGATTTGTTCCAATCACATTGTTTTATGTTTATAAATATATTTGTCATATTATAAATCTTATAATTAATGAAACTAATGAAATTGTATATGGTAAATTAAGAAAAGTACAGATATATTGTTAAAATTGCAACAAATCTTAAGAAGTATCTCAAGGAGAAAGTTACATTACACAAAATATCTTTTTTTTTGGCTTGATAACGCATATATTTTTCTGTACCGATATCGGATCATGGACAATGACCCCATTTCGATTCCGATATTGTTGGTATATTAATCAAGTGACACAGCGAAAAATCAAGATTGATGTTGGGAACATATTTTTTGGGGCTGTGTATTGTGCGCGCGTCTCTTGCGTACATAAGACGGATTGATTAATTATATATTTATATGAAATTTGAGTTTGGTTTGTATATAAAACTTACATTTTATAACCTTGACTTATGAATGGCTGACTATAAACGATATATATGCTCGATACATCAATAATCGTTGTTTTTCTGTGCGCTGTTTGGTTAAATCAATCGAATTGTGAATTCCGGATGTTACGTATATATATTTTGTTGTCTACTTAAATGACGGAAGTTATGAGGTATCAGGTGCATTATTTACAAACATATATATATATATTGTGAAGTGTCATTAACCAAATATACACAACGATCTGTATACCGTTAATTATAAAGTATACGACACTACTGGTGTTAAAAGTGAGTTGTTTCAACCGTCATCATTTATTATGTTGTTCTTACTCGCATCTATATATATTTTAAGATATTAATCTTAAGACGAACAACAAAACCAAATATTTGTTCTAAATATTCGTAAATCTCCTTTCTAAAATGTTTCGATGTGTCGCGAGCTCGATCGCTGCTCTGTTTGTTTATGATATGTGTTTTTGTTACAAAAATGCGACATAATTAATTGAGTCTGAATGCAATTTAAGACGTGCCACTGCTCGTACGTACGAGTATATAACGATTTCGAAATAAATTCTTATAACTCTAAATTTATGTAAGAACTCGTGTCTAACATATAAATTTATAATGTTGATGTGCGCGAGCATGATTACATTTCCTGGTGTGTCTATAAGACATAAGCCGTGTCTAAGACATAATAATTTTATATTTTTATTACGATTATGATTATAAATAATATAATAAATAGAAAATTAAAAAATTAATATTAATTTTAATGGTTATGGGGTCTACGAGTATGCTGCGGTATACAAGATGTAAATTGAGATGATCGCGCCGCATATACACATACGAGTGAAGTTGATACTTATTTTTGTTTGTGGTTTTATATTGTGCTAAAGAAAAATTTATTTTCCCGGATATGTGGATGGTTAAATTTCTTAATCAAGATTAACTATAAACAATAAAAAAATATATGTATTAATGAGTGATGTATTATGTTTAAACAACAAATTACCGTATAGCTAACACTAAAATATAAAAGAATTGGATTGAAAAATTATTCGGTAAATTCGTCTTCGGTGAGATGGGTGTCATTGCGCCTTTGGTCGATTTGACTTTTGAGCTATTTATTAATGAAAGTGTTTCTTTTTTATGTTATTATATATAGACGATTATGTATATGTGCGATGCGGTGCTAATGATTGATTGGATAAACAATGAGTATATATAAAACGTGATCTAAGCAAAGTTTCACCGTAAAGGTTAATTATGTGGAAGTTAAACTCAGGTGATAATTAAATGAGCGTGTGTCTTCATTCTATATATATAGTAATATTATAGATTATTTCATTATGCTTGGGGCCGTGTATCTATATATACGTTTATTTAACAAATTATCGTGGCGAGGTGATTTATTTTATATTTATTGTTAAAGACCTCACTAAAGTAATGAATCACGCAAACACTCGTAATTTAATACTAAACAAGAGTACCTTATGTCACTATATAGTCAGCTGAAATTATTTGCCATTTGAAGGCATCCGGAATAAATCACAGAACGTTCATTAATCCATTAGGGAGAGATGTGGAAAAGTTCCTTCAGTTTTTGTTGGCCAAAATTCTTACACCACTATTTTAGTTGTAATTTGGGATACCGAGAGATTCCCACAAAAACCATAACAATCCCGAACAGAGGTAGCCTAAAAGAGACATAACTGGAGAAGTATCTCACGAGTTGTAACAAATACTAGGTCAGTTTTGCAGATCACATCATCACAGAGAGATGTATACAGATCACAAAGAGATGTATTGGGATGACGGAATTAAAATTCAATACAAATGAAAACTTGTGAAACAAGTGAAAAATTGTTAAAATTGAAAGGAGTATGGCAAGGTTGATAATAATAAAATGGTTCTGGCCAGATAAGATCAAAAAAGAATAGATTTTGCGGCAACCAAACCAAATAGACACTGATACCGAAATCAGAAAGCGCAAGTGGAGATGAATCGTTTACATACTAAGAAAGACCTTAGAGATCATTAATACGTATTGTTGCACATTGTAGGTGGTCAGTGTAACCAATATTTTTATGAAATAATAAGAAAAACTCAGTAAAAAATGGGGAGTGCTAAAAACAATAGCCTCCAATAGGGTTAGATGGTCCAGTCTAGTGGACGACCAATGCTCTTAAATTTAAGATAAATTAACAATTGTAATTAAAAAGGCAGTCAAGAATTTCATTCGAATACACTTGAAGTGGTATGCTAACAGAGCATCTACTGCTATTCATCACGGATTGCATTTTGGACTTTATATCAATCACAATTCTTTCAATGTAAACGAAGCCATAATAGTTACTGCGTATAAATCAAAGATACTGAAGTGTGCTATAGTTTGCAACCGCTTCAATACAACACTCTTGTTTATAAACAACCTGTCGAGAGATTAAGTTTGGCCTACATCTTTGTACACGTTTTGAAATGGTCATTCAAGGCAAAAGTGTCGATTTGAAGTGGAAATGTGAGGTTGAATACGAAGAATTGGTTTGAACTTTTCAGGATTCTAACTTGTTTTAATCGGTTAGTATAAACCAGTGCTTTGAGTTTCCATAATCGATGTAAGTTAATTAGTAAAAAACTATTATTTCTGACATTATGGGACCTAAAAATAAATTCACTTTTTATCAGCTCACAAATCGAGTCAAAACTCGTATCGTTGAACCAATATTTGACGGATGAATTCGATGATCTAACTTTCATTCAAATGATGTCCGTTTATTCGAAAATGTTTGTGTTAAATTAGGGTTGATAATTTCACTTTTTGAACAGGCTAACGAAAACACCTTCATTCTGTTATTCAAAACATCCTTAAAGTGCTGTGGCGTTGTAAGTACCAAAAAATAATTAATTCGTACAATTAACGCCCAAGTTAAATAAAATTGATATTTCGAGTTGTGTTCTTATAATTCGCTAGAACTGTCGCGTCACGACTAAACGTACATATATGAATCGCACAGTACCAACAATCAAATCCGGTAGCATATGCTTGATGAAATGGATTTGATCTTTCCATCACACTGTCATTCAATGACGTCATCAGATCGAAAACGGCTTTAGCGAATAACAAAACCAGTATCACAACTTCGAATAACAATGCACAAAGACTTCCAAAAACACGGGTGTTGTAATTTTCATAACAATTTTTCCAATTCTGAAGTACAAACTAACCTGGAAATCATCTGAAAAATGCAAATTTATTTGCACCTATACTGTACTGATATATGGTGCTATATGATTCTGGAATATGATTTGTGGCGGTCTCCGGTGGCATTTTTCTGTATCTCCAATTTTTAGGAACATAGAGGGCTGGGCAATCTTTTTGTGTTGAGGGATATCATTTTTATCCCTTATCATGATTTAACAACTTGCTTCGCTTCAGTTAGCATTGTTCCCTTTCATATGGTCGATGGTCTTCCTACTTTCCTTTTAACTTTTGCGGGTTCCAGTCCAATGGTATCCTGGTTAATCTTGGTAATTTTTTCAGCGTATGTCCAATCGATTTCTACTATCTCGGCTCTATACCTGACTGATTTGTTTTTATTCAGTTCAGTGCTTCAGTCGAAAACAACTGTTTACGAACACTTGTAGTTTCTTTTTCACTATTTCTGTGTTTCGATGTCTACACCCATATAGTACAACTAATTTCACACACGAGTTGAAGAATTCTAGGCTTTATGTCCATGTGTCTTTATCTATGTTTTTGTATAGGAACCTACTGCCGCCTTTGAACAACAAAATTGTGATTCAATGCATTTTTATCCATGACTGTTGTCAGTTCGATATTGTCTGCTTCAATTTTAGACATTAAAGGCTAGTACTCAGATCGAATTCACGTGAAATTTTCATACAATTTTACCAAAGTGAACTTAGAAATGAAAAATTTCATTTCTGTTTTCCCTAAGCAGTACTCAGTTCATTAGCGCAAAAACTATAGTTATCTAAATGCACCAAAGATGGCGCGCATAAACTCTACAAATTTGTTTCACGCGAAAATAATGATTCGAAACAGTTTTTGCACGTGAAATTTGAACATTTGAATTCTCAAAAAACAATTCATTTCTATTTCACGTAAAAATAAATATATTTTTGGAGACCGCGGTAAAATTTCATTTCACTTTGAACTGAGTATACTAGCCTTTAAACTTCCCTTGTACGATTTTACGTGTCTGTGCGTTCCTGCAATTTGTGGCTTGAAATTGTTCGTAGAATTAATTTTTTGTTATTTCATCTGCATCGGTTGAGGTATAGCCCTGAATGATGGTTGGGTTTCTTATTTTTGAAACGAATCTTGCCACTATTATTCTACTGTTAACTGCTTTCCATTCCATTGCTTGTATTTATTTCGTCGCTGTTCTTCCATCTTATTTCACTTAGGTTTAGAATCTCGATGTAATAGCGTTTCATTTCTTTTTCTATCTGTGCTAGCTTTAAGGTTTCCGTTAGAGTTCTGATACTGCAGTTCCCAATTCGTGTCAGTGTACGATAACCAATGATCGATATTTAATTTGATCGGATTCGATTTTGAACTAACAAAAATTTTTGGTTCCATTAGTCCTAGACAGCTCCTAGGGCTACTGGGTAAGTAATACTGGAATTTCTTTTATTTCTAGTTTATTGTTCACAAGCAGGCATCCTAGTTTGTACTAACCAAAACAATGGTTGTTTGACGGTTGCTATTGTCTCAACTATCTCTGCCACTCACCCTCCTACACCAATAGCTAGTACGTTGAAATCTTCTACCACATGTATACTAGTGTTGTAAGACAAGCATTTCTACAATACCAAAGCATTGGTGTTGATTTTGTATATTATTTCCGAACTGTTTCGAATATAGAACAAAGCCAAGGCTTCGTCTTTCTATATAATAGAAAATCAATACACGTTAAGCTGAAATCAAATATTTGCGTAATGGAAATTCCAATTAAACATATTTACACTTTTAGCATTTAATGTACTCATTTATAATTCTAAGAACCGTGCAAAGACGCACTCAACCAATTTCTATACATCAAATGTGTATACAATAATGTATTCAAGTGCGAATCGAGAGAAGCACATCTTCATCATTCTTAAAAGTCTATTGAACTTGAAAATAAAACAAAGTGCAAACATTAATACAACAAAATAGTCGATATGTACGTCAATTATAAAAATTATACAATTTTTATGTTAATTTACAATATATTATCCCAACATCTATATATAGACGATCATGTGTACGCTTTAAGACACTTATTTGAACTTTATATGTCATCATCATCAACGTTGTTTTTTTACAAAATTTTCTCATACCCATCGCTTAAATATTAACCTTTGCGGCCAATATGTATGATGACAAGAGGCTATATACGTTACAAGTCATGAGAACTGTATATACAAGTTAACAAATTTTGCAAAATGTGAGATTCACGTATTCACCTTTTGTTCACTTTGTGGTACCGATTACATTATAGTTTATATAAATCTATTATTTTGTAATAGATCAATCAAATAATATTATACTCGAATGAATCACCTAGTTACATACAATTTGTAACATACAGAACAGTTTGGTATGTCTCGTGTGTGTGTATACGTAGACATAAAAAATCGTTATGTAAGCGCGAAATGGTTCGAAAAAAAAAATTAAATTCCTTTAAGTCTTATTGTCAATTTTAATTAGATATTATGTTGTACATATACACATCGACTCGTATAAGTCGAATTGAAGGTGACTTTATTGTTATTTATCTATCTACGTACATGTACATATATTTAGTTAAGTTGTAAACTTGTTTGGTTTTGTACTTTAATGTAATAAATTTAATTAATGTTGAAAGTGGTTTTTGCTGTGCGATTCTTTGAGATGTAAAATTGATTAGATATTTATTACATATGTAATAGATGATATAGCTTAAAATATGGGATGGATCAAAAAACTCATTAAAGTCTCATATTTCCATCAGCTTATGTCTGGTATGTGGTTATTTTGGTAATTTGATTTTCGGAAATTTATGTAAATCAAAATCTTAGTATTTAAATCTGGCAAAAAATTTTAAATTATTAATTAATTTTATTTTAATTGTAATTAATATTTGGTTTTCTTTTTATTTTCAGGTAAGATAACTATTTTATCTTTACGGAACGTGACGAACGTATACGATAAGAAGTAAGTATTTTCTTTCGCGAAAATCGATTTTAGTCTGTCGTACTACGGGGATCATGCGTAATCCAACATGTTTTGTGAGTTAGTCCAATTCTTACATATCTACAACAACCTGATTTTATTATAGATAATTGTGTTAAAATTATAAGACTCTCGGGTTCTCTGCTTCACAATTTACGTTCAAAACCATGATTTTGTTATAAAGAAGGTTTTTAGGATCTTCATAATTTTAAATATGAGGCCGCCGTGACTGGTGTGTAGATAGCGCAATCTGGATGTAAAATTTTCACACACTTTTTTGGCGTAGACAGGTAACTTTCTCAAAGAAAATAAACTAATGGAGTTAGATCACTTTTTTCTCAGAGACCAATTAACAGAACCGTTACGTGAAATTTGTTCTTCGTGAAATGATTCTAAAAATTGTTTGTATTCCGCCTAGAGTGGCATGTGGTAGCGTCCTGTTGGAACCAAATATCAGCAAGATTTATTTAAATCAATTCGGATACAAAAAACTTAGGTTACGTTCACTGTTGACTTACATTCTGCCCATCATCGTTTTTCAAAACATATGGACCAATGATTCAGCCGATCCACAAAGTGAACCAAACAGCGATTTTCTCTCGATTTAATAGTGTTTCGGTAAAGGCTTGTGGAAACTGTTAAATATTTTTTTCACATGTAAAATCTCAACTCAAATTTAAAATTATGTAAAAAACAGCGTAAATTCCATTTTAAAAAATGAAGACAACACCATTCGTTGTGCCAGTGTTGGGCGCGTAAATTACACGATGTAGTTTACACAGTTATTTACATGTAAATTACACAAGTAATTTTTTACATTACGTAATGTAAACAACGACTCTTTCATGACAAGGGCGCTATCTATTATATAATTTAATAACTATTAATTAATAATTTAATAATTGTAAAAATTGACAACGTTACACAGTCAATTTTTACAATTACAATAAAACAAAAACAAATTAATATGTCAAAAATTTTTGATATGGTTTTGATAAAAAAAACGTAAGTATGTATTAGCATTGGTAATATCTGTATTTTAAATTTGAACACAGATGGCAGTGTAAATACATAAATGAACTTCGCCTAGAATTGGTAGATAACTAAAAGTCTAAAATAATTATGATTGACCGTCTAAATGAACGGTTTGATTGGTATTAATGATGCGTTTAACCCTTATAAACATATATTTGTTACATTTATACACTATTTCCAGTTATTTTTCAGAGTTTTCACGTTTTTTACTTATTTTATATAAATTACATGTTTTTTACTGTAATTTAAGTTATTTACATAAAAATGTAAATAACGTTTCTTACATGTAAAGTGCCCATCACTGCGTTGTGCCATCTATAATTAACGTAGAAAAATTGTATATTTCCAAAATCAGGTTGTATATTTCCAATAGGGTTCAAGTTATTAGTTGGAAAGTAATTTTTTCACCTTTATCAATAAGATGATTTTTAACAAATTTCTACTGTTAATAATTTTAATCTTAATCAAAAATTATAGTTACCTTCAGTATGTAGTCGTTAAAAATTCTACACAGTTAATTATTTTAAAAATTCTATTCGTAAAATAGTAAAAAGACTTTTTAACAGATGGTGCTTTAGTGACAGTTAGATTTAATCAGAGATGGCGCGTTAGTTTTATACATAAAATTTTATTTTACATTTTTTACATATAGAATGTAAAAATTAGCCTTATGTAAATAACACAATTTTTACATGGAGAAACCCGTGCTTGTGGATTATCTTCTTTCTTTATCCGACAATTCTGTTTATTAACGTACACTCATTTTGTAATCACGTAAACCAAGATAAAATCTTCCATACAGTGGAACGACACATCTCCAGTTCATGGAAACGACATCGAATTGATTGATTATGGTCTTGCTTTATGTTACGCTGTACAACATCTATCTCTTGTTTGGTATGCACTGTTTGACGTCTTTATGGATACGTATTGTCATTTAGAGTATATGTAGTGCGAAAATTGTTCATAGCTAAACGAACTAACCTCCCTGGTGGATGATTATGATGACCGTAAAATGGACGATGACTTTGGTGAACAGAACCATTATTTAGATAGAGAATTTCAACAATTTGCAAACATTGTTCTGGCGTGAGTCTATTCATTATGAAACGGAAATTCACACAAATCGGTGAGTTGTGTCACGGGTTATTTCAACTACTAAACTATAATGAATCATGTACGAGTATGCGGCTAAAGATGATTCCTATTGCACATATCTCGAAATCAAGGTCGCGATATTCAATTTAATTCCTGCGACACTTCGAAATAAAGTAACAATGGACCATTTCATACCAAAACTATACAGGTACCAGTCTATAGATTTTACCGTGAGTTTTCATTTTTTAACCTCAATTTATTGACTGGTCTGCCAATACCCTGAAACTGATAAATTCTAGCATTAATAACTGCGATCTGCAGTTGATCTGGAAACTTTGATTGTACTCTAGGTTGCCTACTCCAAATTTTATATAGTGTTTGTTGTTTATATGTAGTGCGTTGTGGGAGAAGGTCCTAGATTTGCTCAGAGCTGATCATAATGAGATTATGAATAACCGGGTCGTTTTAACTGATATAGCATTGAGCACTGTGCCATTTGGTCAGTATATTTACTATATATAGTGAAAGGGTAGAAAGGTAGTGACATAAACAGGGTTTTATGGACGAACATGTAAATATTTTCACGATTCTTTGATTAACATTGAGTAAACAATTTTCTACATGATAAACCGGTATCTACTGAAAAGTTACGGCTGATTCGGTTTTGAATTATCTGTATTGCGTAAAATGTTGATTTTAGCAAGCAAACAAAAACTATGTTTGAACGGCGTTACAGTGTTAATCAACGAACCTTTAATCACCCATCAAAGGTTCATGCTTATGGTTACTTTTATTCTTAACGATTTGTAAGACTAGTCCTCTTCACAAGAAATCTTAATGTTCAAAACCCGATGAGAAGCTTTTAGGGAATGGACATATAGAGATTGGGTCCTACAAAAGAATAACGACCGGAACATTGGCTTTGCTCGCCGTAGAAAGAGTAAAATGTCATTGAAACAATAAAACAATAAATTGGCCGTCATAGAGTCTAGATGCTAATCCATTGAAAAATGTCTGGGATCTTATGAAGACAAAGCATGCCTTCTGTACACCACCTGGGGGTCTATGACATCAATAATGTTTTCATTCACATCACCGATCGTGATCAGATAAAAAAAGCCCTCTTTTGTATCTGGCCCTTATCGGAATTCGAACTACTTAAAATTCTGATGAAACTTCAGCTTATGAATTTTACATACGAGTGTGGTATGATTCACAAGTCTAATCGCCCAAAATTTTTGATGAATCTAGTGAATGTGGAGAGCCATGACTTGTGCCAAACAAAAATTTTAAAAGACATGATCATGAGATTATTTTCAGTAACTATACGGCCTTAAACCATCACTTGTGCTGCGGCATGTTACCGTATAACCACTTATCATTGAATAGCCTGCAGACCATATAGGAAAATCCACTGGCATTAAGTCCGTTAAATATGGCGGCCATTGTTGTGAAGAAATAGAGATGGGAACTTTTTATTTTAAAAAACGTTTGGATTCACGGGCTTTATGGGATGGCGCCGAGTTTGTTGAAACGTTCAATGGTTTCTGCTAAGAAATTTACTTGCCCAAGATAACAAAGCATTTTACCATCTTTGCTCTTGTTAGGCGAACTGCCATTTGTATACAAATATTTAATCAATGCGATTTTTCCCCAGTTGAACTTTGTCGTTGATTATAGGTTCAATTCTGCGTTTTAACGTCCACCTTCATGGCGGTTTCATTTTAAAGAGCACGCTCTCACCGGTTGTTTGGTTGCTGCAGCAGCGTGAAATTGGTAACACTTCGAGTACCGACCCCAGTATAAGTATATCTATCCAGAATATTAATCAAGCAGATCATACGAGTATATATAAACCTCAGTATAAACACCAATAATGTACACACTACATTAAACGATACCGCAGTGCGGTGAATTTTTTATAAGCATAGTTTTTTATGTATACATACTACATACATTATATTGAAAATATGTTTTAATGAATAAAGCTTAATGAAACGAAACTAATTTGGCATACAATGAGTTTTTTGTAAAATTCATTCATATTCCAACAAACAGGGTTACAAAAAATGTTGGTGTGCTAACCGAAGCCGCTGGGAGATTAGGATACACGAGACTGATTTGCTCAACATGGTCACCCTGTACATATGGACACATATTGGTTTAAGAACCAAAAAATAATATTTTTTGTTGAAACATAATAAACCTGTCATATTAATTACAAACTACACCACAAAACTATACACTCGTATAACTACAAACAAAATATATAAAATTTTATGACCAAAAAGTAAAAATACCAAACTTGATTCTCTTCTTCGCTATATAACAAACACAAAAGCACTCAGCCATACATAATAATTTCGATCGACCATCTTCTTATGTATACATAAATATGAGTACATACTTGGCTCAACTCCTTTAAGAAGTAAGAAGAATACTTCTTATATTTTTATGATGCTGCGAGAATACCGCGATATAGAGAGAGTTAAAAAATCAATGAACTTAACCAACAATAAAACTATAATAATTGAAAGAAAATTCTTGCATCAAAAGTTGTGTTAAATGTTGCTATAAACAATTCAATGAACTTAACAAAAATTTTTAGTTCGTTTGCCAACTACTATCGAATTGCATAATAAGAATGTCACACTCGAACATTTACATATATTATATGTAGAATTTCGTCGTGCTGTTTGAACTAGATTCGAAAATCATTTATAAATATCGTTTAGTTTATGGAATTTGATTATATAAACAACTCTATTTAAAGGGGTTTCGGATTAAGAAATGCATTTTTGGTATTAGGCCAAATACTCATCATAATATTATCGTGTCGCGAAATACGAGGGGAGTAACAAAAGTTCGGTTAGTACAAATGCCAAATCCTCTGCAATTGTTTTATGAGACTTCAGAACGATCGGTTAAAACGAGACCATTAAACGAAATCTGATGCATCAGACGAAGTTCCACCATCAATGCAAATAGAAATTCGCTATGCCGTTACTTCAGTTTTCGCCGTAAACTTAAGTAACTACAAATATTCAATGAATGGCAAACTGCTTATGGAACGATTGCACCACCTCTACTGACTATTTCTTAGTGGTTTTGAAGGATCGAGCCGGGATATTTTTTGTAGAGTATATTTTTTTGTATAATCTTCCACTGTGACTCTATTGAAGTTTAAAGTTGGCGAAGATTCACAATCGACACAACAAAACCATTGCAGATGAATTGAACTTGAATAGCAGGGCTGTATCGTGTAAATAAAATAATCATCTGGGATACACGACAAAATCTGCTCGATGGGTTTCATACATTTATTTCATGAGGCCCAAAAAGATGATCGAGTGCATTTTGCTAAATTTTTGTTTAGACAAATTTTGTGACAATAGAAAGTTGCAGAAGTAATTATGATACTTAAGCCAAACAAACATACGAATGTTAAACTTCATATATAGGCCAATTTCTCTGCTACATCGAATTACTGATGTAATCGAGAAATCATTACAAAGCAAACTAATTCACCAGGGGCTAGAATTCAAAGAGTAACAGCAGGAGTGCCTGTCCAACAACACTCCCAGTAGTACCTGCTGTTACAAGGGAGTGTTGTTGGGCCAATCCCTTACCTCCTATATACTAGAGATATACCAATTACAGAGCAACAACGAATTTGGCCAATGACACGCAAATACTTGCAACAGCAATGAACATCAATGACTGCACAAGTAGTGCCGCATGCAAACACTGCTAAATGTCTCGGCATGACTTTAGATGCTAAACTTAGGATGGAAGGAAACCATTAAAAAGAAGAGAAGGAATTGGTTCTTAGAGATACAATCTGAACTAGTGAACTATAGACAAATTCTGAAACCTGTATGGACATATAGGGGTAGCCAACTCTGGGGTTGTAGCAATGATCATACAAACAGTTCAAAATAATTTTTTTTTTTATTACTATGCAATCTGTTTTGGGGCTCAAGGCACTCCCAACTCTTTCGTGGTTTGCTTATTTACGTCCTTACCTTACGCTTTGCAGCCAAATCGAAGACGTACGGCTTTATAGGTTCGATTTACCTAACTATATGCACCTTGCATAGTTCCATGCCAGCCTATAGTACTGACATAGAAGATGGGTCGGTCCATGGATCCTGCACTCCAACAGGGGGTCACAGTTGTGTTCATTCACACCGCCGATCGTAATCAAGTAAAATTCTTTTTGCCTCCCGCCCCTATCGGGACTCGAACTCGGTACCTTCCGCTCCAACTGCCGCAGCTTTAACTACTGCGCCACCTAGGTGGTCAAAATAAAATCCTGCGACGTATTGATAATGAACCAAATTGTACAACGACAACCTCCATCGAGATCTTAATATCGAGGTTGTTGCTCATAACCACCTACAAATCTGAAGAATGGTGTATGTTTACGATCACTCCAACAATAAGACTGCATAGAACCAAACCACTGGACTTGTCGCAACTAGAAGGTCTGACCAACTAGACTTACTGTGGTGCAAAATGTAAGGTGGAGTTACACAAAACTGCGGATATGTGATTATGCCAACTAATCGAAATACCTTCTTGAAAACCGGAAGAAAGACGATTTGCGGCACTACTTTTTACATCAAGACAACGCGCCAACTCAAACTGCTGAAATAACAAGTATTTTTATTGTGATATCTGGCATCGAACGAATACGACCAGCACCATTCTCCGGATCTAGTAGCTTGCGATTTCTGGATATTTTTTAAAATTAAAACCAGTTTCAGTGAAAGGTCTTTAAGAGCTAGAAAAGCTAAAAAAGACGAAAATTAAGAATAAATTAGACAACTAAGCGAACTTTTGTTACTCCCCTCGTATATATTATACATTATAATGATCTGGTTGAACCACCTACATATTTCTATAAGAATTTATTGGATCTGTTTTGTTGTAGGTAGCCGGGGTAATTTAATCTTATTCGATAATAATCTAGATACATAAATAGTGTGATACACAAACTTCCTTCCGTTCATTATCATAGTAATTTAATCTTAAATTATTAAAAGAGATAATTTTAAGATATAAATAAGACAAGCGATCGGAATATCAGTTCATGTCTTTTTTTATTCGAAAACTAAATCCCAGCCAATAAAATCGTTGCATACATAGTATGAATACAGTTTTATTGATAGGATAAAAAAATAGTTTTTATTATTAAAAGTACCCAATGCACAGGTTAATTACACATTTACAATACACCTGAATCATATAGTTAAAAGTCGTTTTACTGAGAAGCAGATTGATTTTTTTTATCGTTTTCTCGTACCTCGATTGCGAAAAGTCGTTTTATAAAAATAAAAATGTGTGCCCAATGGGCAAAAATACGATTGTAGAATAATATACTTGCGGCTCAATTATAAAATTGTTAGATTAAGTTATAATGGAAAGGCATTCAAATGGTATACCGACCGTATATGTTTAATTGCCATCTTATGTTACATGTTATTGAATTATCGTTTCTACAAATTAGATCTTAAAAATGTTGGAAAGAAGTTTTGTATATCAATTATCTAGTTATTTTGTATTAAATAAGTGTACTTCACAAACCAATGAATAATTATGTTTCCAGGAAATATCAGCTTATTTACATAACTGCCTGACTTCAATGAAGAGCTTTGAGTTGACATATGTAAGAATGTGTGGACTTGAATTGTGACTTATTTTTAAACTTCAGTTTAATTACGATAAGCTAATCATACATCAAGGCGCCGATACACTAATTGAGGCGCGGCAAACTAAAACTATCGTAGGTTGCCAAGTTATTAGGGAAAATTCAGAAACAATTTGAACAAACTTTTTTATCAGCCAGGAAAGCGCAGTAATAGTTCAGGTTTTGTGACACGAAGCCAAATCGTGCTTAAATATGTACTCCTCATCTCTAGGGAAGTATACATGGACCTGAGGCGGGATTAGATTTTCCAGTACTCGTTCTTACTGATCTTACCTCAAAGCCCTTTTTTTATATAATGGAGAGACGTTCCATACCCTTGACTGAGATCACTGGCCAAACTTAATAGGATGTTAAACATTTTCCACAGGACAGTCTGAGTGGAACTGCTCTCCTAGGCTGCGTCGGCCGAATGAGTATTTTTGCAACCACAATTTGAAATGTTGCCTCGTTGGAGAAGCAGGTCTTTAAAATAAAAAATATCATTATCAAGGCATACCACAATTTTATAAAAAAATTATAATTACTTGATACCAGTCCGCAACAATTATAATTCGATGTTTTCTGGGCCCTTGCATTTGCTTTATATTTATTGTTTCAGTCAGGCGTGATTTTTTTGTTAGGTGACAACCGATCAGGTTCTCTTCAGTAGTCGTCTTTCGACGGTCTTTTTCTCGATGTTGATACCCATATAGACAAATGTTTTTGTTACAGTCGGTTCGAGTGGTGTTCCTTTTTGTGCCTCATTTTCTAACTGAAAATAAAGTGAGATTACTTTCTAACATTAATACACTAACAACCGACTTTACCAAATGTGAAATAACCTGCCAGTGTAACCACTTTTTATTTTAAGAATGATATCAGTCTCAAGAATTGATGGTAGAATTGATAAGAACTACGTTTGCAGAACAGTTTTTGGAGGCCAGTTTTTAGTTTTCACCATTTTTATAGATCTCTTGAATAACTTTACCAACGTCTCAAATCGAATTTAACTCTACAGTGGTAAATAGCAAACATTCAACTTACAAAATGACAGAGGGAGCTGTCACACTTATAAATAAGCATGCTATATCACACTTATAAGTATAAGTAGCAATTGATAAAATCTTAGAAATCGGTGAACGAACTGACTAGGTATCCTGAACCTGCGAGGATCTCTCTTTCTACAGGAAAGGACTTGTTTAATGTTCTGACTTATAAAGAAACTTCTTGACCAGAAACTGTTGCCTTTCATCTACAAGCTGAGAGCAATGGTAATATCAATGAACATAACACTTAACGTTAAAGGTGTTTCTGAAGAGTGAGTGTGTGTGAGAGAGAGAGAAGTAATCACAATTTGGGTTTAAATGGATTATCAAAACTCTTCTTTGAAACTCGATTCCAATCGCGCATCTAGTCAGAAAACCACATCTCGATGAAATACAAAGTGCCTGCTGCA
This sequence comes from Tipula lateralis, assembly GCA_963932295.1. NCBI lineage: Eukaryota > Metazoa > Arthropoda > Insecta > Diptera > Tipulidae > Tipula > Tipula lateralis. The sequence goes on along the minus strand of OZ010738.1, from coordinate 32,662,474 downwards.
TTTGTTCAAATAAAACATTTAGATGTTTACCTGAGACTGTTAGAACAAGATTCTCAGCAAAGTTTTAAGCATTCTAGCTCTATCCCAACAATGCGAGACCAAATCATATATTCAAGCCATTTGACAATAGTAAGGATCAATGATAAAATACCAAGACAAAGTAAGTTTCGTTGTAAAGAATGCAGTAGTTGGCATGAATGAAAGGAAAATTGTGTTGTAATTCAATTGGGAAAATTTCATCACGATCCCCAGTTTATTGCGCAAGAGTGAACGGCGCAATCTGCTTTCGGGCTAGTTCCTAATTGGGTGATTCAGTATTGGTTTTGTGAAAACACGATCCGAAATGTTTATGTCGTAGCCACGAGAGTTAACAGTGAGACAAAACTCTTGTTGAAATTTTTAGTTTGGTGAAGTAGTCTGGCCATCAGATAAATGAAGAACATTAAGGCAAGAATCATTATTTTAATTTACGTTTTGTTAAGTCTATCGACAACAGATGGACAAGTTTGTAAAACAAAGACTAAGATTCGTTCACAGATCCTGTTACTTAAATGCTTGTACAGAAATTTAAACAAAAAAGTCTGTGAACAAATATCATTCTTATATTTTACAATGTTTTTTAATGTCTAGGATGCTATTGCAATCACCAGGGAGGCTACATACTCTAGCCTTATTCTTATGTTTCTTATAAAAGTTTTCTGAAGTTTTTAAGGTCACAATTCAAATACGGTTTGCCCCGGGTCTTTTGGTCAGAAATAAGAGGACATTAAATTTTGAAAGAATCAAAAACAGCCTTCAATGGGATGAGCAATGAAGCAAGGTCCACAATCAGTGCAAAGAATCACTTTAAAATTTGTGACTGGATCGAATTGTGTGGAAACAAGTAGACTACTGTACTCATTTTGTGTGTCTAAGAAATTAGAAAACCTGGCAAAGGTTGGCAATTTTTACAATTTTATTTATAATATAATTGATATTTGAACAGCCATAACTTGAGCATCCCGTAAACTACCAAATAGAAAAGCTAAAATTGGTTGAATCAATAAATTTCTATACCAATAAAATACCATGTAAGAGTAATTACTTTTTTATAGTAGTCAATAAAAACGGATGCTAAAATATAACATATGTCCTATGGCATAAAATATGGTTTTCAAAATACTTAATTAATACTACTAATTACACATCATTCATATTTTAATTTTTAATTAATTTTTTTATCGTCTTTTTATGCGAACAACATATGTAGATTATAGGTTGCAGAATGTATCGTGCTATTAAACTCAAATGCGGATGAAAATTTATTGGCCAGTGGGCAAAAAATAAATTACAAAAGAAAATACTGGCAATAAAATCGGTTATATTTTATAACCGTGTGGTGGAAAGTTGTTGATCGATAGATCACTGGTTTATATTAATGTTTTTTCACATGTTAATTTAATCAATTCTGGATTTGTTTCAACTGTTCAAGTTGTTATAGTGTGTAGGTGTAGACGGTTTGAGTAATTTGCAAAATACAGTGCCAGCATTACCGGTACCATATTTTGTAAATATTTTGAACGAAGTATACGGCCCATAGAATGTACCACCTCGGTAACCAGAGGCCTTATATTCAACAAGGTAGAACTACTCTGGCGGAAAAAATTACTACGAAGCAGGATTCCGTCCAAATTATCAAGTATTTTTGCTATAGATGATTCTCTCCAAGTTCTACGAAACATCTCGCGATGTACACCAAGTATTCCTAGATTTCAAGGCGGCCTATGAATCGATCAATCGAATGGCTTGCGCTTGAATATTTAGGATAAGCAGAAATTGTACAGGTGTTACTCAGACGCGTTGTCTTGTGAGAGTTGAACCTCGAAAAATGTGTACGAAAGAAGGCTTCTAACATCCGAGAGAAGAATAATGCAAGTGGTATATAGACCAAAACGCGACGTAATGGCACACCCGAGTTCTTTTCAATCATAAAATCAGCAACTTTATACGAATTCTTGATATCGCACATGTAATCAAAGGACAGAGAATACGCTGGCTCGGTTACGTTCGATGTGCCGATCCGACCCGAAAGATGCTGTGATCTTTAAAAAAATGTCACTTTTCGAAGAGGTCGCTGTTGGCGACGATGGCTTCACGGGATAGAGAAAAATCTGGCATCTTCTAATTCTTTACAAAAATATGAAGAGCCGATGGAGTCAGATTGTGGACACGGTATGGGCCAACAATGGTCTGTAAGGACCATTAAAAAGAGAAGCTAACTTTTGCGGCTCTATCTCAATTGTTATTGAAGTTGCTAAATTTAGATACATCTTTCGTGTTTTGAAAGTAAAACACGACGCTCTGGGAAATTCTTAATTAATTGTTGTGATTAATTAATTAATGAATTTGCTATTCTACGACTAATGTCGTTAATTTTTCATGTTTCTGAATGCAAGCATTTGCCTCTGACGATTTTCGATTTCAATATACCCACAACAAAATTCTAACCACAGAGTCAATGTCTATACAACTTTTACTGATTTCGCTTACCTCGCGAAATGACATTTACACAAAACCCAAACCAAAACAAAAAAGACATATACTATCTAATTACACCCACAAAAAAAATAAAACTAAAACCAAAAAACTTAATTATTTGCAAGTATAAATTATTAATAAAAAACCAAACAAAATTTCACTCATCTTTCTTAAATAATAGCGCGAACTGGTAACAACAACAACAATGTTAAATAAAGAAAGTAAAGTTATTAAATAAAAATATTGTTAAAGTGAATGTACCGCACACACAACATTATATTTTTGATTACTCTATCATTAACTTTGATACGTTTGTGCCATAACAATAAAACAAATCTCGAAGAGATTGGACAGTTGTTCCTTTAATTTAATTTGGCAAATACATAAAGTGGGTGGGCGGCTGAACTATCTAATATCATCGAACATGATATACCAGAAATTATATTATATTTTTTTTTGCATGAAACCCAAAATGCTAAATATCATGAGAACTTTGGTTTGTTTGTTGTAATCTTTTTCTTCTTAAAGACTTTGTTTCTTATATATAGCATGACAACCTGTACGATTAAGAACACATCGTATATTTATATTTAAATTATAAATTAGTTAAGTTATGTGTATACACGCATGTAAAACGAAATGTTATAATTATTTTGTGTTTTCCGGTTACATGAAAATCTAATTTTGTTGTATTTCTTGATATTGTTTGTATACGATGTGTGGGATTTCAATTATATGTATGTCAGGTCATGCAGGTAAAAACTATGTTTCTCCTTTAATTTGCATCGAGTTTTAAGTATACAGGGTGTCCCGAAAGTGAGTGACATGAATGACTTTACTTTTACTACTTCACACTGTGAAGCCCTCCTATCAAGTTATAGCCGTTTGAAAAGGCGTCATTCAAATTTAAACAAACCTTGTTTCGTTTCTGTACCATTTATCTTTTAACAATTAGTCTACGACGGTAAATATTTTTTCTTGAAAACATAGTTCAGAGTCTTAGCTTTCAGAAAAGCTCACTATGTGTGATATTTGCAAAATTATTTTATCTAAAATAATTAAATGTTTCCAATAACAATTTTGAAGTTTCTTTATTAGACCAAAGCCATCTTTATTAATAAAGCCTTAATGAATACTCAGGTTTTACACTAAACTGATGTTTATTTAGTGTATTAATAATGTACGTTTTATCAAGAAAATCATACGAAACGTATACATTTATTTTTATGTTTTTATCTATTGCAAGTTCGAGTTTTTAAAATGTTATTTTATAAAATGACATATATATAAATCACGACCAAAATTAATTATAAATTGATCTATATTTTAATAATTTTTTTTCTAAAGATTTATTTTTAATCTAAAAGTGATTAAATACGAATTCTTACATGTTCAATGAATATGCTGATATGGTATGTGTTTTATACGACGATAATGGAGCTCCAAATAACTTATAATACTATAAGAGAAATCGTGTCAATTTTCATAGTAAATGCCAACGACAGCATGATTTCGTTAAATATAAGTTTCGGAGAAGATTTCTAGATGGCAAACCAATACGTTTCAACGAGAACAATAGATGGATGGCACGCGAAGTAATTTTTTAATGAAATGACATAATTTTTATAAATATAAGCCCATTTACTTCGAAAATTTCCAATTTCGATTATAAAATTAAATTTGTTTTTTAGATTTTAGATTTTGGTTTCGTTAATAATTCGTTAAATATAAAAAACTGCAGTTAAAGAATGTTAATATTTCGTTCAACTACTACTAGTGCCATCTTATAATCTTTTCTGGAATTATATCATGTTGACATCCATCCTCATTATTACCAACAGGTTCAATATATTCTAAAAGTTTTGTTTAAATTTGAAAGGTATTGATTTCATTTTCATACAAGGTGCTACGTTGGAAGGCGCCTCGTCAAACGGCTATAACTTGATAGGCGGCTTCACAGTAAAGTGGTAAAAGTAAAGTCGTCTTCGATTTGATCAAGGAATCCAACCGTACCATTCGTGTCAGTCACTTTCGCGACACCCTGTATATACACGAACAATGCGCGGCGGCGTTAACATACTGTACTATGTTTCGTTTTTGTTATTTAACTTGATTTGTATGTTGTTATTATGTACATGTACCTATACCTAAAAAAAACGCTAAAATTATAAATAGTTTTTCAATAAATTTATATTTTGATTGAATTGGTTGCGGTTTTGAGAATTAATAATAATAAAAAATAAAAGTGTTTAAATATAGTTTTTAAAATTGATTTAGTGGAGCAATGATTTTATATAATGATTTCGACATCATTTTTGGCATAGATTTTTGTGGGCTATACACAAGTATATACAAAGCGCGCGCAAATATGTCAAAATATGGTCAATAAATCATACATGTATCGACATATAATTGGATGACCTCACTTGGTTATAATACTAGTATATCCACCCAAAAATTTGATTAAACACAGTAGATATCGCTAAACAGGTGACTCAGCATCGCATATAGCGTTGGCGGCCCATTATTACCTGAAGAACAAAACGAACACAGCAATAGTATTTGCAAACGTATAATAGCTGTGCAAATATAAAATGACAAAATATATAAATTTCCGTAATAATAATAAAAATCATTGTTTACCAAGCCGAGAACACGATGAAGAAATTGTTGATATGCGAAGACACGCAATATATAAGATTGTTGTATAACTAATGTACATTGTTGTGATCGCGACAATATATATATATATAAAACATGTTCCCCTGTTAAGTGTATTCAGGTGCGCGTTTTATTACTAAATCTTTAAGATGGTGCACTTTACGTTGATGATGAGTCAATTTTATATAACCGTTTTGTCCACTCAACTATATAACAATATATTAGTTAGTGTACGATTGTTAACTATATGGCATGGAATTAATTTATTCTTTTATTTATTTAAATTATTTTTTAACAAATAATTTGCATTTTTCACAAATATCATTTCCGCAAATTATAATACATTTCTTTTGTATATTTCTTTCAATAAATTCTGTAACTGTTATGCTAATTAGAGTGTCAAATACTATGTTTTTTTTTCAACTATTGTTAAAATACGAATATAATTACTCGCGTATACCGCAAAGTATTTTCCAAAACATTTATGAAGTGGAAAATAATAAATTTAATTTATTTTTCCTCATCGTTCGACTTCTTCATGTATTATATATATTATAAAGATTGATGCGCGCGGCTCCATTCTAGATCGAGAGAAGAAAGAAAAGATGTTAATTTATTAGGTGGCATATGCGAGTGTGTCTATATATAATGAGGTAAATAAATGCCTTCACGCCTTCAATTTTCATGTAGACTTTTGTTAGAAATAAATCAATATTCTCAATCTCATATTTATTGTAATTTTACTGCTTTTTTCTAAGAACATCACATTATTGTTTGAATTAGGGTTAAAGTGGAAAGTACATCCAAAGGTCAGAAATATGTTCGATGTCTGAACTATGAGAATTGAATAGGAGATAGGTAGCTAAAGTTGGATTGTTCCACAAATACGTACAAATGAAAGATATGTCGTTTCGATATAATATCTACAAAGTGTGCTTAAAGAATTATCCGATCAAGGATTTATTTAAATCTAACAAAGGACGATACGTGAATCTAGTTGGTTTTTAACTGTAACAATTTTGATGTATTACGTCATCAGTCAAAATGTTGAATCATTAAAAATTTGATTTAATGTCTAAACATATTCAATTTTTCTGTATCAAAATTCGATCGGTCCCTATAGTTGGAATTGGTTTTGAATCTGTAGACTCTGCACTTTACTCGTGTTAATTATGTTTTTGAAACGAGAACAAAATGGCTTCGATTAATCACCAACACAAACAGACATTATAAATTTTAACTTGGTATGGTTCTAAAATTCTTCAAGGTCAGGAGAATTCGGGTAGAGAAACCGACGAGTATATGTCACCGGTAAACATCTATAAAAACTATACTTCTAGTGACTAATATACCATCAATGTATATTCCATGATAATAATTATCCATAGGAAGGAGCGACCTAGCGTTGTGTTGGGTGATCGTGGATATTTAAGTAACCTCTTGAGGTGACTTAGAAGATGGAAGTATTTCTTTATTGAGATCCTTACGGTTGGTGGAAAATTGGTTGTTTTTCTGTCCTAATGAGGTAGTTTACTGTAGTTTTATTGAGTTGCTAGTTTGCTGTATAAAAGATGGCTCTGTTACGGATTATCGAGCTATTCGTTTATGGGAAGTTTTTTCGTTCTATAATTTCTTCAAATTTGATATACAGGCAAGACCTGGAAAAGCATAATTTTTGAATAATTTACTTATTTATTTATATAATGAACTTAATTAATTTTGTCAACCAGATACCCTATTTTGAGCTATAAGCTCATTCAGAATGAGGTGTGTAGTATCTTCATCTCGAATATGTTTGGCAATTTTTCTTTAAGCGTTCAATGTTGCTTGAAATCACAAGATTAATTTTTCAACTTCAGTTTTGCTCCCAATCAATCTTTTGTCCTCTAACTATAACTCCAAATATGGTTTATATCTGATATCTTAATTAGGTAGTTTAATTCGTCATTGTACCAAGTCTTCTTTTTAATAAAAATTTAAATAGTTCTTGTGCCACAAACATGTAAGTCCGATTTCCTGGTCACTGATCCATTTAAATTTGCAAAGAATCATTTAATTAGAAAAAATACAAAATTATAATTTATAAGAAAAATTTTTCACAACATTCTGACACAAAAGTCAACGCCTGAGCATAAGTTTATTATAAGTTTTCAGATATTTATTTGGTACTCTGTTGAACATATTCCAGGATGGTAACAAACCAAAGAACACAACAATTGTTGGCTGGTTCTTCTCTTATCATATTATATTAATTAAATTAATTGCTACATATTCCTGAGCCATTAATTATTAATTGTTTTTTATAGTTTTATATTAATAGTTTAATTTTAATCATTAAGTACGAGACTGCGGATTAGTGTGAAGTAATAATTTGCCAGGTGTCTGTAACCGGGTTGTTTTTCATAACTAGCATACTTTCCTGTCCTTATACGTATTGTTTTATGTAAACTACTGTAGAAATAGATGGTGTTATCCGAAAACCAAGTACACTCATCAATTGTATTATTCCATTATATATATTTTTGTGCTGGTGTATCAACGTAAAACTTTCAAGCCTAGTGGCACGTGGCTGATCTAGAATAATATCTTCTGCGTGGCTGAACCAGACAGATATTCAATGACATCATCAGATCAAAACTGATCTAGCACGATATAGATAACACATCACATCACAATTCATTCATTGTAAAAAATAATTCCAAATATCCAACATCTTCATCAGATCATTAAGCAATCAAAAAGACTATCGGACTAACGGCTTCGGTAACTCTCACGGGCACCTAGCCCTCCGAGGGGCTTCAGATTTTAACTTCGAGGGACGTATAGGAGCCGGGATAAGCAAACATGTCGCACTGCGTGCCGCACGTAGGAACGGATTATATAGAATCTTTTAATGGATTTCGGTACACTTCGGTTCTCATTTTGGTGAATTCGGACATTTACCGGTAAATTCGAACATTCGCCGATTTCGGGCTTTAACCGTAACATATATACCCACAAAAATATAAACCTAAAGGAGATCTTCATTGTAAATTGGTGTATTGTGTTCCGGCCTGCTCAAGCGGAACTTGATATTTATCCATTGCTAGCCGGTTTCACAGATTTGGTTTCCATCATCACAACTAAATGAAACAAGAGACACACACGTGTTATAGGCAAACAATACTGAAACTACTTACCTGGCTACTAGTTGAATGACTTCTTTTTATTACTATGCAGTATATTGGTGGTGAATTAGCAACGTGGAGGTCTTTTCATCGTGTCATACCAGTAGTTCAACGGTACAGATCCTGCTAGTATTGATTTCAAATATTTATTCAATATACACATAAATAACCATTTGTATATTTTAATTACCAATAATAAAATATATATTAGATTTTATTACATTTTTAATTAACTTACCAAGATATATTTATTTGTTTTTACTACACGAAATATAACACAAAAATATTGTTATGTTAAACGACAAATGTCACCATTCAAATAAACGAAAGCTGGAAGCTATATAATTGTAGTACTAGATTGGTGAATAATATATAGAAATTGTACGCAGCTAAATATTTAACATGTTGGTGGTCATAAAAAAATTACAAGTATATTAAATATTTGTTTTTCAAAATTATATTTATTATTGAAAATTTCACAAGCTAACCAATTTAAACTGTAGTACTAATCCGCTATAATGGACCTAAACATTTTTTCCTAATTCCAAAAGAAAACATAAAATTTGAAACAAAATTCTGGCATTTTTATTTTGTAATTAATTTTTCGACATTTCCCGCTGTTAAATTTTCTATTTTAATATTCGTGTGTGTGTGTGCGCTTATGTTGCATTCACTGATATATACAATGTGACGGAATGAAAAATTCCATTTTGATCGTCCGGTATTTAATGTAGGCGTTTCATATTATATTAGAGCATTTAACAGAAATAAAATTATGTTGTACCTAGTTGTATATATACAATTAGCACACAAATATCTTGTTCTGACTATAATAAGACGTCTTATGTATATTTGAATTGCAATCAATAAAATATTATTATATGGTTTAAGTTAATTAAATTTATTTGATGACAATTGAGTTTGTTGCAATATGTAATATGAAGTCGAAGTTATATTTAAACGATGAATAGAAATAACATTTTCCAAATATAGATCAAATAGAAAAACGAAACTGAAGAAGAAAAACTATATCAAAGTGATTTACATTTCTAGTTTAGGTTATACCATATACACGATGTTGTGTAATTTGTTTTATATATATACTCGTAGACTACATAAAATAATGAAGTAAACGTGAAATGAGTAACTTACTAGAGTATAGATAGAGCTAGTTAGTTAACTATAAAAGACATGTTAATCAGTCAACAAATCTTTTTGAAATGTCTCTATATATAATTATTTTCGCCAAACTCCCATGTCAATTAAAAAAACATCAACAATTTTTTTTTATATATGTACCATTTGGTATTGTAGATTAAGTTATTGCCCCAAATAACTACTTCGTTACATACGCGTGATCATCAATTATAACCTCAGAGGCAGAAATTTATTTAGTTTATTTATTATTTTTTTGGTTCGGTTGTAAATAACGATAAAAATCACGAAATTAATTCATTTGGCTCTTTTGCGGCTATATATAGAAATTGCTATTATTATATTAAGCTTAAACAATCTTTGGTTCAATATATATAATATAGAGTCAAATAATATATTTAACAATTCGATCAATTATTTTTTGTGATTTATAAAGAAGTTATTACTTATTATCGAGAGTAAAAAATTACTTTTTTTCGCAGTGAAATTTGTAATTTGGGCAAAATTATTATACATGTAGAGATTCGATTGTCAATCATTTGATTAGTATTTAATTATGATTAAATGATTTTTTTCGGGGCGATCTTATATGTTTTGGGCTAGATTCGGTATATGAGAAATGGTTTATTTCCGGTAATTTCTTCGATACAGATATATAAATGATTAATTGGATGTTAAAATTGGTTTATAGCTGCAAGGATTATATTTTCAAATTTTTTGGCATTATTAAATATAATAATAATTATTTATTAGTAAATTTCTAAATTCTCTTTAACAGTATACATACACATCAATTACTTGATTGTTAACATGTTAATGATGTACGATACACAATTTGGTTGCAAACAGATTTAAAAAATAATCTTATCATTCAACCTGGTATAATATAGTTCATCTTGTATTGTAAACTGCGTATGTTTCAAAATTTGACATTTTTTCGTTTCGTAAATGGTGAATCGTGTCGTTTGTGATTGAATTTTAGTTTATGTAAGTTTATTTTGTAATTCTTATATTGTAATATGTTAATCTGTTAATTAAATATAATTGTTTGGTTAGTATTTTGAATTTGAACATAGGAAATTTGAGATTTTGAAAAAAGTTACATCAATCTATAATACACGCAACTAGTATAAATTATATGACGATGTATTTATTTTTAACATAATTGATTTAATTAAAAAAAGAAGATATGAATTAGACGTACAGATAATCACCTGATTTTCGAGATGGTTCGAAATTCCATTATGAATCTGTTAATGTTGTACGTAATATCTAAATAAGTAAAGATGTAGATGTACATTACATCTCTAGTGGTAGTTTTGTGAACCATCTTTATTGTGTTTGTCTTTACAATCTGTGAGGCAAGACTGAAGCACACTTAACTCTAATTCTATATTGTCTTTTCAAAGAGTTATATATCGTTGCTTATCCACGCGTCTTTATATAGGATGCCGGTACTTTTACTAAGTAAAGCACTAATTAAGTCTACTCCAGTAAGGCTGATCTATGATCCAATGGTTTTTCTTATATGTTGTGGTTACTGATACCGTTTCTATTCATTTATTCTGCTAGATTTGTTAATTCTTAAAGTATATATTCACTGAAAGAGCCGAAATTAAATTTTTATGCTCTGTAATTGATTGCTGAGGGAAATTTCTACGATCATGTCCAGTTAAATTTCAATAACTTTTTGAATTTATACGAATCTATAAGTAAAAACTTAATTTCGACATAGATATTGCAGCAGTAGTTGCTGGGTCCGAAGTTTTATAGCATTGCATACGGTATCTGCACAAAATCTCGAATCATAAAAATTCGACGAGTACTGCCAGTCTTGATCACAATATACTCTATTCCTAGTAGCTACATCAACTCATAAACACCATGATGTAAGCCCAAAAGTAATTATTAAGAGATGTCTATGCCAACCTTCAACACTGTGTGAGTATCTGGTACTTTCTTTAAGATTTACCGACTAGAAATAAGGTTTGAAATGAGTAGCAGCTTTGCTGTCGCATCAATTGCCTTTTCGATATCATAGAAATAATGAATTTTGGATCTAGATGTTTTTTATTTATTTGTTTGCCAACCAATGTTAGCTGATCATGGTGCAATATATTGCATAATTTTGGGAGCATTTTCAAACATCCCGTCCATGTCAAAAAGTACAACATTGTTGCTGAAAAACGATGGTTCCGTGACTCAGAGTTGCTCGTGACATCGATTGTTTTCTCTTTGAGCTTCAGCATATTAATACAATCGGCATTCTTCAAAAGTATTAACTAAGCTTTCTACAATAAATTTGGATGGTTTGTCCGAAGATGGGCTATTTTATTTTTAACAGCTCATTTGTCTTAAAATAGTGTAATTTATCAGTCAGCGAAGTATCATTTTCGTTAGTTTTTGAGTTTACTCTTGATTTACTTGATTTCTTATTCTCAAAAATCCATCTGTGCGTATTTCCGCTTTTTTCTAAATGGTAATAAAAGCCATTATTTCCAATTTAATTCCCTTTATTGAATCCCGTGACGGAAATCTCCATATTTATTTTGATAATACCAGCCTACTCGTATAAAATCGTATAAAATGAAATACATACTATTTATTTAATAACCTTAAAATACAATTGATAAATACGTTTGGAAATAAAACAGGTCATATAAAAAGTCTCCGCGGTTTTTTGGTGCATTTTATCAAGTACATATTGATCATTTGCCATTTTCGAGTAGCTTCATAATTTCATCAGAACTTCAATGGTTTATTGCAAAAAACTTAACTAAGTGGTTTTCAGTGGCGCTTCGGCCTGCCAATTTTTTACCATCAAGAGAGTTTTACAGAGACCGAAATAAATGGTAGTCAGACGGTGCAAGCTCCGCGCTATACGGTGAATGCCTCAAAACTTCTAAACCAAGTTCCATCCATTTGTACTGGGTCATAAAATATGTCTGTGGTCATTATCATAATGGAAAACAATTTCCATTCTGTAAGCCAATTGTGGATTGCTTTGTGCAAACTATCGAGTTATGCACAGCACATAGGACCGAATTCATAGTCTCGTCACTTTTTTTGTTGAGTGGCTGCTACCGCACACTTACCGGCGACGGTCCGTTGTGATACCACAGGATCTTGGATGTACGGCTATAGGTCCGAATTACGTAGAACCATTTGCGTATAGCTCTATGTCACCCTATAGTACTGACATGGACGATGGAACGGTCTTTGGGATTTTAAACTCAACAGGGAGTCCAGATGTGTTCATTCACATCACCGATCGCACCGCCCAAACGATTGATGGTGAAATATCCCTTTTTGCATCGTCACGTTACAGTAGCTCAAAATTGACAATTCCCTTCCAATCCTACCAAATACTCAATATCACCTTGTTTACCTTCAATTCAGGCTTTGAAGATTCAACAGACTTTGAATATGAGCAGTTTCGGTATTATCGTATTTCATTCATTTTTCATTGCCCATGTTTCGATTCAGCAGCATTTTACTGATGTCATTTTGGTTCATCAAATTTCTTTGAGTTAATTCATGTAGCACCCAAATATCGAGCTTCTTTTTGTAGTCTGATCCTTACAAATGATTCTAATCTGTCATGCGGGTGATGTTTAATGTCTTCCTTATTTATTGACAGGTTGTGTATCGGTCTTGCTCCACCAATTTCATCGAGTTTTGCAGTGACTGGCCGTCCAGAGCGATATGCATCGTTGACATGCAAATTACCCCTGGGTAACTCGTTCACTACGAGCATACATTTCACAAATTTTTCGGCATGTGTTTAACTTTTTTATAGTTAAAAGCATTGCATAGTATCTTTAGATATTCCACTCATTTTCAAATCAATGTATCTTGCATGTGTATAATGCATGTAATTATAAAAAAATCGTTACAAACAAAAGAAGCTTAAATGTCACCTTTCAAACACAAGTACATTTGAGACCATCGGTTGAGTGTGGCCCGATATATGTAGGCATCAACACCATTTAGTGAGTTAAAACAGTGGAGACTTTTTCATATGACTAATATTGAACTACTAAATCTTACGAGTAAAATCTGACGAGTATCGTGATATCTTACTTAGGATTTTCTGAATCTGGATTAACCACCTTCAATTGAAGTTTCTCGTTATTTCAAAAAATTAGAATTGAACTAACAAATTTAACTGAGGTATACTGTTGCTAAAACATTTATACTTTTCTTAATGCGAAGTGGTGGATATATTCTTTTAATTTATCATATATTCATCAACTATATATATGTACGTTATGTGACACACTTCTAGACAGGCAACTAAAATTGTCACCCACCTGCGTGTTTACACCACGTAACAAATTAGATACTACTATCTTATGGATTAAGATCTCCCACACACATAAATGATAATATTTTCTCTACCAGTTATTAGATTTCTTTAATTTATTTTGGCTCATGCAAGACAGTTAACTATATGATTTAATAAATTGCATCCAACAAATGTAATTTAATATATTATTACCATTGGCGCGTCAACACTCATGTAACATAACTTTTCATTTACAATTTATGTTTTTCCAACCTGTTCCTTACATTTTATCAATTTTATCATAATCCATCATATATAAATACGAGTACTATATACCGTGATAAAATGTTCGTTTACAAAAACAAAACTTGAAATTTTCCAGCTGGTGAAATTATTGCTATTTCATATATACTTCATATAGAAAAGTTGATTATTTTCAAGCTAAATGAAAATGTAACTTTTTTAGTAAAACAAGTTCGACATATGGATATATACAAACATTTATATGGACAGGAAAATTAATATGTTATAGAGAGCTCAAAGTCAAAGTTGGAATGATGGAAATACGCCTACACCAGTATATTAGTTAGCTTTTTGATTAAATTTGTTAATTGAAAAAATATTGCGGAAATTAGCCACTGCGGATAGTGTTAGGACTTTGAATTTCAATTAATATTTATATGCAGAATGCATCCGACAACCTTTGGCTATATAGATATATTGCACAAATATAATTTCATATAAGACAAATTTCGCGTAGGTGAAATTTTTCTTGTTGCTTACTTCAATGTCATATAATACGAAATATACGAGTGTCTTACTTCAAATTTATTAATTTAAGTTTTTGTTTTAACACCCAATTTATGTGTATACAAAAGAAAATAAACACTACACAAAAGTAAAATTTTCATGTCACTATAAATTTTATAGCATGTAAAACGGAAGTACAAAAGCGTTTTATATATACGAGAGGGGATCATATTTAAGTACCAATTCTGTTGTCACACAGTATATAATAAAAAATTATTATTTATGACCGAGTTGTGGTAATCAACAGCCAACAGTTCTTATGACAGGTTCAAAAATCAAATCATAAACTTTTACTTATTTTAATCTTAAATGCGGCGATAAAAAGTAACGGCGTTGGTTGGATAATATTTATAAATATATGCAAAAACCGCCAAGTTTTAATAAAAATTTGATTGCATCATTTATTTATAAAATCAAATCAATTCTATTGAATTGGATTGTTGTATGTATATAGTATTGACCGCAAATTGAATGAATCATCAGCGCGGCGGCATCAACATCGGTGTTGGTAATGCCGTTTTGTAATTTTATATTTTTTGCTATATAAGAAAAGCACACAAAAATGATAAGTTGAATGTGAAGTCAATAAGTAAATCAAAGTTATATTTCTTATTTATATACATAAGACGTTTACTCGTATATATATAATGACACAAACGTGATCAGTCTAATATACGAATATATCTAATCAATTGTAATTACTTAATTATGTCTTATTGTTATTGATTGGGTGGTTCTTCTCTATAAGATGTTGTTATATACTAGAATAATTGGTAATGGTTAATGCCATTAGCTAATATATGAATTTATTGTAAGTACATAATTGAATATTGTTGTGTGCGATGGAAAGCATTACGTGTAAAATCGTTTTTATGCTATAATACACGCACTAGTTTCTAATTGGATTATACACGTCGTGTTAGGTTATATGTTCTCGTGTAATATTATTATCGTACGCAATTTACATGGTTTGTTAAATTTTACGAAACTCGGAACTAGGTTACTTCCAGCTGGCGTAATTTTGATATACAATCGAATTTACACCATTATTTGATTTTTACGAGTGCACGATCGCCGAGACTATTTATTATACAGATTTTGGTTGAACTTATCGACCTGGAGATCTATAAATATAATTTGAAAGATTTACCAATCCAGTTGAAATAAATACTATTTAAATGTTGAAACTGGTTGCGATCATTCAATCGATCACATATCGTGAGTGATCATTTTTGCACTTTATAATTTTTGTAATGATTTAGCAATTTTCTTCATCCATTAAAATTATCTGATCTATATTGTGTGATCAGTCTGCGATTGTTTGATCATTGATCAAAGATCATTATGAAATTTTTGATGTTGTACCAAGGTTTTTATTAACTTCAGCAAAAGTTTTACTATATTGCTAACTTAGGGGGTTTCAGGAATTATTTTCGTGTTTCTTAAACGACGTCGTAGCATATCCCTCACGTGCTCAATGGGATTTAGAGTAGGTCAAACTATTCTATCAATTCCCACCTCACCCACAACGGTCTATAGAAATGCCTTCTCACATCATTAGTTGGCCACCATGAAATGGGACCTGCTCGTTTACGTCCAATATGATAGTACCTTCAACAATACGTAATTGCTTTAGAAACGGATATTTATGAATTGAAGTGTGCGAAATTTTTTGATGAGCATACTACTTGTATACTACAAATCTCATTAAGTCAAATCTCAATGGCAATTTGCATTGCGCCATTTCAGCCAATTATTCGCTGCCCCAAAAATGAGAGATATATTTTCCGCATACACCTGTTTTATATATATAGACCATAATCACAAATTAAAAAGGTTTCGTTATGGTAATAAAATAGACTTAATTCACTTACAGACATGTAATAGAGGCAATTATATTTTAAAAGTATAAGATAGCACATTTCAATTTTTTTAATAACTATCATTGGTTCGATCATACGTGAACTGCTTGCAAATAAGATTGAAATCTAAAAGTAAATAAACTATAGTTAACATGTCTAATTCTTGGTGTCTCCTTTCTTTAGCAGTCATCCTCAAATTTAACACACTGGAATTTGTGAAGAGTAGTCATCTTCATATCTAACGTGAAAGTATCAGGCAGCTTTACATACAATTTTAAAATCTCATAAAATTCGCAGATATCGATGTAGTCTATACCCTAAAGTCATCGGTGCCATACGTTGGCTTGAGCTACACCCAATAAGATGAACCTCAACTTATTTTTTATTTTCCAGCGAATTTTCCATAAAAGTAGTAATTCTGTGCTGCATCTGATCTATAGTTGAGTGTATATCATATATCGTGAAGGGATGAGTTTTCTTTCTTCTTTTACTCATAAACAGTTTTTTATTTGAGTAGTTTATTAGGTTTGAAATCCTCCTGCGACCTTCCACTGGCATGGAACGCATTTTGGTTTAAGTTTTCTTAAGCCTTTTTCAGGGAGTTTCTTAACTATTTGTCCTGAAATTATGACGTAACCACTTGTAATGTGCCTGGTTCAATTTAATGTTTAAATGGTTTAATCTTTTAATCTATTGTTACTCTTATAATCTGTTGTTAGTCTATTAGTCTTATAAGTCTTATTAAAAATTATATAATAGTATGTCAGCTTCTCTGATCTAGTCAACCTTAATTCCCTTATTTATTGTTATTCGGCCCTGGTTCATCATTAATTGATCTGACTATGATTAACCTTTTGACACTTAAAGATGTATTTAAAAAGCTGTGTGCAAGGCTGTATTTATTTTAATTCTAGCTGCAAATGGTGAACTTATTGTCAGGAAATATGTGTTGCCAAATAGTATGTAGTTTGCCAAATAGTAGTTTGTATAAGATAGTATGTATAAGTTGCGATAAACATTATATATATCCGTTTATAACGTAAGTTGAATGTAAATTTAGGTGTCAATAAACACATTTATGACCTCCTGTTAGAGTGCAGAATTCATTGGCCAATCCACCTTGCTTGTCAGTATTATGCAATGTGCAGATGGTTCTACGTAAATCAGACCTTTAGCTATATATTTACTCGATTTGAATATGTAATAGCGTAAAGTAAGACGTAAATAAGCGAACCGTGAGCCCCAAAACCGATTGTAAAGAAAGAAACAGACAGACAGTACTCGTCACAGAGAGATAATTGAATTAATTAAGAAAATCATTAAATTTGATTAAAAATACAATTGAAACTGTTGATCTTATGTAACCAAAGTTGTAAAAAGTTCTGTTGAAACTATATATATATGCCAAAAGCTTATGTTGAAGATTTAATTAAATTCCAACCCGTCTCTTCTGATCTCAATATAACAAAACACAAAGAATAATAATAAAAATATTCTGATCCACTTTTATTCATGTTATGTAACACTAAATGCTACAAACAAACATTGAACAAAAATTGAAAGTCAGTAATGTCTTCAAAATGTAATTATTTTTTTTAACTCATACTCATTAACCCTTTATTACGTGATTAATAAAATATTTTCACCACCGCAAACTATATTGGGTAAAGTTGTCGCTGTTATTAATAACGAATTTATGATTTAAAAATTGGTTGTACGATACAATTGAGTGCACACACTGCGCGCGAACTTAACGCTCAATAAATATATATTTTCTTGGATTACATAAAACTGACCACTTATCGTGTATAGTCACAATTTTTTTTTATTATTATTTAACAACAAATTGCACTTTATCAAGTCGATGGTATTTCTTAAGTATTTAACTCGTACTCTTAAGATTTTCGCTTATATTTTACGACACAGTCATAAACTCAGTTTAATTGGAATTTATTATGAAATAAAATTATGAAATATTATATCTTATCAATTAAAGTTTTGTTTTCTTACTTTACAGATAACAGAAAGTTTTGGATATTATACGAGTGCAACGTTTTGTTCATGTGCATACATTATAATTACGGGTAAGAAATACATATTTTTTTTATTAAATTCCTCGAAGGTTTTAGCATTTTTATATTATATATTAAATCGATTATATACTTTATATATAAGTCGAATTGTATATATGTATAAAAAAACTTGAATTTATAAGAATCAAAGTTGAAATAAGATCATATTTATATATAAGAAAATCCTGTAAAACCTGAAGTTATAAAAAATATTTCTGTTCGCTTATATTTTGTGTTTCTTTATCCATGCAGTGATCAAATTTACAACTGCCCACATACACACTTCGTTACATTTGTTTGGTTATTATAAACAAATATGTATATTAATAAATATTTTGCCATTTCGAATATTGTTGTATGTATATAGAGGCTTACGTGTCTATTTCACGGTGGTCAAATCACCTGTATACGAGGAGAGTAACAAAAGTTCGCTTAGCTGACCAGAAAAAGTATTTATTCTTAATCTTCGTCTTTATAATCCTCTCTACAAAATCACCATTGATTTTAATGTATTACATGAGCCTATAAACCCATTTTTTCAAAATTTTGCTTTTTAACCTTATCAAGTCTAGAATTAAACGCATCAATTATTTCCACGTTAGGGTTAACGATCTCACCCCTCAAATTTGTGTTAATATTTTGACCAGAAACCACAGGTGCTAGATGTATAACAATAAAGTTATTTCAGCTTTCTGAACTGGCATGTTGTCATGATATAGATCGCTATATATGTGGACGGCGCTGGATTCTGTTTCTCTGACGTCTAGAGTAGCGTTGGGTTGCCACTTGTTTCTGAATGAAATGAGTGAGCATTTTAACATTCAGATAGTTTGGACCTCTGGCCAGCCGGACATTATGGGGAACTGCAGGGCGGACGAACTAGCGAGAGGTTCAACTCTCCAACTGCTGTTGGAAACGCTCAAAGGCACTGATC
Organism: Tipula lateralis; assembly: GCA_963932295.1. Taxonomy (NCBI): domain Eukaryota; kingdom Metazoa; phylum Arthropoda; class Insecta; order Diptera; family Tipulidae; genus Tipula; species Tipula lateralis. The sequence continues at coordinate 32,643,008 of OZ010738.1, read as the reverse complement.
TCCCTAAGAAGACGTAAACTATAAACGATCGTTGGAATACTCAGAGGACACTGCCTACTTGGGAATATGTGGAAAGGCTAGTTCTAGAAGCTAATGTGTTTTGCAGAAGCTGTATGGACGAGGTTGAGCTAGAAACGATAATCCACCTCCTATGCTCATGCTCGGCTTTGGCACACAAAAGACATGAATATTTGGGTAAGTTCTTAAAAGATTGGACCTCTGATCTTGAAAACTGAAAGGTGTGAGACTTATGACGCTACATAAGTGGCTCAAACTGGTTCTCATAAGGGTACCAGGGAAGTAAAATCCTGTGTTATCACATCCGACTGTCGCCGGCTTAAGCGTGCTTTAGCAGCCACTCAATCTTACCTCAGCTGACCTTTGGAAAGTAGTCCTCTGGAAAGTAGTAAAAAATTTACTTTTGTGCCTTATAGCTTTTGGGTAAGCTTGAAACTAGTGAGCTCCATACCATGGACTACTTCCTCGTTTTCGGATCGTTATAAAACCAAGTTTCGTCACCATTAACGGCCTTCCTAAAGTTGTTAGACTGGCCATTTCCGAATTTATTTAGGAAATATTTAGCTAAATGCACTCGAGCCTGCTTCAAAATTCTTAGAACCCATAGAGCATATTTCTACGTCGCCGACTAAGGGAACTTTTGTTACCCCCCTCGTAGTTACATCACTAGCCTTGATATCAATTACCAAATAAATATTCACGCAATTGTTCCCATTCTATATCATCGGTTGCCCATAAAAAAAATTTGCTGAGTCAATAAATTCATGATAGTTCAGATCAGTTATGACTATACACAGACAGCATAAACTTTAACATTAATTTTTTATGTTTTATAATCGATTATGATACATAAAAATTTTAACAATCACTTTTTATTGTGTATCGGTGATATTTTTTTTTTTGCCAAAAATTACTTAATTTTGATTGCGCAAAAATTGAAAGAAATTTACTCAATTCAATTTTGAGTTTTGACAAAAATTATTGAGGTGTTCAAATGGACAACAAAAACTTAATAATTTATAAATATTATGACCTTAATGTAATAAGATTATAATTAATCGGTAATTAAACTGATTGAATTAAGTTCAATCCGATTTTCTAATGACATTAATATGACGTGATCTGAGTTGGGAGACGATCGGGTTATAGTCGGTATATATAGATTCATGTGTGCGTCTTAACTTTTATAGAAAAGTCGATTAGATGGACGTTTTAAGTATTTATCATAATCGGAAACGACTTGATTAATATTAATTTGATTAATTTATGAATCATTGAATATATTTTTAACGAAAACAATAATAATAAAAATATTCGTTGATGATCGGTACGTAAACGTGACTGTAAGTCATTGTTTTCGAAAAATTCAACTGTTAACAGTGGTCAGTATGTCTTCCAAGGATTAATCTTTCTTGAAGTAGTGAAAATCTCATCTATATTGATTTTGAGTTAGTTAAAGACTGTATTGGAAGTCAAACTCGGTTATTCAAAACATGAGATCGTATTGGTCGGTAACCAAATTCCTTCGGAGTGATAGTGGTCACAACCACCTTATATATTCGTATAGGATTAGCTGTATGTGATGTGCCAACAAACTAATTAAAGTATATATTGAGTGAATACAGAGTGAATCAGAAATCTACTGAATCAACTGAACAAATGAGCTCCATATGGTGATCATGATCTCAAAAAGTAACATAATCTCATAACTTACTTGATTTGAATTGCGTTTCTAATGCACTATTAAAAGGTAATTTATGTGATCATATTTTGACTTTATGAGTTTCAACAAAGGCTTTAAGTTTTAAACATTTAACCAAGTATCAACTAATTGGGAATTTCGTGATAGTGAGAAAATACGATCACAACTTCACTATCAACGTCGACAAAAAAAGATTCAAATGGAATGGAATGAAAACAATTAGCAGCCTTATAAACTGCATATGATTCATTGAACCAATCATTAATAAATCTGAAATCACATTGATTACTGAAACGAAATTAGTGACTAGATTCCATTCAAATTTACCCACCACAAGATTCAAACAAAAGCTCTAGCCAATCTCGAAAGAAATAATAGCCACTATATAGAACAAAACTGGAACCAAACTAGATAAGTCTTAGATCAAAACTGCCACTGAAGAACTCGGCTACCAAGAATACAATCGGAAAACTTGAATTAATACAATCGGTAAACTTGATGATACATAGAAATAGATTAAGGAACACCGTCAACTTAAGCGTCAAATGTATCAACAAAATACGGCAGAAGTGAAAAAAAGATACAAAAAAACAGCATGGTAAGTGAAGAAGATGGCAAAGAAGGCTGCTGAAGAGGAAATAGTAATCCAAGATATGCGAGCACTATACCAGTGCGTGCGAAAGCCACCGGCAGAATTTATCTGTTTATTACGAAGTCCTTGGAGAAAGTTTAAAGCTCTTATCAATTAAGCAACAATAATACAAGGATCTCATAAGCAATACCGTAATAGATTCGCGCGTCTTTTGTCGATGCCCACCGGGCGTGTTAATATTCAACATGTGTTACATACATTAAGTAGGATCAATAATTTTAATGAAGGAGACCTCTTATTAGGAAGCTTTTGACATTCGAATTAAAGATTGTCTTTCTGTCCAGATACAATTAGTATGATAAAACAAAGTCGTGTCCGAGCAATGATAAGTGGTCTCGTTGTCCCCATATTTTGAATATATGGCTGGATCGTTTTTGTGCAGTAACCCATAATTGTACCTATATTATTGTATTCCGTAGATATTTTATGTTTGCACGGTTTTAAATTTTATGTTTTGACTGACATCAATATTTACAAATACACAATTACGTGTCCAATGACCAAATTAAAAACCCATTTCGGTTTCCATTACTTTGATCAACATATATTTAATAACATATTGTATTTCAAATCAGACGAATGAGTGTCGGGCGGCTGATGTGTGAGATGGATTACAGTCTATTATTTTTTTTTATGTATATCTTAAAGAAAATAAACTAACCGGCTTAACATATGCATTGCTATATGTTATATAAGAAATTGTTTAATAAATATTTTTTTAAATAAATTGACATTTTATAATAAACGCCTTCATTCAGAAAGTAGCTCGTTCATATGGACTAAAGTTAAATGAAGTAATTGAAAAAAATATTATATATCTTACACGTTTTGGCAATTTCACGACGGAATGCGTGTTTACTATACATATATGTTTATACATATTAATATTATACACATTGCTCAATCGTAGGTGTGCGCGATGTTAAAGGTGATCGAGTTATATAAAATGAAATTTAAACGTTAACAAATCGATGTTAATTAAGTTTTGCATTCCACATTCACAAAAGTTCAGTGTCTCTTCTTCGCACACAGAACATATTTATATGTTTATACAAAAGACCAGTTTTGCACTTTGTTGATGATAAAAAAAATATTTTTTTTGTTCATCCAACTTCTTAAGATGTGAACGAAAAGCTACAAAAATAAAAAAATACCAAAACTGAAAAAAAAATGATCAGAAAGAAAAAGTGAAGATAATGCGCGCTCTCGCTGTGTTACTATGTGTGTGCGCGTTGCAGAAAAAGAACTTTTAGTTTCTGTCTACATGAAATCATAGCATTGGAATGTTTTGTGTGAATAAAAATAACAAAACCATTCTGGTTTATATGGTTTTTTTCAAATTTAATCCTTGAATATTTTATGAGAGTTGCATTTCTGCTATTCGCGGTGAAATGATATATATATAGCGCATATGGTATGCGTCTGTAAATAGCTTGCATTGCATTCAACGATCGCGATGGTAATAATTTCATCAATCATACAATTTTATATAATGTATTCTCATGGTATTTACATTATTGAAAGGGTTAATAACTTAATAACCGAATGAAACAAGGTTATCCAAAATGATTAAATGTTGTAATGAACCAAATCCAAATTAATATCGCGGTTTAATAACTATCACCTAAATCTAACTTTATTAAAAATAAACAAATTTAACTTCTTAATTTAATTGCTACTGTTATTCTAATATATAGAGAGAATCACCGAACTATTAAATGTATAGTAAACTTTCCAAATAAAATTTAATCGCGTATAACGGTCAACATTATCTTCATATATAACATATTATTTTAATGACATCCACAAATGTATAGTACACCTTGAAGATTGCTTATATTCTCATTTCGTATATCCATAGGAAATTTTCAATAACGAACATAAATTCTTCACAGAATTGTTGGTTTCTCAAAACTGTATATTTGTTAATGAAAATTAGTCTTTAATACGTTTAAATTAGAAAGATAAATATTAGCCTCGATAAATTAAACTTGCGCCAATGTCAAGTGATATGAATTTGTATTTATGAGTTCAGGGAGCAGGATGTTATTTTATAAATACAACGAGCAGAAACAGTAGTTGGCATCAACCTTGTTAGGTTGAGTTTGCTCTAACGAGTAAAGATTATTTAAATTTATGTTGTCAATGCGATATGATATTTGTTGTTGTCTTTAAAAGCTCTAAATATAAAAATCCAAAATTGGAAATCTTTATGTTTGTAATGCAAATTTTACTTTAAAATAAAAAATATTTTAAAAGGTATTTGCCGAAAAGCTATCTAAAGCTCATGGAAATTCTACAGTGGAACCAAACTCTTTGTTTGTAACGCCAATGTATCTGAAAAAGTAAAGTGTTAAAAAGTACTTACGAAAACTTCCGTAGAGCTCATGGAAATTTGAAAACTTTAGAAAAAAACTTATGGAAACCACAAATTGGAAATCTTTACTATCTGTTTGTTGTCCAAATATTATCTTAAACTAAAAAAAATTAAAAAATATTTGACGAAAAGCTCCCTCAAGCTCATGGAATTGTACATTAATTGAAAATAAACCTACAGAAAACAAAAATTGGAAATCTTTGCTGTTTGTTTGTAACGCAAATGCTATCTTAAAATAAAAATTATTTTAAAAGGTATCTGACGAAAAGCTCTTTAAGGCTCATGGAAATTCTATAATGGAACTTAAAATTGGAACGATTAACTGTTTGTTATAGTTTGTAACGCCAATAGAATCTAAAAATAAAAAGTGTTAAAAAGTATTTTACGAAAAGCTCGTTATGGCTCATGGAAATTGTACATTAGTAGATAACAAACATATAGAAAACAAAAATTGGAAAGCTTTACTATTTGTTTGTAACGCAAATGGTATCTTAAAATAAAAATTATTTTAAAAGGTATTTGACGAAAAGCTCTCTAAAGCTCATGGAAATTCTACAGTGAAACCAAAAATTAGAAAGCTTTACTCTTTGTTTGTAACGCCAATAGTATCTGATAAAATAAAGTGTTAAAAGTATTTTACGGAAACTTCCTTAGAGCTCATGGAAATCCGAAAGCTTTAGAAAAAAACTTATGGAACCCACAAATTGGAAATCTTTACTATCTGTTTGTAGTGCAAATATTATCTTAAACTAAAAATAATAAAAAAATAGTTGACGAAAAGCTCCCTCAAGCTCATGGAATTGTACATTAATTGAAAATAAACCTACAGAACACAAAAATTGGTAAGCTTTACTGTTTGTTTGTAACGCAAATGCAATCTTTGAATAAAAATTATTTTAAAACGTATTTGACGAAAAGCTCTTTAAGGCTCATGGAAATTCTATAATGGAACTTAAAATTGGAACGATTAACTGTTTGTTAGTTTGTAACGCCAATAGAATCTAACAATAAAAAGTGTTAAAAGTATTTTATCGAAAAGCTTCTCATAGCTCATGGAAATCCGAAAGCTTTAGAAAGGAAACTTATGGAAACCAAAAAATTGAAATCTTTATTGTCTGTTTGTAGCGCAAATGATATTTTAAAGTGCAAATAATTAAAATTTATTTGACGAAAAGCTCCCTAAAGCTCATGGAAATTGTACATTAATAGATAACAAACATATAGAAAACAAAAATTGGAAAGCTTTACTGTAACGCAAATGGTATCTTAAAACTTTGGCTGCCAATGTTGTTATGACTTCAAGATTAGTAAATCAGAAACGGGTTTAACTTAAAATAACCATTTGCATTACCATCTAGATGAATAATCAGAATATAAAAGTTCTTTTTGGTAAACGTTTCCAAAATAATCTAGTTTCGTTGACATTAAAAACTGGCTTTGGGACATAAACAATCTCTTCAATTCATTAATTAAGACTTTTTATCGTAATTTAAATCGATCAGCAGTGACTTTAATTTTATTTTTTCCATAAGTTTATTTCGATTACGAGTTTTAGAGAGCTTTACAATTAATACCTTTTATATAGTTCTTATTTTAAGATAGCATTTGCGTTACAAAAAAACAGTAAAGTGAATAGTTTTCGGTTTCCATAAGTTTACTTTCTATTCATGTAAAATATTCATAAGCTTTAGTGAGCTTTCCGTCAAATACATTTCCAACACCTTTGATTTTCAGATACTATTGGTGTTATTGGTGTAAACAGTCAATTTTTAGTTCCATTCTAGAATTTCCATGAGCATTAGAGAGCTTTTCATCAAATGCCTTTTAAAATAATTTTTATTTTAATACTTTGGTACTATGCCAATGTTGTTCTAGACAAACATTCCAAATTCCAGTGCCAGTGTTGTTATAGACATACATTCGTATTTCCTCACAATCACGGTAGTGTTGTTATGGACATACATCCCAAACTTCATCTCACTAAGCCAGGGTCGTTCTAGACATATACATACATTATTTTACTACGCTAGTGCTAATACACTTGCATAGAAACACATATTGTAGAATGTATGTTGAGAACAACACTAGCTTTATAAGAAAGATTTTTGAATTTATATCCGGAACAACATTGGTGTAGTTGGATGGCATTAAGAATGTATGTCTACAACAACACTGATATAGTATGATGGTATTGTTGGTGTATGTCTATAACAACACTGGCACAGTATAACAGAATTTCGAATGTATGTCTTAAACAATATTGGCATGGTTGGGTGGAATTTAGAGTGTATAGCTATGAGGAACTATTGAAAGGGTTAGCTTTGTCTACTGGCGATTAAATAAAGCATGATGATACTATTATTTAAAGACTGAGTTTTTATTTGTGCCATTCGTGAAATAAAAGCAATCAAGAGAATTTAGACTTAAACGTCTTAGTTTTGATAGATAATGCTTCTAGTCACCCAGTACACATTAATGATTTATGAGGAAATTTCAAATTTGTATTTATGTCATCGAACACCACATCCTTAATACAGCCTATGGTCCAGCGAGTTGTATGAAATTTTAAAAGTTATTATTATTATTATAGATTTTTCCAAAAAGTCGACAATTTAAAAATTTTAAGTAAAATTATATTCCGAGATTATTTCATATTCGCTTGATGAAGCTATGGAGATTTTTTTAATACATGATCCCGACAACAAAAGATGTTTAAAAGTGTTCTTATGCCAATCGAAGTCTTAAAATTTATAAGAATAATTTATGTCCTACTGGTTAATGTGAAATGTATCGACTCAACCACATGACTCAAGTACATTTTACTAATCCATCAATTAAATGTAGTGGAATTCCTAGATAAAAAGTATTATTATTAACCTTTTCGTTGCATCTTATTTTCCAATGTCATTCGCTCTTCATATAAATATATAAAGTTAAATTCCTTTTACGCGATTTATTTTTACAATTGCGCAAATTTATGTATATCCATTTTACATTTTAAGCATTTTATCCACCTTCTCATCTTCTGAAGTTAAAAATAAAAATTCTTTTATGCAATAAAATAAAAATTATTTTACATAAGAAAAATATCTTATATATATGTACTTAACAATATATATAGCTTATATTGACCACAATTAGGTTCGTTAAACTTTCATCTTTGACAACAATCAGTTCTTTTCAATTGTTAAGATTTTTATAAAATAAATTTTATAGGTTTTATGCGAGTATTATACACGCACACATATATAAACAGGATGACTGTTAAAAGTTTTGGTTTGGTTAAGATTATAATCTTTTGAAAAAAAAAAAAATTACTCAAATTGTTATTAGACATTGTTCGTATACATAAAGTTGAAATATCAAATTCGTGAAAGAGTTTTGTTTTTGGCGTGTGAATGAAAATTTGCGTAATTTTGAATAAAACTGTACAGCAGTATTAGGTATAATTATAAGACGGATACTATTTGTATAAGATCTCTTTGACCACCAGTCGAGATGTTCATTCCTTGAAAAGTGAGATATTGATTAATTCTTCAGGTTTATCTTACATAATTTAGAACAAGGTTTCTTTTACGCATAATTAAAAACGATTTGGTTGAATCGGTTTAATATTTGCAACTGTAAGTTAACTAAACAATCTTAAGATTTGGAGTATTAAGATTGTATGTATCAACTACATAATTTGATACTACACCACGTAAAACGTGACATACCAGTATGTTCCTTTAATATTAACTTAAACAGTTGTCGAACACTTTTACGTATAAATACAAAGAAAATTAGAACGTTAAATTTTCTATATCTAATATCAATGTGGGTTACGATTGTAATTATTTTCAAATTCTTTCATTCGAAAAGCCACTCATCTCATACTTGAAGAATTGATAATTTGATGAAATGAAATGAAAGTTTTTTTTTATTTAATTAAGTTTTTTATTTTATTGTTTTAACACCAAAACCCTTAGTTTAAGTATTTTGGTTGTGCGCGAGTTAAATGGAGTGTGAAGTTCACAAGCATGAGTATATGTGTTGTTATATGTACAATTATGTAATAGTTGCAAAAAATATAGTCGTACCATTAACTTTATATATACATACTCGAGCATAGAAAATAATCTTGTCTTAAATAAATGAACTGAAGGTGAATTATTTAAATAACTCTATAATGGTTATATTGTTGTAAATTATAAAAGCAACAACAATAGTATATAACTTAAATAAATAGTTGATGATCATGATCTTAAGTAATAGATAAATCTATATGTACAATATATAAGATACAACACTTTTTTAGTTTCTCACATAAGTAAATTTTGTTTTGTTGTTTTCGTCTTTCTAATTTGCATACAGTATTCTGTTTATTCATTTATATAATTTTTCGAAATATATAGTTACAACTGGCAAAACTAACACTACATATATATATATAGTTATATGTTTAAATATTCAATTACATAATACTGACATAGTTTGTGTACTGCTTCAGATTGTAATGAAGCGATAAAGAACTGAGTCATATTATATAGTTTTAAGTTTTGGTAGTATAAATATATTTTGTGCTGGTGCGGTGTTATTGACATTTCACTAACATACAAATATATGTTATATGCTCATTAGATAGGTATTGTAATGAAATTGGTTTATTCAGTATGGGGTGATCTTGATATAACTTTCTGTGAATATATATAAAGAATTGGAAAATTTAATTAGTTACGAAATATCACGAGAAGTTATGTGTTGTTAGATGGACCACCCGATGGGGTTTTTCGATTATAGATCTATTATGTGAGATATAAAATAAGTAATTTCGCGTAATAGATTCATAGTACAAAAGGTCTTAAGTTTACAGCTGCCAATCATTTCTACACCTTGAAACCATTTTAATGGCAAAAACATAATTTTTTAATAACAATTGTTCGTACTGTTGTTAATCCAATTTTATAATTTTCACTGAAATCAACACAATAATATCGGAAAATGAACTAACAATAAGGTTAAGTTGGCTATGCAAATCAGATTCTAAGACGACCTTGACATTATCATAACTTTATAAACAACTTATAAAAGTTAGTTTTAAAATAACTTTCGCGTTGCAACCGATCTCACTTATTCTAAAAAATTAATTTTAAAAATTAATGATCGGTACCGATCAAATCCATATTGATCGCGTCTATATATCTTTGTTGGTTTGTACTATCGATTTTCGTGTAATAAAATTAGAAATTTTTCTTTTTTCATAAGTTCGATATGCGCTTGTCATCAAGTTAATCGAATAATAATCATAATAATGAAAGTGAAGCTGTATAAAAGTAATGAAATCATGATCGCAAAAATTACCCGTCGTTTTTATCGATCATGTATATTGTATATATATGCACATTCTCGTATCAAATACACAGTTTCGATGAAAACAATATTAGTATTAAAGATTGTCGTTTTTTATTATCCAAGAATATTTTACTTTCTTAAATAAACATTTCTAAGTGAAATGATATAAAAATTATATTCTATTATATAAAACCTTTCTGAACTTTTTGAAGATCACGCGAGATGATCGGTATACTAGTAAAATGAAGAAGAAACAAAAAATAATTTAAATTTATTTTCTTTTCTTATTATTTATAATCATCGTCTAATAAACACTTTAAATATATTTATCTAAATAATATACGATCTCTATCCACGTATATATTGTACATATATTTATCATCACGATCGCGTTGATCATATATAATACATCTATATTGTAATACGAACTATTATATATATCTACATGAAATATGAGCTGTGAATATTGTTTTGTATTCAATTGAATGTCAACACATAATTTGTGTTATGTGATCATATGATCATGTTTATAAAAGAAGGTATGATCTTGAGTAGCATTGAAATTGTTTATTACATATTATAGATACGAAACTAATATAGGTTAAAAAAAAACAGTAAATCTGGATCTTACGCATTTATAACGTGTGTGATCTGTGATCGAGCGATCTCGGTATGTGTGTAAAGCAAATAATTGAGAAAGTCGATCGCGCAGAAAATTTAATCGTTCGATCCAAATGTAAGTAACAATTATTTATTATATTTTTTGCTTTGCTCTACAAAAGAAGTTGATTTTCTGGATTTAAATTTATATTATATAGATAGTTTTTATTGTCTCTTATCTTTAATTAAATATAAAAAAAAATGTAAGTGAAAATAAGTTTTTATTTTCGACTGCCTTTTTTAATTCACCTGTATCGTATTTTAAAAGACGAGATGATTTATGATAGTTTAGTTCGTGGTTTTAGACAAACTTTCAAACTTTACCTTCAGATTTATTATTTATATCTAGTGCAATAAATCTCATTGCCAAGTGACGGAAAGCTTCGTATATTTTTCGTGATCGCGAAAAAACAATTCATTGTCATATTATCAAAAAACAAAAAAAAAATTAACTCGTGAGAAAAACATCGTGCGGTTTTAAAGAAACGTGAATTATTTTTTTTAATTATATGCAAGTTTTTGAAACTGTCAACACCGCGGCTTTTTGACTCAAAATTTGGTTTTAAGCAACTGATAACCTTACATATTTCTTTTAATATATAGCACACTTTGTTACATAAAATGATGCTGTAAATTTCGTTAGACTGTTTAAAGATTGGTTAGATTTAACCAATTAGAAAATTGTGCAGATGTATTTCCAAAACGAACACGAATCCGGAACTGGAATATCAGAACACTTATGGAATCCTGCAGGGGAGCACAAGTAGAGAAGAAAATAAAAAACACATTGAAATTCTACGTTCACTGAAGTGAGGTGGAAGAACGGCAGCAAAATAAGATCTGGCAGAGACGACATACATGAACCAGTTGTGAGCATAATAACAATTACATAATAAAGCAAAGAAAGAATAAATGGAATAAAAAGCAGCTAACAGCAAAATAATTGTGGCAAGCTTCCATTTTAAAATAAGAAACATAACAATCATTCAGTGCTATGTCTTAACCGAAAATGTTTTTTCATCTAACAACTAAAAATGAATACAACCAACAATACCAGGACCGACGTTAAAATCGTACTAGTGAATTTCAGTGCCAAAATTGAAGCAATTCTCGTAGACTTCTACTTCAAAAATTAATTGTTCTTTTGTGGCAGTAGGTTCCCACACAAAAATATACTTTAATACACATGGACATCCCCGGATGGCAGAACTAAAAATCATAAAGACCACGTAATGTTCGAAAAGAAATTCGTCACATCACTACAAAATGTCAGAATAATGTGAGAAGGAGACATATACAGTGATTACCAACTGATAATAACAAAATTTCAAATGAAGCCAGCAGCTGTGAACACTTAAATACCATTATGAGGTAACTCAACACAAGATTGAATGATACAGAAAGAAGAACTATCTTTAATGAAACATTCCAACTCAATCTCCATAGAATAAAAAAATCAATATACAACAAAAATGGAACCAAACATAAGAAGCTAACAACAAGACTGCCACGGAAGTACTCGGCTACCAAGAATATAATGGGAACCTAGTATTAGTAAGAATACAAAAAAAAGGTAGAAGGACGCTCTTAAATTGTTTTCTACCGATGCAAGCACAATAATACAAAAAAAGAATGCTTTTTATATATATATATATATATATATATATATATATATATATATATATATATATATATATATATATATATATATATATATATAATATAATTTTTGAATTATAATTATATATTATATATATATATATATATATATATATATATATATATATATATATATATATATATATATATATATATATATATATGTATATATATATATATATATATATATATATATATATATTTATATATATATATATATATATATATATATATATATATATATATATATATCCATTGTTGTTCCATGTTGTCTTGTGGTAGGCTCATTTCGGTATCCATTTGTAGTTCTAATTTATCTTGCAGAAAGTTTACCAAGAGTTGTCCATCTTCGGACGCGAAAAAGTTTTCTCGTAATTCTTCAAAACCTACTCGACTATAAATCTTAAGTCTTTTATATAAAAACTTTATAATATTATTAAATGTGTTATTGGGCGAAATGTCAGCAACTACTATTATGATGTTTGTTCCATCGTCCAGAACACAGTGAGCAGCACATATAGCACCAATTGATGACTGACTTATATCAATTTCACGGATATGTCGTATTAAAATGTCCATTTTTGAACTTACTATATTCGAAACATCATTTGATTTCTGATATATTGCCAGTTCGCCGATCTAACATTTTTTCGCTTAAATTTCGCAATACAATCAAAATTCTAGTTGCCAAAATTTTAATCGTCATTTGACCAGGTTTCTGATAGAAATAAAATATTGCTTGAATCAATTACGGGATCGCTCAAGTTTGACACTAGTTTTCTGATACTTTGGCAATTGAAAGTAACCATAGACAATTTTTTTATATCATTCATGAAATCAAGAATCGTTCCTCCTACTTTTGACTATGTATTCAACGATAATCGGGGAAATTCATCTTGTAAAGATAAGATTTATGTATAATTTTTTCGATCATGGTAAAATCTATTATCATTGTCTTTTGGCACTATGTACAGTCAGTCCTTCAATACTGGCAACTCATGGTAGAAAATGACCCCTCTGATATTCATAAACAATTTGATTGAATATTTCACCTTATAGGTTTTATGAGGTGTCATGGCACATTCTGATACTAAAAGAAAATGATTTCTCGATCACACTTTTCTAACGCATCACCAGTTTACTCCCCAAGTGACGCGTGCGTAAAGAAGTTTTACTTCAATAATTCAAGGAGGAAATCTTACAGAATACAACAATAATGGAAGGAAGGCTTGATAGCGGACAAACTGGCTTTAGACCACGGTTTAGAACGCAGGAGATGCACTGATCACATCAACTCAATAGGTATCATTGAGCACTTTGTCGATTTGTGTTCTGGTTCTCTAAAAATCGCCCAATGTAAAGGATGCAATAATTTAAGTGATTGACACGGTAGATAAACGTCTTGGATTCCTTGATCTTCGATATCATTCTTTTTAACGGTTCAAAGTTAAAATGAACTATACGAGTATGTATAATATTTAAGAAATCAAATCGACAGCTAAGATTTACCTTATGAATAGTGCAAGTCCTTTAAATTGAAACAACTTTCACTTAAAAGTTAAGTCGTTACTATTGTAAAATAGAACAAAGTTGAAAGATCGCTAATGCACAAGGCCGTTATGTGTACTAGTTGCTGAATAGCAATTTTTATAAAATCGATGACAAAAATCGTATTGCATTTGTAATTTAATCCAATGATTATACTCGTATATAATACATATATTAAGTTCCAATGATTTATAATATGTGTTCTAAATACACAAATCATAACTTCATACGACCATCATATTATACCAAATATAAATAAAAACATGTTTGTGTATTGCTGCATTAATGTAATTTGATCATATAAATATGTTATGGAATGTAATCTGTTATAACTCGAAATTCATTTCCACTTGAATAATATTGCATTTCATTAGTTATATAGTTAAGAAAAAAAAACCCGATTGGTACATTACGCTGTAGAATTGTATAAGATGTAAATAATAATTTAAATTTTATAGTTTTTCGCAATTTGTATATGTGTACGAGAGTATTAAGAAGGCAACAAGACAATAATAATACAATTTTTCTCGCTGTCTTATCTATCATATGCTAATTTACTGTACACATTGTTAGTAAAATTTAAATTTCACAACTGTAAATTTCGATGATGGCGAAAATGTGGGTAAACTAAATTAAAATTAAAGAATAAATGGAATCTAATTATTATTTTGGTGTCAAATTAAACCGTAAGAAAACATTGTTTTGTTCCATCTATTTAAAAGACATCAACATTTTGTCTTACTTTCATCTTATACGTTCTGTGTTGACGGATTCAATTTGATCTTGAATTTGAACAAAAAATATAGAAAAAAAAAATTGATTGATACATATTTGTAGGTGAAAATTATTTTCTTCGTCTTTGTCTTATTCATTGCACAGTACAAAACTTAAACATAAATATATAAAAATAAATTAGAAAAAAAATGAATTATTTTCTCCAATTTATCTTTGATCATGATTCTATGTTTTCTTAAATATTAATTTATCATTTTTGTTTTTTTATAAAACTATCGCGTAATTGAAATAAATTTATGTTGTGTACTCGTACATATACTTATTGGATTATAATGTTGTTAAAAAAATTAATGTTGTTTTTGTTTTTTTTGTTTCAGATTAGAACAAATTACTTTGTAGTTCAATAAGGTAAGTGGAAATGGAATGCTCGATGATTCTCGATTGAGATTTATGATGACTTTTGAGTGAATGCAAATTTATGATAGTAATAAACATCGTTTCTAGTCCATCGAGCTTTGTGGGTTAGTTAATTGTTAAATTTGGTTTGGACTTTCAATTTCATTAACCAAGTAATTAGATCATCATTATCCATTTCAGAGAACGTACCTAGAGTCGTACATGATTTGAATAAACTGCATCTGCTATAATTGGCTTGCTTCAGACATTATGATATTTGTATTTGGTCGATGAATTCTGGACTCCATAGAAGTGTCCATCCTCATTCAGTTTTTATCCTTATTTAAGGTCCTTAAATAATTTTTTTACTTAAAAGTTGAAGCAGATTTGTAGAATATTTTAACGATAGTCAACCACTCTCCAAACCCAATAAAACAAGTACTTATATGGAGCGCATGTATGCAGGTTACCCGCAATATAATATACCATACGTGGAAATAGAATCCAAAAGGAGTATCATGTGTGTGTATATAACATAGCAAATTTAGGTTTGGATAAAGTTAGAGCTACTTCGATGTAGGAAGTAGGATGGTATTAAGCGAATGTTATAACTGACAGTGTAACAAACATTATTTTGCAGAAAATTGTGACTGAACGATTAAACAACAGCAACAATGGTCTGAACGGTCGTGACATATAACATGTGACATGATTTGACGACTGGTTTGGTTATGACAAACATAATTATACGTTCAGTACTGCAATCAGAATAGCATAGCAGAGGAGCTCTCATGAAAAATTCGATATCGGTTCCCAAATCGGATTTTGCTATTATAAAAATCCGATATCGAAAAATTCGCTTTATAGATTTTTCAAAAATCGTACGTCAAAATACCACTGCTATTTAGTAGACGAATTTCATTTAACGTTTAATTCAGAATAAACGCTTTTGGTGCTCTGTTCTATAAAGATAACGGAAAACTACTAAAAGGTTGAAAAATGAGTTTAGGAGATCCAACTTTGAAGCTGATTGGGATATCTTTTTAAAAGATGTATAAATCTAATAACATCGCAGAGATCATTCTAGTTTATCATTTGTGAGGATTAATAGCTTACCTAATGTAGTTAAACTTCATAAGTCGCTGAGCAGGAATAAATCCGATTCACTTCGTCTACCTAATGGCAAGCTTACTTCTTCCTAAAAGGAAGTAGGTCACTTACATCTTAGTACTCATTTTCAGGGCTATAATACCATCACAACCAGCAATACTGGTGTATCCACTAACGATTTGGTTGTAATTCCTAATTGGGGCTAAGTCTGCAGATGATTTAATATATCCTACTAAACAGTATGAATATTAAGGAACATTTATTGCATCTGTTTTAGTTTTGTTACCCAATTTTGGAGGCAGAGGTTAAGTATTGTATATTCCAAAAGCTGGCAAGTCGAACTATGCTCAAATGGCGCAATAGTTAAAGCTGTGGCAGTTGGATCGGTATAGGTCTGTAAATAAGTAGGACGTAAATAAGTGAACTGTGAAAGAGTTGGAGACCCTTGAGTCCCGAAACAGATTGCATAGTATAAAATAAAAAAAGTGGGACCATATCGAACTCAAATCATTTTGTCCTATTTGTCAGTCATCAACTATTCTGAAATCTTTAGAAAGAATTGTTGATGTTTATTAGAGATCAGCATTTACTCGATACTAGGATTGAGAGATCTATATGCACAACAGCGGTTTCTTGTTGGCAGTTTTCTGGATTTTGCAGGAGTAATAGTACATTCGTCTCGATTACGAATACATGTACTAAATTATTTATCGAACACACCATCATCAGGTGAATTGAATGTATGATTAAATCTTATAATATGCCTTCACTCCTGTTGTGGCTTCAGATCATTGGCGAACTTCTGGTTAATCTTTATATATATGACTTCGGTTCATTGGTCAAAATTACGCTGACGATCTGGTTCTGACACTGTCAGGCAAATATCTGAAAGTCTTATCAGATTTAACTCAACACGCACTTCTTATTATGGAACACTAGTGTGTGTTTAAGGCTCTACATGTGGACCCGTTTAAACCCGATTTGGTTATATTTAGAAGGTATAGTAACACTGCAGTTTTTTCTGTACCATCCCTTTTTGGATGTAAAATTAATATCTTAGTCTACGTCAAACACCTTGGTGTTTCTCTGGATAATAAAGTTTCTTGGAAGTATCATCTGGATTTCGGCACTTCTTCAGGTCATAGATCAATCACTAAAGAATTTAAATGAGCTTTGCCAGAAATCGATGGTTAAAGATAGGCTTCTCGTTTATCCATCCAGGGAAATGTGGTTCTTCCCAGACTAGCTCAATCAGATATCCGAACCTTTTCATATGGCTGTATGATCAAGGTGCTGAGTCTGAACGACAAGTTTTGGTGACTACTGTTTGTCGTATGGTCTGAAAATCTCTGGCAGTTTGAGGACATCATACAGAATATATTTTATAAGAATAATAAATCTGTCTTTAACTCCTTGAACAGTCTTCTAACCAAAAATAATCCTCTAACCAGATTTGACGCCATAAGCTCTAGCAGAACGCCTCTGTGCGCTTTGATGAAATCCCAGGTTGGCATCATGGGCTCTTTGTGGCATTGAGTGCGAAACCTAGAAGAGGTACAAACTACTTAAATAATCAAAAATAAAAAGTTGCAATAATATGAAGGCTTATTTTATCACATATTTCAAAAAAACATTCGTATGCTTTAATTTTAATAAAATGATGCATGCTGATTAAAGTAAATAAATTTTCTGTCAATGGCTATCAAATGACATGGAAGCTGGATAAATTATTAGTTTTGGACTTCAATAGGGAAACTGTGTTTTAAAAAAAATTAAATGAAACAAACCATTGATTATCTGTTACGAAACCCAGTGTCACTTACTGCGATCATATCACGCCACCAAATACATTTATATCTTCCACTATAAGATGAGAATCTGAATATTAAAATATGAACCAGATTCAAGTTCTAATTCACATGGGAATTGTTAGCGCGGCATTTATAAGTGGTCAACCATTCTACTAACCCAATAAATCAGCACCACAATCAAAAATTAATTTCAAACATTAATCGCAAATTGAGATATCACACTTACAATATAATCGCCGCGGTAAGCTTTACGTCAGGCAATCATAAACAAAAATTATTCATCTGTAATTATTTTATTTAGACATTAAATTAATTTTCCTTAATTGTTAATAACAAAAATTCGGCTACAATAAAAGTTCTACACAAAAAAATAATTGTACATATTTTAATTTAAATAATTAACATAGCGAATTGTCATAACAAAAAAAAGAAATTCACAAACATTTTTCGTAAATTAGTTCCGCTAATTTTTTTTTTCGGTTGATCTTACTTTTTTCACTCTCAAAATACTTAGAAATTTTTCACAAATAAAACAAAAATATTTTCCATTAAATTGATTTATTTATAATTTTTTGTTGAATTGGATAAAATTCTTTCAAATTATTATTGAATGAAACATACAATAATATAACATAACTTTCGCAATATAATTAATGATATAAAACAGTAACAGAAGTTAGTTAATTTGTATCGAGATGAAATTAGAATAATTTCTAAACTATATTAGAGTATACTCTCGCATATATAAGTAGAAACGGAAGTTTATAAATTCTATGTTTTTTGACGGTGAAAATATCGGGCACATTCTAAATAGTTTTTTTTTGGTCGCCTAATTCTAATTATATAATTTAGTAGGCAAAAAATACTATTAATTTTTGGCCTAGTGATTTAAATCAATTTGAGCAGAAAATTAATTCAGCGAAGCTGAATTCACGCAATATGCATCTTTCGATATAATTTAACAGATTTAGCAAGTTATTTACAAAAAAAATAATAATAATTTAATTAATTAATCCGCATATAGAAAATAAAATTAAAACTTTCATTCAAATATTTATGGAATGTGTTTGTGCTGTGCTAGCGTTTAGCTCTAGATACGAATATAGTCTTAGAAAATAAAATTAAAAATCGATCGTGAAAGTAAAATAAATAATTTAAATATAAATAGATAAATAAATAAGTTAGTATTTAATTTAGTGTGTATTAATAAGATTATAATCAATCAGAATTAAGAAGACAATTTTTATTAAATTAGATGAAATAATTAATAATAGCTTTCACCTCTTTGCGATCTATATACTTTCGAGGAAATCGGGAAGGTGCCAAATCATAAGATCGGAAATATACTTATCATACAAAGACTATTGTTTGTTGTATACAATACGCGGTATTAATTAATCCATTTTCGAATGTAGTTACATAAAAGTATACTCATAAAAAATGTTTCTGCAATATATATTTATAAATAAAAACATAATTATAAACATTAACATAAAACAATAAAGTAATAATAATGCAATAGAATTTATGTTTATGGTGCGTCTCTCACACTAAATCTCATAAATATAAATCATCTTATTCTCATCTTCATATACCTACTATACGATTATAATCTGTACAGCAGACTGCTCGTTTATACTTAATTTTGTTTTAGATTACAATTAACTACTGAATTACGTCGTGAGATGTTTTTCCTTTGCATAGTTTAATTTAACATCACTAATTAGTATTATTCATAATTAATTTTAAAAAACTAAATTAATTATAGCTTTCAATGTCATTATGCACAGTAGGTTGCAAAGTTATGTTCAATAATTGAGTAATAAGTATTGAAGTAGATTAATAGATTAGATTATGGGTAATTCTTAAAGAATTGTTAAATTATTTATTCTTAAATAATTCGATTTTAAATTCAGGCCTGTTAAACAAGATCGATGGTTAAGACCTCATTCAAATGTATATTTCGAATAAATCCAATATGTCGTTAGGTTCAAATCTCGATAAGAGCGTGATGTGGTTACACAAATCTTCGAACTCCTGTTGTAGGGCTGATCCCCATCTTTCATGTCAGTTATATAAAGGTTGTCATGAAGCAATGCAATAAATGGTTCACGCAAAATTGGTTAAGACATAACTTCTCGATTTATTTATTTATTTATTTATTTATTTATTTATTTATTTATTTATTTATTTATATATATTGCTTATAATTTTGATTAAGAAGGAAAAGCGCATATGGAAGTAACTTGTAAAAAAATTATTACTTCCATTAGGCATAAAAACCTCTTAAATTTTTTACTACAAAAGGTCAACACCAAGCACGCACATCCCATTTTGAGTACAAGCTCATTTACAATAGGATGAGCAGCAGGGATCAGACAATATATAAAAAAAATCTTAATAATTAACTTAAACTAATTATATTGTCATTCAGACACGCCATTCAAGAAACCTCGATTTAAACGAATCGGCAGATCTCAAGCTCCTAATACTGTATGGAACAGAATTCCATAGAGAAATACCTCTAACAAAAAAAGATGAATTTAAAGACCTAGAAGAATTTCTCGCAGGAAGCAATCGTAGATTGGCGTAATGCGACCTGCTAAATAATAATTTTTTGAATAAATAATTTGGTTCTTTAGTTTTAAGTAGCTTCCTAATAAAAGCGCAAATCCGAAACTCATAAAAACTAGTTAAACTACAACCAAGAACAAGCCTAGTATAGGGTGATATATGGTCAAATTTCCTAATTCCGAAAATAAAACGAGTGCACGCATTAAAACATCTTTTTAGAATAGACATATTTTCCTGAAACATACCAAATAAGACAACATCACCATAAAGAAAATGCGGAAGGAGATAGGACATAAACATTCTCTTTTTAAACTGACTATCCGCAAACCCTACCACTTTATACAAACAACTAAGTAAACCAAAAACCTTTCTACTAACTTTTATTAAATGATCACCCCATGTAAGAGTTTTGTTAAAAACTATCCCCAAATTCCTAACAGTAGTTGAAAACGGAATGACTGACCCATTAAGATTAATACAAGGAAACGAAAACGTATCTAACGATTTTTTGTAAATAACAATAGATTGCGATTTACTAGCATTTAAGACAAGTCCATTGGAAATAGACCAATTATATACTCTATCTAAATCCTCGTTAACCAGAGAAATATTACTAACAATAGAATGCTGATCTAACTTACTATTTCTATAAATTTGGACATCATCAGCAAAAATGTGAAACGAACAATGGTGAAACGAGGATTCTATGTCATTAATGTACATAGAAAATAATAAAGGACCAAGTATCGAACCTTGAGGAACACCTGAAGTAACTGGAAGAAAATTAGAATAACAACTACCAAAAAAAACTGTCTGTGAACGGTCCGATAAATAATTTTTAACTAATCTAGCAGCCGAAAGGGAAAATTTAAATTGTGCGATAAGCTTGTTATAGAGAATGTTGTGATTCAAAGAATCAAAGGCCTTTGAAAAATCTAACAAAGTGAGAGAAGTCAGTTCCCTGTTTTCCATACTACGCCGAATATCATCGCTGATATTCAATAATGCAGTATTTGTGCCATGACACTTTCTAAAACCAGATTGAAAGACATTAAGTAAACTATTATTAATTATATGGGACTGAATTTGGTTTTTCACTACAATCTCAAAGGCTTTGGAAATGGAACTTAAAATACTGACAGGTCTAAATTGGGATAACTCAACAGGATTGCTAATTTTTGGAATTGGAATTATTTTACTGAGTTTCCATTGCTCAGGAAACGAAGAAGAGGTTAAGATAAAATTAAAAATGTGTAATAAATATTTTGAGACTACAGGAAAAATTCGTTTCACCAATTTTAAACTAACCCTATCAAGACCAGAAGATTCCGATTTTACTTTCCAAACAGCAGACTGTAACTCCTCAAAGGAAATATTAGAAAATGAAAAAGAGTTAGAACACTCTTCAGATTTAAGATCAACAACAGGACTAACCAAAGTTGGATTCGAGCTAATAAAATAAGAGTTAATATCCTGAGCTTTGAAATCTAAAATACCATTATTTCTACACCTGCCTAGACCTAGATTTCGAACATTACGCCAAAAAACCTTAGGAGGAAGAGATGGATCTAATTTATCCTGGAAAAAAGTACTTTTGGCTGCCCTAATTAATCTTACTACCCTATTGCGAGCTCGTTTGTAGACCAAAAATATCTTACTATCTCCTAATCTTTTCCATAAGCGAAATTTATCTACCCTAAATCTGATTGCATCCAATATTTCTCCAGACATCCATGGAGGAGATTTAGGTTTAATTACCACTGATCTAAAAGGAACAAAATCAAATAAACAAAATCTAAGAAACCCATTTTATTAATAAAGTAACTATTATGGGCCCAGATTTTGATTAACTAATTATGTCTTAAAAGTTATAGTTTACGTCTAAACTATAGATGGATGCTGAGCGAAAACTTATGTGTCTTAATAATTTTCATATCTCAATTTTTGTACGAGTAATCAAAAAATTGTGGTCTGATGTCGAAAAAGAATTGACTGAATGAAAGATATGATTAATAAAGATTTGTTATTGGAGATCTTCATTTATGAATGCACATTGCAAATGTAAACCCGCTAAACAAATCTAAACCATCATTAACGCACGGCTATATAGGTCCGATCTACATTGAATCATCTGCACATTACATAGCAGCATTCCAGCCTATAAAACTCACATGGAAAATGGGTCGACACATGAATTGTACTTCCAACAGTGGGTCATAGATAAGTTATTTCACACCATCGATTGGAATCAGAATGGTGAACATTTTTTGTATTCTGGGCCTATCAGGATTCGAAATTTAATCAAACTGGAAAAGAAGGTTCAAGAGACATTTTTAGTGAATGAGACATATCACGAGAGATTGTTGAAAGAAAAAGAAGAAGAATTGTGTTTTGGTTACGACTTTCATGATGAACAGTTTAAATTCATTTGATTGGTCTTTTGATTCATAGTGGGTCGGTACATATGAATTATTTCAAACTTTATCGTGTTGATTCAATGAACTTGCTCTTAGTTTGATGATCAAAACCGCCAATGCAGTCGCATATGTGAGACAGAAAATTGCAAAATTATTCAAAATTGGCCCTTCGTTACGCCCCATATTACTTCATTCTTTAACGATAATCGATTTAGACGAGTGAAAAAATCAAACAACTTTATTCAATTCTCAATAGACGATTGAGTTGAATGAACATTCCACACTAATTCAAAAAATAAAAAGGAAGAATTGTTGACCTTGCGATTTGTTAATCGTTATAGCGAACGCCAAACGAAAGAGGAACTGAATGCGTTTAATGTCGCACGTAATGTCAGTTAGAGTTAGAGGAATTTTTGGAATAAGAACAGCATCCCCTTTGAATTCGTCATTGATGATCATCGAGTTATTTCATCTAGATTGGTCACACAGTCAATGAATTTGTAACATTGCATTTTTCCAGCGAATTGTGTTTGAATCAAATAATTCAGTCTGTCTACATCCTTGTTCTTTGCTGCCAAAATCAACCGTTCGTCGAGCATATTATTTCGACGGTTATTCGAAAGCACTTTCGTGTTAAAACCTGCCTTCGACATTGTAAAACTGCAAAAATTTCGAGGAGTACGAAATCAATCCGATAGAAGTTTCAACTGGAATTTGATCTGTGCCAAGCGCCAACAGTTGTTTTGAAAAACCAGCGGTTGATTAGTCGATCTATAAGCAACTCTCATATTTGTGGTCAACTGCAACTTCTTTACATAGCGCCACAAACTCCATGAGTTCATTTGCAGCTGTCGATCGTCGGCCAGTAGAATTATCGTTGTAACAAAACGTCTTGAGTCACTTCGTAAATCCAATAATCGTTTGTGTGTCACTGTACACCTGTCCCATAGATGAAGATTTTGCATTCTTGCAATACCTTGGCCATCGTCGAGTTTTTGGCATTTGAGGACACTATGGATTGTCATCTGTGTAAATATTGATCGAAAACTTTTGCGGTGGATTTTCAAATTATTTTTGTAAGAACTAACTCTTTTCAATTATGAAAGATTGGGCCAAAATGGTTCAGCCGCTCGGAACTCTTATTACACCATTGAATATAAAGTTCAAGATAAGTCGATGAGTTGGGTCGCAAAACTTAGGAGAACTGGATTCTTATACCTTAAAAGCGATATAAACGCAACATAATATATCGAATTTCATACATCTCTCTGTATTAGGATTCCAACGTGTTATCAACGTGCAATAACATCTCGTAGTGCCATTATAGGTTTACATATAGATCTACAATCTTGTTTGATCTAACAAGTTTGAGGTCAAGGCAGTTCATTGATATTTAAAACAAATTTAAATACACAAAAATATTGATTGGTTGCTAACCAGATTTATGTAAATTCAAACTCATTTAAACTGTCCACAATAAATCTAGTTTCACCAGCAAAATTTTAACAGTTATACAAATATCTTTAAATATGTACAATAAATTTTCTTAAAACCAGTAAAACGTGTGACATAATGATAAAAATAGTTCAAAGTAATTCCTGGTCAAATCGAACTCATTTATTTGCTAAATAATTTTCCCAATCGTAATGATAAATGAAAGTGCTTATTTATCGCTTTGCTACCAGCTAAAATTCATTTAAACAAACTCGACTAAAAAACTAAATTTTATAAATAAAATTTAATTGTTTATATATAACATCTATTATTTAATATGAATAATAATCTTCATACGTGTACGAGTATACATATGTTACAGATCGAAAAACGCGGAAAACAAAAAATTAATGCACAGCATCAAAATAATTGAAAACATGTCATACACGACACGATTGTGGACGGATTATATAAACAGCACGAAAATATATTGCTTTAATTAAAATTATGGCATATAGAAGTACCTCGTATAGCGCGGGTTTTCGTCACTAAAGGTTAAAATGAAACTCCAACATCTTCAAGTATCAAAAAAAAAACTTTAAAAGTTTCACAATTTTGGTTAATCAATAGTTTAGATAAGATGAAAGACGTTAAACCAGCTATACCGGTGCTCTAAATGTACCAATACCCTTTTTATCATTTCCGTAATCGCACAGTAAAGAACTCAAAAAAAAAAACTACTTTAAAGATTGTATAATTTAAAAAGACAACAGTCGAGTATCTCTTTTGTGTAAAAAGTTAACTTCTTATAAATGTCATGTACGAGTATATACAAAGTCAAAAGATACAAAACTCAACGACTTAATTAATATCAACAAAATTTAGGTACTTTATGTGACATACTTTCTTTTTTTAATTTTAATTTGAACTGGACATACATATAGTAATTATTATATCTGTTGTGTGCTTTAGTTTAAGAATTTTCTCGAAGCTATATTACGAGGGAAGTAACAAAAGTCCGCTTGATAGGTGACACTTAAATATTTAAAAAAAAAAACCAAAAATATTTAATCATTTGCAAAGATCTAAAAGTTAGTTGGGCCTGAGACTCGAGTTAACTTTTTTAAATGTTCCATAAAATAAATTCGAAAATTTTCGGTCTGGCAGCTTTAGTAAAGTTACTGGTGGCGAATCTTGGTTTTATAAGTACAATCAGGACACCAAACAACTCCATGGTATGGAGGATCATATCAACCCGTAAAAATCAGCAATAAAATTAATGATGTCCAAAATTGTAGCTGCCTGGAAAAGAGTTAGGCGGTAACTGCAAAATGGAATACCGTAGACTGCTTACCAAATGTTTGGAAAACCGGAAGAAAGAGGATTTGCGGCGCTATTTTAACATCGTGACAATACGTCATCTCAGACTAATGAAATAAAGAGTAACTTTATTGCGATCTATGGCATCGAAGGAAAAAACACGACCAGCTCAATATTAGCCGGATCAACAACCTTGTGATTATTGGTTATTTCTAAAAAATTAAAACAAATTTGAGGAGAACGTCTTTTAACAGTAAGACGGAGATAATTGATGGGACTAATGCTGAACTTGAAAAGCTTCAAATAAGCTCTAAAAGCAAGATTATGAAGACTGTTTTGAAAAGTGAATCAATAGGCTTTATTTATCGAAATCAATGCCGATTATGTAGAGAAGATTAAACATAAATACGAAAATAATTTTCTTTTCTAATCAACTAAGCGAACGTTTGTTACGCCCCTCGTATATATAGACAAATCTGTTAACTGTAGCAGTAATGCACATAAATTTAATTATTTCATTCTCGATTTTATATAAAATGTTTCTACCGTGAAGGTTATATGCTGTATCGTTGCTTTTTTACACATAATCATGTTGATTAATAACCGATTAATATTAGTTTGGTTGCATTTATGTTTATTAATTAATAAAGTTAAATCGAATAATAACTATTATATAATTAACAAATTTAGATTTAGTTGTTGTTTTTTGTGGTTTATGGATATCCTTCGAGACGTTAATTGAAATTAAGTTGTTATTAAGTCTTACTACCAATCAGGTTATTTTTGTCTGTTCGTTGACGCAGTTTGGTTTTGATCTGGGGCGGAACTATATATGTTGGCTTAAAGCTGTGTAAATATATATAACCGGTTAATTGAGGTGTGCGCAAGTTCAATGTCGCTTAATCATGTATCTATATGGGGGATGTTAATATTGATTAAATACGTTCGAGGTGATAGTGCAAAAAAACTTATATAGGTTTGGTATACTATTGGGTTTTTTTGTTGATCAGAATGTGAGACATCCTGGTAATTGTTTGATTTATTGACGCCACCCAGGTTGTGAATAATTCGATAACGAATTAAATTAATTCTCGATATAATATGCGTACATCGTGCCTGTAATGCGATTAAAATTTAATTTTATAGCTAGTAAGTTGGTTTCTGTATATGAATATATAGATACATATATACGATGATGTAAGATTTTTCTCATAAATCATGTATTTTTTGACATCATCGGCATTCAGCTTATGACAATAAATTTTGTTTCGGTTTAGTTGTGCTAAGCTTTTGGCAATATACAACAAATGTAGAACGTTAATTTAAAAGGAGAGACATTCTAATAACGCTATTTGAACAGTGAACAATCATCTTATTACAGTTACCTCGTTTAATACTGACGTAATTTACTAAATTATGTTTATCTATGTCTTTGGCATTTTGACAACAGTAGTCATTTACATAACTTTACACGTAATCAATTTAAGGTGGTTTAAGAGCTTCCTCTGTTCTCATGTGTTACTTTAGTTTACCTCTATATCTATGTGCATTAATTTCATTTGATACGTAGTAATATTCAAGGTCCTTGTGATGGTTTCTGATATACACTAGGGAGTATCGTTCTGAGTACATAACTCCGAAATCTTTAGAAGATTTGAACATTGCTCGGTTTGGTATAACCACAAAGTTGAATACCGAAACTCCAAATTGGTTCAATATTTCTTCATAAAGTAGAAGCTCGTTGGATAAGGAGATGAGTTTCTTCTTATCAACCAAAATAACTTGATTCATTATTCTTCACTTTTCTTTTTGAAGAATTTTCCATCAATACGTAGTGTATCATTATTCAAGGAATAATTTCCCAACGGTCAATGCCGGCCGAAATTATTACTTGAATAATGATAACCCGAATATGTTCGAGTGGCTTGTTTTTGAAGTCGATGTGAACTGACTTGTGAACTGATTTGGCGCTTTACATCTAGATTCACCGTGTTAAAACAACGGTAACATTAGTGTACAGTATAGATGTATAGAGCCGACCCTCTACTATTTTTTTCTAAAGTACTTCGACTTTGATTTGTTTTAACTAAGATTATGCATCGTTTATAGCTTAATTCTGTAGAATTTATCACATATCACTAAAGAAAAATTGCAAATTGCATCGGTACGCCAGTCCTTCTCTAATACTTTTTCAATGATATTGGTTATTCTGTGTACGTGATCGAATATTAAATATTGGGGCTAAGAGCCGAACTTTCCATAAACCTAGGTACATAATTGATTTTAAAAGCTCTATTTATACGACGAGCGAGCTTTAGTAGAGCTTTCCTTGACATATCTACTTTTAAATATATCTATAGTTATAAGATCAAAACCAGTTTGCTTTAGTTTTAACCTCGTAGCCATGTAACTTTTGATGTAGTTAACAAAGTTTCTTCACTTTCTTGCATATATTCTTTAGTTATGATCTCGTTTCTACGTGGTCTTGATTGTTGCCTCTCTGATGCAACCATCACTTCCTGAATGAACACTTGTAATTTTTCCTAACATTGATTGACTAGGATACACAAAGTCCTCTCGAATCATCTATTTCGAATTGATTTGTTGGTGTCTTCCACTTGCACCGATGTTTTAAGGTTCCAAAATCCCTGGATGCGCTGTTGGATGTTTTGCCACCGCGATAATTTACTGGATAATATTTCCAGTAGTGATGGCTCTGGAATGGTTGTTAAAGCTTCTCCTTTTAAAAAGTGAGCCGGTGTTAAAACCATCAAATCAGTTGCATTGTCTTGGATTGTACATAGGGGCCTCGAATGTGAAATTCGTGTTGGCCACCCTCTTCAGATGGAACTTAAATGATTTCACGGCTGCCTCCCACAACCCACTGAAGTGTGGAGCTTGTGAGGGATTGAATCAAAATACGTACAATAGAAAATCACATAATAATTTATCGCGGGATTGATTAGTTATTTATCGCTTCAATTTTAGAAGTTCCTTGTTTGCCCCAACAAAATTTGTTCTGTTGTCGCACCAAATTTCTTTGGGTATTCCCCGCTACGACATATATCGTTTTAAAGCAGCTAAACATGAATTTGTTTCCGGTTCATTAACGACTTCTAAATGAACAGCCTTGACAGCTAGGCATACAAATACTGCAACATACCCTTTGTCTGTTGAGGCATTTCGTCTTTTACTTATTTTCATGTACAACGGTCATATGAGTAATTAAAGTCGAAAACCGTTCTATGAAATAATGTCCTTCTTATCCTACAGATGAATCAACTGTTGCTACAAACATTCTGAGTTCAGACTGATAAATTGTTTTAATTTTATACACATCCGTTCTGTTTATCACAAATCTAAAACAGTTTGCTAAGCTTTAATTTAAACCAACATAAATTTATTACAATTCGAACTCAAGCTCCTGTATTTATTTATTACATTAGTTATTTACAAAATTTTTGACTTAGTTAATAAACTAATAATTTTTGGGATTACATGCCGGAAACGACTCCCACCGCGTCCGAACTGAGACCTTATGAACTATTAATAGGTATTGGGTACTCACTGATGAGCAGCACCATGAAAGCTTTTCTACACAATCGCTTTTTATGTCACCCAACGTATGTTAAGTTTTGGTCAACAGCAAGAATCGAACTCGGAACCGCAGCGTGATGAGAAGTCCTTTTAACTATAAATAGTACGTTATCACTTTCAGATGCCAAACGATGTTCAATATAAATGGTCAAAATTAGTTAATGTAATTCAAAAAGAAACGTACTTCGGGCTGCATTTATATAATTTGGTGTAATAAATTGTTTTTGAAGTGTACATAAATATGTTCATGCTACTCACCGATCTTAACAATGATGAAAAAGTACCTTTAGTATTCTGCTCCTATTGTGATTCGTTCTCGGTACCTAACTTTGCTAACTGGCTTTGTCTTTGCTTTGATATAATATACATATATAAAATATATATACAATATGTATATATATATATATATATATATATATATATATATATATATATATATATATATATATATATATATAAATATATACAATATATATAAATATATATATATATATATATATATATATATATATATATATATATATATATATATATATTTATTTATATAT
Source organism: Tipula lateralis (assembly GCA_963932295.1). Taxonomy (NCBI): domain Eukaryota; kingdom Metazoa; phylum Arthropoda; class Insecta; order Diptera; family Tipulidae; genus Tipula; species Tipula lateralis. Next base: position 32,613,119 of record OZ010738.1, on the reverse strand, counting down.
ATTTATATATATATATATATATATATATATATATATATATATATATATATATATATATATATATATATATATTTATATAATACTCGAGACCGATTCGATCGGATCCTAACGACGTAGCGATCAATTAAATTTTAAACGACCGTGTCGGTTTGAGCTGCATAGTTGCATAATGCACTTGGTCACCCGTAATTAAATTAAAAGTCTTGTTAATTTTTTAATTTCACAATTCACAATTGTTACAAACAAATTATTAATAAATAATTTTGCACAATTTCAAAATATGATTCTAACATTTTAAGAATTTATATATTTTTCAATATTAATTATGACTCGCGAATCGTATTCAATGCACTATACTGAATTCGTTAACGAAAAGTTACAAAATGATGGATAGTAATGATTGGTTGATTGTTGCATTATATAGTTGATTCATAAAAATGTAAAGATCAAGATTTGATCAGCAAAACACTGATAATTATTTGATCGAGTGCTTCAAGATGTCACTCAACTCACACGATCAAAAAAAAGAGTAGCATTTGTGATTATGATTTCATCATACTAATTTAATCATCTTATAAAATTAATATTACAATAATTTACAAGACCTACTGTACATATAAAAATGATATCATCGCAGTGGTAAATATTTTAAAATTTGATTTCTCTACAGTTGTTCTGCGTATATAAAACATGAGGTCAGACAATCAACCCAATGTAAGTGTCTAACATCGACCAATTTATTTAACACAACTATTTTGTGAATGGAGTATGTACTATACGTATATAAACACACTTTATGGCTTTTGATTAGATCATAAGGTAAATATTTGTTATATTCTTAGAATGATATAGAAACTCGTTGAAGGACAGAGATAAGTCGCGCATTTATATTTTTATTTGACAGATTGTTAAAATATTCATAAAACATTGTGCGCGGTGACCTCACCTCAAATACATTTATTCGGTTTTAAGTAGTGACTTAGTGAGATTAAAATAGTAACGAAATATTTGTTTCTGTAAAATACATCAAGATTAGTTGTCAGGTTATAATAAGCAGCGGTATAAAATCATGTTTTTCAACTCTCTTATATATATAATTATTATGTTTACGTAAGACGTCATTTAAACGAACACTTTAAAGATCATTTTCGGTATGTGCCGCGCGCGGTTTTATATCAATTTGTTGCTTGAACATTTTTAAGTAGCAAATCGGTAATAAAAATATTTATTACTTAATAATTTTTCGTTGGTATTGTGTCAGCCAGTCACGTCAATCAGTTGAAAATTTTTACTATTGGAAATTGGATAATCGATCGATTTTCGAAAATCAATCAAATAAAAATTAAAAACAATTTCGTATCTCACGGAAATTTATCAGATTTATAATAAATTATAGATATATCTTTCACTCGTTGATTTTGTTTGTTTTATTTGATGATAAATAAAAATTAAATTAATTATTATTTAATTAAACATTGTTTTGATTTCTTTTGAGAATATGAAATTCCGAATATACGCACAGATATACAATTCGAGAGGCTTATTATTGACAGTGAAAGTGTAATAGGATTAATGTTTGGTTTGATGTATTATTTGTTTGGATTTTTTGTGTGATTGCGCGCCAAGTTGATTGATTGTTTGACGGACGATCGTGATAATTGTTTTCGGTTTTGTTTAAAAATTATAATAATTTTCGGTAGTTGATTATTTTTATGAAAATCATTCTTAATTTCACTTTCATTGTTTATTTTGTTTGGGATTATGATTAGACAAATATTTGATATGCTTATGTCACATTGGAATATACGATAACGTAAACCATAATATTTGGATAGCTTTTGTTTTAACTTTCAATGTATTGTTATGTCACTATATGCTTAGTACGTTAGAAGTAAGGTAAAGAATCAATAGATTTTGTTAGATGATACTTTAATGTCATCAACATTTATATTTGAGCAGTGTTCTTTTAGATAAATAAATTCAATGGTTTGGCCTACAGTGTGGCACGTTGCACCATCCTGTTTAAACCACAAGTCGCCTACATTAATATCTTGAATGTTTGGCAATTAAATGTATGTCTTTGACGTTTACACGCTGTCCTTCCACATTTTGAAAAAAAAAATACGGTCCGATGATGCCATCTGCCCATAAACCGCACCAAACAGTGCATTTTTCAGGATGAATTGGAAACTCTTGAATAGCTTCTGGGTACTGATCAGCATGAATACGGCAATTTTGTTTGGTGTTGAATCCAGTCAACCAAAAATGAGTTAATCGCCGAACCCAATTTTTCGATAAAATTGATCAATTTGAAGCTGTGCCAACACCCATAAACCAAATGATGCAAAGGAAAGTCAACCGGTTTTAATTCTTGAAAAAGCTGTATTTTGTATGTCTTCCAACCAAGATCTCATTTCAAATTACGGCACAATGTGCCATATAAGACACTCAGAATATGAGAATGGTGACGAATTGATTGATTGCGGTCTTTATGTACATTTTCAGTTACACTAGCAAAATCCACATTAGATCGACTTATATGCCCTCTAATTAGTGGGTACTGAATATCGTAAAATGAAAAATTAATTCGAAATTTATTGATTTTTCGCGAGACGATAATGAACTCGTTAAAGTATTCGAACAGCGCAGAAATAATTTTTCACTGAACACTGATTTTTGAAATAAATTTCCACAATTTCCATAGTTGTCACGCATGAATCCCAATGAAAATCTCCATTGGAAAAGTACATCCTGTTGCATCCCACTCTAGTTGTTTAAGTTTTATTATTAGAAGAGATGCATCCGGATGCCGTATAGTCCATCGTAATTGAAAAAGGGAAATGAACACTTTAAAACCAATTTATGTACAAAGTGTCTGTTAATCATATGGTCACTTCATTACCTACTGAAATTTAACAAACCGCAAAAAATTTTAAATCGATTGTTTTCGAAACATGAAAAACAAATCTAATAATAGGCGCATGTTTAAACTTATTACTGAAGCCCTGAATAATCATTCGTCGATCGCCTTTTTTGCATCATATTTAAAAGAAGATGAAATAGACTAAGTCATTTAGTTTGATTGAAAAATAGCAATTCACTTGGGTCGTGCACAACTGATTGTGACTATAGACCTATAACCGAACTTCCTCGATTTACCTGAAAGGCCTATAGAAATATTAGCGAACTACGAAAGAGTTGGGCGCCTCCAACTTGCTTGAGCGGAACCAAATATCGGAAACACACAAACTTTTGTGCAAACGATCGATGAAAGTGTTATCAAGCATCCCACCGAAAAGAAACAAAATTATTATGTAGGCAATTAGAATTTATCAAGGTAAATTTTCTGCCAAGTGCAATAGTTTATTCATTATATTCCAATCTTGGTTTCATAAGGTCTATTGTACGAAATCGTTAGATATCTTTTCGTTTTCTTGTGTTCATCTTAATTGGTCTCTTATTTCGTTTCACTGTTTCGCGAGAATAGGTTTTAACAAATCTCTTACAAAAGTGTGATCAAACAGCACTGTTGTTGGCCGTGTAAATTACACGATATAATTTACATGTAAAGAACTTGTTATTTTTTATATTCTACATGTAAAAAACGTAAAAAAAGATTTTATGTAAAACAAAGCTAACCCGCCATCTCTTATTAAATCTAGTTGTAACTAAAGCACCATCTGTTAAAAAATTCATACTATTTTATGAATAGAATTTGTGAAATAATTAACTGTGTACAACTTTTTTCGACTACATACTGAATGTCACAACAATTAGTTAATTTCGTTAAAAATAATTTTGACTGGGTCGGGTGAATGTGAAAATAATCACTTTCCAAGTTATAACGTGAATTGAATTGCTATGTTAATTAATAATGAGAAAAGCAAACGTTGATTAATTTTTGACATTTTAAAGTAGATGGCACTGCGAATGATGTCTCCGTTATTTTAAAGTAGATGGCATTGCGAATGATGTTGTATTCGTTTTTGATATGTAATTTACGTTTTTTATAATTTACGTTGTTTTTTACATAATTTACATAAAAAATGTTTGTTACATGTATAATCCCAAAAGTGCCATAAAGTTTATGTAAATAAGAAGATATTTGGTACGGTTTATAGATATAGTTGAAAAGGAGAAGTTGTATATTTTACCTTCTGCATTTCCTCTAGGGTCTTATTTAGTATGCTTCTGAAGAATCCAACTGTAGTATGCATTAAAAAATAACCAATGATATTTTGATGCTAACACTCGTTTTCTTTTCGGAATTAGGAAATTTGACCATATTTCACCCGATTCTAGGATTGTTCTTGGTTGAAGTTAACGAGTTTTATGAGTTTTAATTACGGTTTGAGTTTTATTAGGAAACTTTTTAAAACTAAAGAATAAAATTACCTATTTAAAAAGTTATTATTAAGTCGAACTTCATACGTCAGTCTTCGACTCCTTCCTGCCCGAAATTCTTCTAGGTCCCTAAATTTATTTTTAAGTTACGAAATTATGAATATTTTTGACAATTGGTTAGATGCACCCTGTATTTTGCAAAACTAGTATTAATTGCAGTTTGTAATAATTGTCTTATTTTTCAGAGTTGAATTTTAATTACAAATCTTATTGGATAGTAAGATCTAAGATTGATTCAACGGAAATCAGTTATGTTAAATACATATATAATTGTTTTTAAATCATCAAAAGTTTTTATTATGCATCGTTATTATATCAAGTAAATTTTATAAATTAAGTAATTATAAAATAATTGTTTTTTATGGTCGTTGCTACAAATTATTAGAGAGTTGATCAATGTGTTTGATTCTATAATTATTATACTATTATTCCATGAGTAAACTTACTGTGGATCCAACATAGGTTTAAATATATGGGTGTTCATTTTGGAATTTTTTATTCTAAGGATTAATTTAGTTTTAATATTGTCTATTATATATTGCAGCTTCATTTTATTTCACTATTTTTACTACGTTGAGTTAATTATTAACAATAAATTATATAGTGCCAGTACTGTATGCAAGTTGTACGATTCGACTTACCAAATGTAGCCTTGTACAACACTGGTTAGACTAGCTCATTACCAACTGTCACACAAATTAAGTGAATTAAACACGATTATCACTTTCACTCAAAAATTAAAATATGTAAAATGTAAATATACGAGTAAATTATAAAATATGGTATAATCCTAAGATTGTATACCATTGAGTCTGGAATAAAAGATTTAGTTTGTGCCATGCGCGATTCCCCAATCTAACTTATAGGTGGGTGCCATCCTTGACTTAACTCATGTATGCACATTTAATTACACATCGAGATAATTTACATCACGTTTGTAACATCATAATATATAGAACTCAACTATTGTCCATGTACTCCATATCTTCAAATACAAGTATTGTATGCAGTAAACTCGATTTTTATGAGAAATCTTCATGTAATATACAAATTTGTTTAAGAAATAAATCTTATGTCGTAATAATCAGAAAAATGAAGAGAAAAATATAAATTTTCTGGGTCAACATGACTCGACATTAATGAAATGATCATATTGCTGTGTGTAGTAAATATGTATATACAATTACAAGACTATATATATGCATAGATGTAAGTACAAATATATCTAAGATAGACGATAGATTGTGTGTTGAGGATGGTTTAATTATTGTTGTTGCTATTATGTATTTCTATTTTTATACATTTATTTATTTAAAGTCTTTGTACTCGTATATACGTACTCGTACATCAATATAATTTCCAACTGTGTTAATTAACTAAGTGATAACGAGACTAATTGGAAAATCTTTAATTTCGTTTTTTTATGAGAAATTGATTTTTATCGAATATAGAGTTTGAATAATAATTTATTTATTTATGTGTGATTGCTGTTGTGTGTTAAAGCATAAATTATGTGTTTATTATGCATAAATACGTTTTTTTTTCAAAGATATCGATGTGTATTCTTATAAATGCAGTTATAACTGAAGTGTTGTTATTCATTTAATGAACACACTATATAGATGTGGTTATAGTAATGAGTTGATTTGGTTGATTATACATTTTGAGTTTCTTGTTATTTATAACATACTAAAAAATGCAGTCTGTATCAAGTTCGATAAGATGAATGATTTGTTTCTTGTAACTTGAAATGGTGAAAAACCTATTAGGATGCCGGAAATTATTAAACTTTAAACGTTATTGGTCTCATTCGCATGACATAATGTTTTAAAATTAAAAGTTGTTTATTGGTTTGGAAGTGTAAACACCGATTTGGTAAACCTATAGTTTAAGCTTGACATTGGAATTACCATTTGCTGATAAATGGACTTACCAAAAATTGATACACACGTATATTACATAATTTAATGATGTCTTTATTTTTGACTTGAACTTATTTTGTCAAAATACAAACTTCTTGTAACAAGATACGGTTTAGAAGGTTTATGAAGCCTCAGGCAGCAAACTTATTGAATAGATAATAGTGAATCAAAATACAAAAAAAGCATCTTGTCTAGGTAGCTATATAGTTGATCTTCTTTCGATCAACACTTTTTTATTATTTTATTTACTTTCTAATTTGTAATTAATAAATCTTTCACTTTTATAGTTTCAGTTTGTTTGAATGATCGCGTTGATAAATGTTACCCGCACTGTCAAATATTTATGCTTGTCACAGGGAGCCATACTATGTCAATTATTATTCTATTATCACTTATGCTGGTTCCGATATTTATAAATTATTGTAGGTTAATTTATTCTGAAAACTAAGTGCTGTAGTTAAATCAATCTTTTGGTCTTAATAAGTTTTAAAAATTTTAATAAATTTCTTCATTCTAATTTTTCAATAACAAGCACGAGCGAAATAACTAGTGAGATTATGATTAATCTTAATCATAGTCATTAAGGAATCACAATATTACTAGAAACATATTAGAATATTTAGCATTAGTAATGTGAGTTTGAAACTAACTATCGACGATTTGAATTTCGATATAAAAAATCTTATTGAAACTAAGCTTTGCATATATATTTTTCTCCTTCTGCCTGACCGGCCACTATCATGCATAAATCATCTTCACGAACTTTTCATGGGAAGTATACATAAAACCGTAAAATTTCTTCCATAGATCTGAACTAGCATGTGTCACCCAAACTATCACCAAACCCTATGAAATTCCCCTGTGTTATCACATTCTGTATTAAACGAATCATCCATAATATACTAACTAACCGCGATACGTCCAAAAAGGGAACATTACGTGTATTTCGAAAAATCAGTTTCGGTCTGATGGGGTCATTGACTAACTACTTGTTTGAAAAGATCAATTCAGTTGCTATAGTTGTTAGTTGGTATAACCCGCTGGACTTGATGTTTGCACAATGATATATATATATATATATATATATATATATATATATATATATATATATATATATATATATATATATATATATATATATATATACATATATATATATTAGTGTGTAGATTTGGATGGCAAAGTCACCTAGGTTTTCGGCAAGCTTATGCTTAAGCATAAACCTAGGTTACTAAAGAAAATGATTAACATTGGAATATTTAGATTGTAAACCCCTTAAACAATTCACACTTGAAGCAGTAAATTAAATAACTGCTTATACCTGAGATAGTGATCGTAAGTGAATGACGATGTTAATTGTATGTTCTATAAAGGAGCATTGAGCCGCCTTAAGTGTTGCGTTTCTTTCTTCCTGCGATATCATGGTTGATGGAAAAAATGCAGACCGATTTTGCTTCTATCTATAGCTTAATATTTTAAATATTTGACATTATTCTTTCTTGATTGAAATATTTACATTAGATTTAAATATCATGCTATCTCTTTCTCTCCATGTTCGTTCCGTTCAATGGATAAAGTTAAACCAACTTGATGGAAAAAACTCACAAGAAAAAACCCATTCAACCAATAAATATGTTTAAAAAATTTAGGACTAAAGGAAGCAACGCAACACTGAAGGCGCCTTTCGAAACTGAATAACGAGTATAATTTAGAAACTGTGTGTGGAGAAATGTTTAGGTAATCCATGTTATGTAGTTTTTTAAAGTTTAAAAGTTGTATTAATTTTTAGAAGCAATTGGTCTTAAGATGCGACTTTAGAATACGATGCTATATAGTTTAAATTTAGTGAAAACTTTCTATTTCTACTCACATAATTTTTAAGAAGCTTTGTAACATTCGAACTGATATCCTGAAAAAATGGTCACGACTTACATTTATTTATCATATTTACATTTTGTGTCTTCTTAAAACATAAAAAATTTACTTCCAATCAACATCGAGACATATATAAATTTTCTTAATAAATTTTCATATTTATTATTGTTATTACAATATTATTTATTCCATTTATATTATTTAAATCATGCTGTGTTTATTTTTCAACACGATCTTAATTTATTTCTATCTATCTGACTCGTATATAAATATATAATGTACATTAAGTCTTGAGGACGCCCTCTAAGAAATTCACTTTTTCTTTTTTTTCGAAAATGATCATTACATTTTTCATATTTTGCATTTGTCTACATGATCGCTTTTACCTTAAAGTGTTTTTCTGGTTTATGATTGAAAAATTGTAAAATTAATTTATACTTTGCTTCTCGAAAAATATGCAAATTTCCAATTTAACGTTTTTTTCTCGTCTACTGTTAATGAACAAAAAAAAATTTATGCTAAGTGAAAATAAGATTATTATAAATGGATCTGCAATCTGCATATCAGATATGCTCGCGCGTGCGAGATGTTGGTTTAGATTTAGTTTAATACTTAATTGATTTAGATTTGTTTTGCTATTATTTATCGTTTAATTGAATAACTATAATGAGGTTATAGGGTTAAATTGTTATATGGACAAGAAAGTAGTAAGATAATATTTATATTAACATAATATTGATCTAACAATTGATAATAACTAGAATACTGCACTCATATAAGATTTTTTTTCCAATACGCATACACAAATTGTACAACAAACATCTTATGTATGTTCGACAAGTTATCTAACCACTTAACCGAAATATCTGTTTTCTTATAGATACGATGTATGTTTTCCAAATATTTTACATTAATTGACGATAAAGAAAATAAATAAATTTTTATTGATTTGACTTTCAAAAATCGATAAACAAAAATGTTTTATTTTATAAATTCTCCCACAATTTAAGAAGCAGTATATACACAAACGTTAATTAAATTCATTTGACAATACAATAATTTTCAATTATCGAACATGTATGCTATATACATACTGTAAACTATAAACACTTTCATTCCTTTAACTATATATATGCGCGATATATTTAACTGTCATTATAGAAATTGTTGTGGATAGTGCATATAGAGAAGAAGCCAATTATTTCCTGGAATTCTAACAATAAATTCTTTATTTTTCATTAATTTTGACAATTATAAATATAAATTAGCATAGTTATGTTATGTTTACATATACTATACATATTTTTCATAGTTATATACATGCATAAGCGTATAAATAAATAAATGAGTTTGTTTATCATGTCATATCAATAAAACCATCATATACACTAACTCAATGTACTTAAAGAAGCTTGCATGTAATAGATGTTTATGTATATATATGGAGTCAAGTAAGATATGATCTCTAAGATTTAACTTGTTTTTTAATTTAGATTTATATAAATATAGTTTTTTGTGATATTTATGTTCCCGCGCACTTATAGCGAAGTAATATATACATAAAATATTTTTTTTTTATTATTATAAATTATTAGTTAAGAAAAGTGAACTTTCTAATAAAAATAAAGCAACAATAATAATCTGTCCATATATGTTCGCGGCGGCTCTAACTTGGTTTATTTTTCTTAGATCTGTGGAGAAATGGTATTGTTCGCCAATATTGCCATATAGTTTGCAAAAAATTATTTTCTTTTAGTTACAATGAAAATCTAGTCTGTTTTTGGTTAATGGGAATTGATTGTTGTCTTTATAGTGTTTATGGGAAGCGTTTTTCGAAGAGATTGTTTAGTTGAATATTTTAAATTACAATCATTATAATTCTTGTTTATTTCCAATTAAGTGAAGTCTCTATATAAAGGCTAAACCCTGTAATGTTGATCATATTTTTTAGGTGTTTTAAAATAACTTTATATCATATTAAAGAGTTGAAAAGGAAGTTCTATGCAATCAAAGTGTGTACTACTTTCAGTTTTAATTCGATTATTTTGTTGAAGCTTTATTCTAGCCATAAAAACATGATCAACATTTTATAATTCTCCAAGTGAAATATATATATATATATATATATATATATATATATATATATATATATATATATATATATATATATATATATATATATATATATATATATATAATATAATATATATATATATATATATATATATATATATATATATATATATATATATATATATACATATATATATATATATATATATATATATATATATATATATATATATATATATATATATATATATATATATATATATATATATATATATATATATATATTTATATATATATATATATATATATTTATTTATATATATATATATACACAGAAAAATTGAACTTAGATTTAAAGTAATTTTGGTTTCGTTTAAAGAAATTTCGAATATAGATTTTGAGCAAAACCGATTTTTCTTTATTTTAAAATATCGAATTCCTTTATTTCTAAACATTAAAAAATAAAGTTTATTCCATTTAAATCAAATATATTTTCTTTTAATTTAATGAAATTATGGGTTTATTTTAATTAAACTAAATGTTTAATTCAAAGTTAAAATTATTTATTTTAAATTTTTTAAATCTTTTACTTTTAAGAATATTATTTAAGAATATTAAATATTGGGTTGAATAAAAAATCATAAATGTTTTAAGAAATAAGATTATTTATTTAAATTTTAATTACATTATAAAACAAACACAAAAGAAATAATTTAACTATTGTTAAAATTATATAGTTATAAACATCAAAAAATTTAAATTTAACAAGTAAGGATAAATTTCCAATATAAACTTTACAGATGTCAAAATTTTCGCTTTTCCTACTGAAATAATTGTCTGAGTAAGTGGGATCTTCTTTTTTGGTAAAAAATAACCTGTTTTGTAAGTTTGGTACCTCTAAAAGTAAAAATTTATGTTAAAATTAAAACTAATGTATTTTACATTTATTTTTGGCTGTATTGTACCAAAACAATGTACTTACTTTGTAATTACAAACTATTCGTTTTAAACACAAGCATCTTGTCTCATACAAAATCTGAATGTAAATTAAAAACCAGTACGGAAAAATGTAATATTACAGTTATATTTTAAAATTAAATTCAATTTACTTTCTTTTAAATGTAAAATTATTTAAATTTACAATCCTAGATGAAAAAAAATAAGAGAACTTTGTTTTAAAGAAATCAATTCTTCAATTTTAAGATTTTTTTTGAAATGAATTTTTCAAGTAATTTGTTTTATTTTAAAGAATAATTTCATTAATTTAAATGATTTTTATTTCATTTAAAATAATTAAATTAGATTCTTTAAACTAATACACTAAAATCTATTAATCTAAATGATTTATTCTTTAAATAAAAGAAGTTTCAAGATTTCAATTCAAATGACAGAGATTATTTATATATGAAAGTCTTTAATTTTTCTGAGTGATAGGGTGTTTCCAATGTAGTTGATATCAATTGTATGGTGGTATTATTTATTATAAGGTGAATAATATTTGGCTGTCTTAGAAGTTTACTTCTCGTACTTTCTCGTCAAATTCTCGTACATACTTTAAAATTTGTGTGTAATATGGAAAATATGCAATTTTGATTGTAAATTTTTATTATTTTAGACAAATAAATCGCATTTCTTGATACTAACTTATTTGAATATGTTTTCCATTAAAAGCAATGAGCATTTTGAGCCAAAGAAAAATTTTGATTAAAATTGGCTTTGGTTTGCATGGAAAATGTGTTCTGATCAGGATCAGTTGGACTTGCGAAATTCGGCTAATATTGCAACTATGCGTATGACAAACACCTAACTTTTTTGTGAGAGTTATTTTTATGTAAGGTTATTTTTATGTACCAGCAATTTAAAAGAGGAAATATGATTATTAATCTTCAAGTGCTTTTTCATTTTATCATAATATTAGAATAAATATAACAGATACTGTCGAAAATTACATCTGATTGTCCATTTCTGATTGTCCATGGTGTTTAATACAGCTAAAATTATGTTAAGATTTGACGTAATTTTCAAGTATATTAAATTATGAAAAGTGGTCAATATTGTTTGTTCAAGTATCAAGAAAATTCACTGAAAGATAGATGAATACGTTAAAATGCGTATAGCTTATATAGCAAACGACAGTGTTATAACATTCATTTCAGCTTCGCTCCATGTATATCTTTATACATTCAATGACATCTATGCATGATATTCTGTACTTATATTCCTTCAGTTGGATACGTGTGGATGACACAGAGAGAGAGAGAGAGAGACGTTTCTAAATGTTTCCAATCTGTTTTTTGCCAAATGATTTATAGTTAAAGCTAATCTTATTAAATAACATTTTTTTAAAAATATAAACAAATCTGTGGAACTAGACGTTACAGGTTCTAAAGTCAAAAAGCTCATTTAAGCTCATAAAAAATAAGAATCTTAAGACATTGGTATAGGCTAAACCTCTCCAAACTACTAAAAAATCATTTAATTCTGTGCAACTGTAGACACGCAATAAATATTAAAAGCTCAGTTTTAAAGCTTTTAGTAGTTATATTCTAATTCCAATCGTCTATAAGACATCGCACATGGTTAATCAACGGGTTTAGTTTTAAATCAATATTATTGTCATGATAAAAGCTCAAGACATTTTCAAACAGTTTAGTGTCAATAGTTTTGTTATGTATTTTGTACGATAGTTTTATTGGCCCTTAAAATCAATGGATTGATATAGAACCTCTATATATAGTTTGCCATAAGTAGTAAACCGTGAATTAACGAAAAATTGTCACCTTATTCAAGTTATAAGTTTGCTTAGCCCAAACAAGTATTTCAAAGTATGAATGATTAAAGTGTAGTTAGTTCGGTACAAAAAATGTGTGCACTAAATTAACTAAAGAACTGAACATTAAGGTATCCGAGTTATTTTTCTTGTATAGTTTGCCGTGTTCGATTCAGTGATCCCTTATGAGAAATTTCAATCTCGCGAAGCTTTAAAATTTGTATAGTCTAATGCAGATCAAAACTCAGACTTAAGTACGACAAGATTTTTAATTTAATGTTTATACTAATAAAAATATACATATTTCAACTGCTACATGTTAAGCCGTTTTCCAAATACTTTCATTGGTTTTACGAATAATTTAATAATAGTGCTTACGAGTTTAAGAATAATGTGTTGAGATCTAATCATACGTGACTAATTGCAGACCTGGTTAAGTGATTCCTACAAAACTATATAAATCGAGATTTCGATTAAACGAGTAACAGGATCTGTTTTATTTTATCCGTTCTCACTTGAAAGTCCTCGGATATACCAAAATATACTTCCGGAATAATATGCCAACCACGGCTTATTACACTCACATACACATAAATAATTAGGTAACTTGGTTTCTATTTAGAAAATATTTAACACCCATACACCACATATACATGGAAGAAATCGTTGATCCTCATTGAAATAAAAAACTGAATTCCCGCACCACACATTGAAATATTTTCACCATAAACTATCCAATTGAACGCCGATTAGGATTTTAACAGGCAGGTTAGCATTTTAACCATATGTGGTCTTACAAAATACTTAACATTGGCCCATTGTGATATTCCTTTCCAAATCCATACCTCTATCTGTGCATTGCATAGCTCCATACCGAACATGGTTTGGCTTACTGACATCTGCATTCCAACAGATGGTTATAATTGTGTTTTATACTTCAACCTGTGATTATTTTTTCTTAGAGATAAGATTTCATCCAAATTTTTTTGGGTTTCGAACTCGGTACCTTTTTATTGATTTGATGATTCTTTACCAAGGCGTTTGAAGACTCTTTAAACGTTTATAATTTGAGATGGAGTTTTCGGTAAAACAAAATTCAGTGCTAAACGTCAAGTCACCTTTATTTTTGGATGTAGATGGCAAGAACAACGAATGATTTTACAAACAAAATTCGTGACGCTTTTTATTATGAAAAATGTATGAAGCTCTTCATACTTATAAGGTATAGTTTTTGATAAACACAATTTTTTGATCGATTATTCAAATTACCATATTTCCTTTCACTGATGTTAAATTCATATAGTTATAATTGATTTGTATTAAAGGCGTTCTTGAAAATGACTAATTAGTCTTCGTATACCAATTTAATAAAGGGTTTTAGAGATTCATTACACTCGTATAGTAGCTTTAACTCTTTCGCCACAAGTAAATATTACAAAGTTCATCAATTTGTTTATTTAAATAGCGAATTGTAATTAAATGCCAATCAGGTTTTAATTAATTTTAACAAAATAAATATTTTTAAACATATAAAATTCAATCATGCGTGTAAGATACCAAATAAAATCAAAAAAACTGGATGAGAATTAAAGTGAATGATCGTTGCGAATAAAACTGTCGCCTGCTGATTCGCAGATTAAATTCGATTTGATCAAGTGAGAGGTCCAATATATATCTTATAAATTTTATAAGTTTGGTTTTATTTTTTAATATACAAATAATTGGTCTTCATATACCTTTCTATAACATAAAAATCTATAGAAGAAATGCTGTAATTTTATCTCTCAAATGCTCTGTGTATATTGTACTCGTCTATATATGTACATAATAATCTGTTAAATAGTTGTCTAAATATCTCGATCACAACATGATCACCGCTGCAGCGGCACACCATATTAACAGCATATATTCATTTCAAATCACATACATGTGTTTGATTTGATCTATAAAATTTAACCAGTAACCCAAAAATATCAACATTCACACATAAAATTATAGAAAAAAATTTCAACGCCTTTAAGTAATCAATCATCTCGCGCTTTTATACACTAACTAATCGGATTAAGATCATTTTCATTCAACCGATCTGCCCAACGTCATTTTGTCAGCTATTATATATAATCAACAGATGTAATTAATTTCATCGAGATCTTTTATATATACATTGTCCATATTCTGCTTGTAATGATTTGTGCGCGAAGACTCAACGACATGTATACATATATACATTCTTATATGATTCATGACATGTAATACATTTAATTATACATAGTGTATATAAGTACACTTTCTTTAAATATTTGTTTATGTATACAGAAAATATATAGCGGACACAACAAAAAAAAATATGTTTTTTTAATTACTTTGATTAACCCATTTTTTAAGGGCATGTGTTTTTATATATGCTGGTCTAGAAGAATACAACCGCGAACACAAATTAAACACAATTTACTAGACTTAATAAATCATGTAGAAAGGTATAAGAAGAAAATATATCTATTTTTTTGACGCGTGCTTGATACAAGTATATATATAAAAGATTTCATTGATGCGCAAGACGACGAACCTTTTTTGTTCTCGATCAAATGCGATTATTTATTTTTAACACCTTTATGTCAAAAAATAATTGGTGAGTGTTTAAATATTTTTTGTGTGGTTAAATTAAATTTCGCTAAAAGGTTGTGAGATCATATGGGTTGTTGCCCATTAACCTTTAGCAAGTTTGATTATTTAAGCATATTTTAGAGTGTTTTGGCGGTAAACTATTAAACCTGAGAACAAAGTAAACCTAATAAATCTTTTAATCTCTAATCTTACCATTAATTCACAATGAAGTTTGTATATGCGTGTATACTCAGCCTTGAATAATATAGGTATTCAACTTTCTGTGTATAGTGAAGCTTATATATGGTTTTGTGACATGACCTTTAGATGAATATGATATATGCAAATTTAGATACAGACACAATATAATATTGATATCGTTTGTTGTGTTTTATTGTTCAAATTATTTACGCGCTGTTAATTTTATGTGGTCCAGTCGCGCGGAATTTGCATATGTACATAATGTATATACTCGTACATAGTATTTAAGTTTTTATGAAAATTATTATTTAAAAAAAAAATAGTTGAATAACAATAGTTATATATTATTAACAATATTTTTTTACCGCTCTAGGTGGTTTGTTATTAGTTGAAAAAATTATAATTGAGAGAACTTTCTTTTGTGTAGGTGAATATTTTCCTTCTAAACATAACGAAATTTGAATTTAAATTAAATCGCGCCGTTCGGAATATATATACGAATATGCTAATGCATTATATGATGGAACATGGTGCCATATAAGCATATATGTAAACCTAGAAAAGGTGTTGGTATGATTAATAGAATACATCGAGCATAACAAAATCTATTTGTTCTTAAACATTTTTGTGTAATTGGATTTTTTATGTTGAAAAATGGAATTCAGCTTGCAGATATGATATTCTAATTTAATTTTTTTATTTTAAATAATTTTCACATCACGCTACATAGATACAATGTGTGATCATATATGTACACGTATCGCGCTCATAATATATATGTGTGGTACTACAAATTAGTTTTTTTTTAATATAAATTTTAATTTTTGCCTTCTAGGTTTTCAATCAACAACTTTCTTTTCTGATCAATATACATAAATTTTAGATTTTATAAATTGCATTAAATAAATCTCCAAAATAGAAATATTAATTCTATATAATTTATTTTGGTGAATATAATATTATCGTTAAGTGCCAATTATTTGTCTTCCGTTTATAGAAAATCAAAGGTTAAATAGTGATTGTACTAATATATATATATATATATATATATATATATATATATATATATATATATATATATATATATATATATATATATATATATATATATACATATATATATATATATATATATATATATATATATATATATATATATATATATTATATATATATATATAATATAACTATTATATATTAGACCTATTGTGAGGAAAAAGCAAATAAGTTTAAATAAGGTCTGGGTAGGCAGATCCATTTAGTGGGCCCATGCTTGGATAAAGTCTTTATATAATACGGCAGAGTACTCTTCTTAATGCTCTTAGTAATTTCTATTTAATATAAAACTCATTGAAGTTAAAACTTTACAGTTTTTTGTCTATTAAATCCAAACTGATGGTCTGGAATATTTTCCTGCAATTTTCTTATTGATGGTATGAATATATATTATGTTTAATCTTTCGCTGGTTTTGGAACTGATATGTTGGGAATTTGACGCAATATTTCAGCAGATGCCTCCAGGATATCTTAAATTTCTGAAAACTATATAGTTGCGCTATCATGTAGAAAATCTGAAATCACAACTTCTGTTATAAACTTTGGGCATATCCGAGCTGAATTTAACCATAAAATTTCATTTTATGGATGATCATGTTCTTATAACAAATCATCATATAAAAGGCACACGTTGCTTAAAGTGATTCTCGCTAAAACTCAGGATTCTACTTCATTGGTATAGTTTATAAGAGTGTACAGCTTAAACTTAATGTGAACTTAAAAAATTAGTGATGGCACAATTTTTTAATTAATTTTAATTTATTTAATACCAAATCCAATTCTTAGTGAGAATATTTAAAATATCACAACTCAGGTTTTTCCTAGTATAACCATTTGGGACCCTTTAAGAAATTACCAAATTATCAGTGTGCAAACATTCAGTAAAGACAACAATTTCACTATCGTAATATGCATGAAATAAAACCGTTTACAAATAGTTAGAATTTACTACAAGAATTCCGAGTCGATAACTGCAACTTCAGGAGCGTTTCTTTCAAGTTTTGGTCGAATTATCGTTCCATTAGACAAGCAAATAAATTTTAGTTAAAATAATTTTAGCTTGAATCTACTGGATATTCTCGTGCCAGTGAGCCAACGGGCGGATCAACAAATACAGTCGATTCCAGAGCGTTCTCAAGAATTGGTGCTCAGACTACACTTTTGTGAAATTTGCGCTCAGAGGACTGGGCTTTAGAAATATTAGAAGAAGATGACCAATTACACCATTAAATTATATTCTGTGATGAAGCGCATTCAACTTCTTGCGAGAGAAGTGCAGAGCCAATATTGAACGAGAGATATCGGCCGTTTCCGTCGAAAGGTGTGGCTGAGACATCGAAAATTATCGTACATCGAATCGACACTTGCAAACGTGCTCGTAGCGGACATATAAACGAACTGAAACTCAATACATAAATGTTTTGACGGTACTTCAAGCCATTAAAGAAGTTGTCAAGTCGTCATTGGAAAACCCTTTACAATGGAAGTCATGAAATAACACAATGTTATATAACTAACAAAAACTTGTTACCAACTCAAATTATTTTATTGGGATTACTTATATGAACTTACTTCCGGCATATCTTGGAAAACACGAGCTTTTACTTATTTAAGAGTTTCCGTCAAGTGCGACTTACTTAAATTTATGTATGTGTAAATCCGTCTGTGCTTACATCACACATCAAATATATTTTCAATAAAATTATAAAATAAATTTTAAGTAAAGTTTAAACAAATTATCTGTCATCTTGAAAACAATGTTTAACATATATTTAAATAAAATATATATAAACACAAAATGTAAATAAATATTCATGTACATAATAAAATTTATTACCATCATCACCAAAATAGCAAAGAAATAAGCTTTTCGCCAAAAAGTGTCAAGAACCCTCGTTTTAACCATAGCACAACACAATGAATTATTCATCTACATTCCACTAGCTTGACTATCTACTCATATACATTTTTATATACTTGTACAAGATACCAAAAATGTCGAAAAAAATTTCACATTTTTGTTGCTGTATTTAGTAAATTTAATAAGAAATGAAATAAGATTTATTATGGCCGTCTTTAAAACTATATATATATATATACACTTGAATCGTATATTGTATACCCATTTAGATAGAGAATTAAGTCAAATCAATGTCAAAATAATTAATTAAGGAAGTTATTAACAAAACCCAAAATTCGTTAATCTACTTGTCAACAACAGACATAACACATTGTTTTCGCATTTTAATTGGGTTAATAAACGTACTTTTTATTCTCTATCTCGTAAATCTGGGGTAATTGAATTTCCAGTCATCAAACTGACCCCAAAGTTTTTAGCCATGCTATTAGAAATTTGGTTTAATTGATTTATCTAAATTTATGCATGTACATCCAATTATTATAGGTCACAATTCTGGGATCTATTTTTATGTGTATAGAAAGTTGTTCTCGTGTATTCGAGTATAATAATATACTGTGGAAATTTATCAATTGATTTCCCAGATTCGATAAGAAATTTCCTCTATAATTTTTAGTTTTATTATTTTACCACCTTATTGTTTATTTTTAATATTTTATTATATTTTAAATTTATGGGTTTATTTATAGCGTTGTTATTTTATTATTATTAATGGAAAATCTAAATATTTGTGATTTATGTTGTTTTGAATGTTGGTACAATATATGAAAATTATATGCTCGTTAAAATATCTTAACAGTAACTTGGTTCATATAATTAGTTTATTTACTCAGCAGTTGCGATATTATTAATGTTCTGGGAATAAAACTTAATTAATGTTTTGATTAGTGCAGTAGTTGTATTATTGGAAAATGTCTCGTTCAATCACTCTTGGCGTTAAATACACATAACATTTCTAATCAAAAGCGGTCCATTATCGATTTGTTTTTAATTTCTCACATGTGTGTAGTTTTCCACAATCTACACGAATACACTCGAAAGCTTATATTTACTAGATCCAAAGGCACACTTAATCACAATCTCGATAAAATATCTCAACCGTATTCTTATTTAAATAACGGTATGGGCGATTACTTTCATCAAATGATTATACATAATTATATTACGAGGTTTTGAAGATAAGATAACTTCCACTATTATGAGTATTCAAGTTCAACATTTTTCAGAATTCTTGCTTTTGCTTTTTCTATCATCTAAAGGATAATTTGGTATGGTCGAACTTTTTCATCAACAACTAAATGGTTACATCAAAGCCCGTGGAAATTTTAGCCAGTCAACATTCTTCATGTTAGTTTATCTTCATATAAGCAACTTGCTAATTTGGAGTATATTTCTGGTCGTATTGACTAAGTATGATCTGGCTGGCCAACGCCATATTCGAAGGATCGTTTGAACATATGTTTCAGTTAAGATTTTCATATTTGAAACGTCATGATTCCCTCCATACATTAGCGTATGGTCAGTTTATGTGGCCCAGGTACCGAAGAATTTGAAGGTTTGTATTATTTTAGAAACATTAATCGCAACTGTTTGGTGTTCAGGCAGTGACATAGTTGGTCTAGAAAACTTGGCACATTTGCTCGAGTTTGATTGTTCTATAGCTGGTATCTTTTGAATATCCTGAACATCCTGAAATGTCCATTGTTTGATGTTTAGAGGAAGTGGGTTTAGTGAATCCACGACACAGTGATAAATCCATTAGATCATAAAGATCACAGAACAACCAGTTCACTGTAACCCAACAAATTTGTCTTTTATATTATACTATAGAAACAACTACTTTGGATAGCCGTGAAACCAAACAATCACATACCCATTTTCATCGTGTAATTTCAAATTACCTTCTAATTGATATTTCAATTGTATATATTGGCCAGTCTCACAGTTACAAATAAATACAATCATTAACATTTTGCTGCCCCATTACTCGCTAACAAAAAACGCGAGACCTAATGAACTTATGTACAAGAAAACTATAAATCTATAATTCAATTCCTTGTACATTAACATTTTAATCTTTTCTGCAATTTTATATATGAATTAAAGTAACTAAAAATAAAATTAGCATATAGTAACAAAGTTGCAATATAGCAAAAATTATAAGGAAAATAACAACAAATATGTTATCGCGTTTCTTGTTAGGTTTCTATTTTTGGTATACTATAAAAGTACATATACGCGCGACCTTAATAAGATGATGGCTTCTTTTACTATTCTAACCTCGGTCAATTAATTTTTTGCTCGTTTTTTATCTGACAGTAACTTACATATTCGTATACATTGTGTGCGTGTACAATTGTTGCAAGACCTTTTGCCCAATGGAGAGATAAATAAAAATAAAAGAGAAAATGGTAAGAGATTTACGCGAGGTAAGTAATTAAAAATTAGCGTTAAATAAGTTCAAAGATTAGGTGTATATATATGAGAATGTAAAACATCAAAAATTAATTTGCAAAGTCTAACATATTATTTCTCATGTAATGATTAATCATTAGTATAATGTCGAGGTTAATATATCATATGTCACTTATCGTGTATAGTGAAATTTATTGTTTTCTGACACTCATATATAAGATGTATTCTCATAATATAAATTATAAATTTGGTGGATTTCTAATTTTTTTGTTGTTGTTGATGATCAACCCGTCAAAACCTAATTATTAGTATAATTAATTAATGGACAGACCATTAAAACACTTAATTTCGTGTTGTAGTTGTATAAAATTAATAAAATTAACATAACTTAATTATAATTATAGTTTATTGATATAAATTGTGGTTATTATTTATGTATAGACAAACTTTTCTTATTTATGAGACAGTCTGTTACAGAAGAAAATATCTGTACTTAACAGAAACGGAAGAATATAAATTTTTTTTAATTTTAATAATTAAATTGGCTGACGTAATTAAAAACAGATATGGTAATTTAATTTTTGTAGTGTAAAAGTTTTGTTGCATTGATTTACAATTTACTTCTCAATTGCTATTCTTAGCCCATATCTAAGACATATCTATATACCACAAAATTTCCGGAATCAAAAAAATATTACTTTGTCATCTCGTGAAATTCACACAGCAAAAGTTGTCTCGTTATGATGATTCATGCTTTGTAGGTAACACAAACACAGACACACACACAAAAAATAAATTTAAGAAAATGATAAAACTACCAAATGCGTTGACGTCTAATTGTATATGCTCTTAATATAATTCCATGATCGATTGGTGGTCGGTCTATTGGTTGATGGATGCGAATTACGAAATTAATTCACAAAAGGCAAATTAATCGTATATTTATATCGAGTTGTGTCATACACACTCGAAATGGTTTTTTGTGTTGTTATTGTTATTTCCTTTTTATATTAATCTGTTAATACATGACGACATGTCAAAGCTTTTATCACGATTACATATATTATATATAAATCTAAATTTAATTTGTATCTAAAGTTGTTTGTCTTATATATTTATGATAATTTAGTCGTTCCGAAAAAGGGACATTTCACAATTATTTCAAATTCTTTACATAAATAGATTTATTTATTTGTAATTATTTTTCAAGGTTTTCTTATTACCATTAAGATTTATTTATTGAGTGTTATTTTTGTATAGTGTTAACAAAATTAGTTTTATTATATCCGCATTGTTATACATAAAAATAAACTAAACATGGTTTGAATTTTGAATTGAAATTGTATTTTTTGTATTATTACGATTGTTATTCGGGAGAAACTTTCTTACTGCATTATTTATCATAAATGTTCATTTCCTACGTTAAGTAGGAGTATTGGTGTTAATATAACATTAATATTTATCCTGATAAATTTTGGAATTTAATAAAAATTAAATATCACTATGATAAATGAAATCACAGTTGATATTTTACATGTTACAAACGAAGACAACAATATTTGCAGTGCCATCTATTGTAAAATTTTTAAAATTTTTTAAGAGAGTGTAAATCTTTTTGTTTACAAAAAAATCCGATAGGTCAATCTTTTTAGTTTATCAAAAAAGTCTAGATTATTAATGCCTACGATTATTTTGAGAATATGTCTATATACTCTGTTGAATTTAGTACGAAAAAAAACTGAGAACGGGGTCCTTGAGAGGTTTGACGGGCATTAAATGACGTAACCAAGGCTTTACACATCAATTTTCTGGTAATTCCATATTTAATACATTACATATAATAGTTTTAGTAGTTCCATTTCACATTCCAAAAATAGCCATTGTAACATTATTTGGGTTGTCCAAGTTTTTTTGAAAAACATTTGAACTCAGGAATGCAGCAAAATCTTATCAGCAAATAATTCATACAGTGTAGTTGGGATTACAAATCCTTTTTTATAATTAAGATGATCAGTTACTATTATCTGACTCATTTGAGATGTCTTAACACATAGGTGTTCGGCACTCTTTTGGTCGTTAACAATCAACATGAATAAATGCGTATATTCAAAATTGTTAGTTATTAGTTAGAAAAGGATTATTTTATCTTCACCCGAGTCAGTTAAGGTGAGTTTTAACGTAAAAAATTGTACAGAGTTAGTGATTTCCCAATTTCTATTCTTAAAATATTTAAAAAATGTTTAAGAGATGGCGTTTTAGTTACATTTAGATTTAATAAGAGATGGCGCGTCGGTTTAACATTACATTACAAAAGAACGTTTTAACATTACATCAGTTTTTATATTTTTAATGCAACATACTATGGCACAAAGTTACTTATGAAAATAATGGTGCTATGATTTTGAAATTTGAAGTGAAAATATTTACGCAAATTTGAGCCGCGGCTACTTGAGACCTTTATTTGTTTTCGAAAACGCTTCGTATAAAGTAAAAGATAAATTTTGAACATATCATTCGTATCAAACAGATCTACATCAAATATTGTAGACAGATTTTATCTTAGAATTTAACTATTTTTAAAATTCGCTAGTGGTGTGTCGAATTGAAAAAAAGATCTAAAACAGTTGATTTGAACTATACGAGTAACCTTAAAATTTACTGTCAACATTTCGGTGGTTCCTCTCAGTCGTCTGCTTCAGGGATGTAGATTTGGTTTGTTCAATTTTAACTACAATAAGATAAGATGTAAAGTTTAATTGTATCATTCGTAATTTTTTTAATAAAAATTTTTTAGCTTGAAAAATAAGTTGAAATATTTGACTTTCCCAAATTAATTTTTTTCCTAAAAACTTAAAATATTTTATATTGTTACTGCTTAGATAATTAAATTAAAATTTCATGAATTGAATTAAAATTTCATGGAAAATGTAATTCCATTTAACAATTCTACAATATAATAGTGAAATTTAATGAAATTATAGAATTGTTGATATAAATGACTTACTTCATGTATTAATATGTGATACTATGATCCACATTTTTTTTATCATCTTGTTAATTTATTTACCTTCAGTCAATACACAGAGTAACTCGGAAACATCGAAATAATGGTACTTTACAGTTTTTGTATTTGTGAGGCGCTGTAGTTATATTCTGATGGTTCGACTACTCGTTTGTCAATTTCATCATAGATTCAAATAATACACAAATGTCTGTCAGAAAATATAATTTTAATTATAATTTTAAATATAATAGAAGGTTAAATAATTGTCATCTTTTGAAAAATAGCTACGTCTTCTTGTGCTGGCTCATGTTACGCAAAAGTATAAAATGCGGCTGCTCAGCCGAAGCTATCTGCAAAAGGAACAATTTTGATTGCTAAGTCTATAGATACAAGTTAATGATGTTGGCACATGAACCATAATTTCTTCGAACTTTTCTCAAAAAAAAAAATTAAAATTAGATTTATAAAAATGAAAAAAATAATTAATTTATTAAAAAGAAATAGTTAGGTAATGTTACAATTCCTTACATGTTTCATTAAAAATATGTGCGTCTTCTAGAAAAATTTAATAAATTTTATACTTTACTCAAGTCTTTGATGCTGAGACTAAAAATGTATCTTATATCTTCAAGTTATAAATCAGTAAGCCTTTAAAGTAAGCGATTTGTGTCTAAAAATAGGTATATGTAACATTACTGAAAACGATATGATTTAATTATAAATAATTTAGTATTTTTTAACCAACCAAATGCCTTAGTCAAATAAATAACTAAATTCGTGGTTAAAATAATTTGTAATCTGAAATAACCAAAGTTTGGTTCGTAAAATAAAAAATTTACTTATTTTAACCAAAATTACATGGTTACTTTTTAAATATACTATCAGAAAATTAATGTAATTAACCAAATAAAAAAGTTAAATTAACCAAAAGAAAAGTAAATTTCACTAACGACTTAGTCACTTCTAACAAAATTTCGTATTGGATTAATTCCTATATGTAGTCAATATTTGAGATCATTTCGGTTATTTAGAGCAATTACTTGTTTAATTTTGACTAAGATTTATTTAACTAATTTTTTTTTCGACGGCTTTAACAGGCTATTATTGGTCCGTTCCGTGTCAACAATCTGATTTGATTTCATGCACAATATCAGGCATTTGTATTAAATTCCTGATTTCGTGGTTGTGTTACCGTGCCTCTATGATCGGCCAACACGTTTAATTCAGGCAGACCTCAGTGGTCTGTGGGAGGGTTCTCTGCCGACATAAAAATAAGACACCACAAAAAATACCTGTTGCAAAAAAAAAAAAAATAAAACTGTACACATATGATCTTGCCATTGCCAATTCATCACCATCCACAAATACAACTATTAATATTCCATACTAACTATTATTATATCAATATGAGATAAATTAAATATTTATTTAATTAAAAAAAAAACAAAATATATATATATATATACATATATATATATAATAAAAAATCACAAAAAAATTAAATAAAATAAATTTCAACTCAGGATGAAAAGCAACTCGATATAAAAAAAAAACAAATATATGTATAAATTAACTCACCTACAGGTCTAGAAGAGTACTCTTGGGATCCTATGGCTTAGTTTACTATAAAGAAAAACGTGTTGCTTCACACACTGATTTAAGTTAAATTCAATTACTAAATGTATATAAAAATAAATAAATAATATTAGTTTATATGATAATAATTCTTCTAGGAGATACTAGTGAGTATCCAAATACTTTTAAGTTTTCCTATATGCTAAATATTATATGTAGTTTAATTTACTAACATAAAAAAAAATGGACGACACTGCTTGTATAACTGCAACTTGTCCCATCATGGATTCGAAATTGTACCTTGTGTATTTCTAATACAATTTACGTTTATTTGTATATTAAACCGTAAAATCTTTACTTAAGATTTAAGCTAGCGGGGCCACTAAAGAAAGAAAAATAAATAACATAAATAACTCACCCGCTACTTAGTATCAACAATTCAGTCTATATTTTTTCTGCAATAGATCTCGATTGATTGATATCACTCAACTTAATTTCTTAATTCGTACACACTAAAAGAAGATTACACTTCAAAATTAAAGACACTATATGCAAAAAAGTTAAGCTATATTCATACACACCATATGGTTTTCAATCACTATACTGACCAATAAAAAAAAAAAATGTGGCTTTCGTACCTACTATTTTAATTAATTAATTTAATTTTTTTTTAGACTAAGTACCACGATGGCCTCTCACTCAAAACCTGACGATGTTTTTTGTCCAAATTTAATCAAAAACCGAATTTCTCTTTACATATGCAATCTCCCCTACTTTACCCACCACCTTTATATTCCAATAAACCCATACATAAAATTAGCTAATCATAATGGCTACAAACATTGAGAAATTTAAAGTAAAGCTACTCACACTAACAGAACTTAAATAGGCCGAAATTTAAAATAAATATAATAACAACAACAACAAAGATCAATGACCTATATTTTTAAATGCAATCATATGACTACATTAACAATGCAAAAACCAAAAAAAAATAAAATTTGTTATATTAGGAGGTTGCCCCGTTTTTCCTAAATGCAACGACTAGCTCAGAAATAATACAAATAAATTGTTTTGTATGCAGCCGTAACAGTTGAAAGGAACTCAGTATGTGCTATTGCATCGCGTTTGGGCCATATATCATACGCATGATTCTTCTTTCAAATGTAACAAGTCATCTCTCGTATTCTTCCGTCAAGGTCCAACTCTCACATCCATACATGACAACGGGTATGATCAACACTCTGTACATTTTCAGCTTATCCGCATTTGCAAGATATTTTCATTTCAGAAGTGGATATAAAGTCCGATTATCCAGTGGTCCGATTATCCAGTTAAATTCCACGTCCAGTGGAATTTAACTAATAACAGGTACCAATATTTTCGGCTACCCAAATTTTAATCAATTATTGCATTTTTTTTTTTTAAATTAAAGTAGA
This sequence comes from Tipula lateralis, assembly GCA_963932295.1. Classification (NCBI taxonomy): domain Eukaryota; kingdom Metazoa; phylum Arthropoda; class Insecta; order Diptera; family Tipulidae; genus Tipula; species Tipula lateralis. The sequence continues at coordinate 32,585,863 of OZ010738.1, read as the reverse complement.
GAATTGGTGAATTTAACCAAAAAAAACTTATGTTAAAGTAACCAAATTGTGTTTCTAAGACTTCGATCACAAAATTGTTTCTGACTGAACGTCACACTGATGACTGGAATGGTTTGTGTTTAAAACGTTTTCATATTATGACAGTTTTTTGTTTTTCTTTTGAGTTCTTAGATATTTTTAAACTTTCAAGGATTTTAAAGATTGACATAATTGGTTCAATTGATAATTATCGGCTTAAATTAAAGCTCTCTTGACTTCAAATGACCGTTGCATACGATTGGTCGAAATAACTTCGTGGTTGATTACGATAAGTGTCTAAATATTCTACAACTTTTTCAGTGTTTAATAAAGACATTACAATAACAACTCATACAAATGGGTAAGTTATATGGTTTTGGTTGAGAGTTGGTTTTGTTTCAGAAATCTTCAACACCATTCTTGGTAATATTGCACTTCTTAGTATAAGTTACCACAATAGCAACGAGAATGAAAGCCTCTGTCTCATGGGAGTTAAATTTGTCTTGAACTGTGTTTTAAATACTTATTATTGTTACCTTTCATCTTTCTTTTAGTATAATATTGTAATTACCAGATCAGTTCATTTTACCAATCAACTAATTACAATGACTTACCAAGGCGGATACAAAAAATTTTCTACCATTTGATCTATCTTGAAGTATTTAGCGACCAGTATAAACGTTTTGTAATTTATTATCCAAACAACTAGTTAGCTGCAAATAAAAGAATTTCTATTCTTGGTTTTCACGAAAGAAATTGGTTGCAATAAAACGAATACGACTTTTTGTAAAATATACATTTTGATAACATCAACAGCAATTTTTCTCCATAAACCAATTATAATTTAGATTTATTGTTTTTTTTTGCAAACGAACAATAAATATATATTTATTTTATTCATATTTATTTATTTAAAAAATATTCAATATATACATATTTTGTATAAATACAATTAATTATATTCCAATATATTCGAACTTGCAATCAACCCAATAAACTACTTTACTATATACATTAAGTAAAGAAAACTTTCCTTTAAATAAAACCACTTAAGGTTCGCTTATTTATTTATTTGATATAAGGTTTGACAACTACACAACACCAGTTTATATCGTACTGTACAACGCAAAAAATATGATAAAATGAGAGTGGTCACTTTTACCATATATGTTATGTCAAATGATGATACATCAATCTTAAAAAATAGTTTAACAAAATCTATAAACAAAATATAAATTACAAGATGCAAAGCGAAGAAAATAATATTAAGATGTCAGTCTTTCTAGAATACCACCCAGAGGTTTCACTTCATCAAAATATCTAATAACTAAATAAACTTTCAACATTTATCAAAAATTATTTACACAGACAATTCCTTCTCTCCGATGCACATCAAACATATCCAATTTATATATATATGTACATAATCTTATTCTCTCTCATAAGTCTTATTAGTCATGTCAAAATTAAAAACAAAAAATTAGAAAATTATTTAAAGTAATAAATTGTATTTTTATTATTTTAATAACAGAATAATTGTGATTATTATAATTATGATACAACAATAATATAAAATGTATATATAATTGAACTTTGACCTAGAGTGTTTCATATTTCTTTCAAAGGTTTGACCTTTTTTTTGGTCTTGTAGTTTTTATTTATTTTGTTGTTATTTCTACTTGTAATAATTCATCATCATTGTTTAAAAAAAAAAATCATAAAGAATAATTGTCCACTTTTGACTTTAAAAATAAATTTTAAAAAAACATATTTATCATAATGAAATAGGGAAGTGCTTTGTGGTTGGAATGTAGGGCAATTATAAGAAATTTGACTTACATTTGGAGTGTCCGCAAATCAAAATTATAACGTTGGCAACTAAGTAGTTGCGGATTTCACTCATAGATGGCTTTAGTTGAATTTTTTAGGTTTGCAGACGTAGTACAAATGTTAAACACATTTTGTTATTTGACAGTTGGCAATTCAGCTGTCAATCAGTAAAAAAAGTTTTTTGATCGGTTTCGTAGTTTTCGTTTGGCGTTCGTTGAAAAATGGAAAATCAAAAAAAACATTTTCGTCATATTTTGCTTTTTTATTTCCGCAAAGGAAAAACAAATCGCAAGCTCACAAAAAGTTATGTGCTGTTTAGGGTGATGAAGCCTTAAAACAACGGCAGTGTCAAATTTCATTCTTTTGATCTTTCACTCAAATATGAAAAACGCCCTGGTTGTTCAATTGAAGTTGATGGCAATCTAATCAAAGCATTACAGGGATTTCTGTACAGTTGAAGTTGATGACAATCTAATCAAAGCAATAATCGATTCGGATCGACACAGTACAACACGTGAGATTGCAGAGAAGCTTCATGTACGAGTGTCACATATATGCATTAAAAATCACTTCAAACAACTTGGCTATGTTCAAAAAATCTTAACAGGGGTTTCTCACGAACTGAAAGAAACGCATTTAAAGCAACACATTAACAGCTAAACCCACTCAAACAATATCAAAAGCTGAAATTCATCAAAAGAAGGTTTTGTTATCAGTTTGGTGGGATAACAAAGGAATTATCTACTTTGAACTCTTACCACCCAACCGAACGATCAATTCTGATGTTTACATTAGACAACTAACGAAATTAAACAATGCATTTGAAGAACAGTGGCCCGAATTGACAAATCGAAAAGGTGTTGTATTCCATCATATGACAATGCAAGACATATGACACTCGACAAAAATTATTGGAGCTTGATTGGGATGTTTTGCCACATTCACCATATAGTCCTGACCTTGCACCATCTGATTACTTTTTGCTTCGATCTTTACAAAACTCCTTGAATGGTAAAAATTTCAATAATGATGATGATATCAAATCGTACCTGATTCAGTTTTTTGCTAATAAAAACCAGAAGTTTTATGAACGTGGGATTATTTGGTTCCATGAAAAAATTGTCTTTGATTTTCTAAAAAATCCGCAATTACTTAGTTCCCAACTTAAATTACATGGGAAACGGACATGTTTCGATTTATCGTCCATGTCTGAACTTATCAAAGGGCTGTAAATCGTATCTGCGTGAATCGCATGCATTTGGCCGATAAATGTAGCTTTTTGATAATAAAAATAACTATGACTGTGTTTAACATGCGTGTGGAGTTAATATTTTCTGTTTTTGAATCTCAATTAGCTTTAGTTTGAAGATTCCAATTTGTGGTTGGTTAATTATTTCAAAATGAATGTGAAGTATGATTGGACAATTTATATAAGCAACATAAACTTCTCTTTATCGAGCTTTAATCTTATAGATAATCTTTTAAAGTTTGAATATTAAACTAATTTATATTTTTTTTTATTTTACAGGTAAGCGTTGAAAACGAAGATTCTGCAATTTGAATCCTAATCGTTAGTTATGTAAGTATTTTATTGATGTTTATAACTAATGTGCTTTTGCGAATGTAAATATATACGTACAGTCTTCTTAAATTTTACGAACCGGTAGTTGCTGCAAAATGAGGCGTATTATATTTTTCTACTTAATTTTATATATTTGCATTTTGCTTTAATTGGGAAAAATATATAATCGTTGTTATCTATATTGCATGGCATAATCAATGGTACTCGTTTATACGGCAGACAGGGCAGAATTTGATAAAAAGTGAACTAGTCGTGTTTTATTAGAACACAAACTACCAGAAGCTTTTTTTATGAGTGAGAAGTTTATGTTTTTCTATTTAAGTCTCCGCGACTGTTGCAGGATTTATCAAACGACAATACAAGCTATGAACTGGTTTAGATGTAATGTAATATGTGCTAGTGATATTTGCCTTTTTACGATTAGTCAACCTTTCATTAAATCGATTCAATTATCCTTTTTATGTCGGTGTAGCTCAGAATCCTTTATCTATAAATGAGATTATGATTAGTTCAATATATGTGTTGTGGGTGGCAGAGCATTTCAGTGTGGCGTAAAATGATAAAGCAGACAAACTTGCTCGTTAAGATATTTCGAAACATCAGTTAAGCCCATAAGGTTAAGAAAACTCTAGAATGTCCAACAAAAATCTAGGAGGTTATTCGAAAAACTAATGGGAACATAAGCTGCTGAAGACTGGAATCACTATAAGGAAAACATAAAACTTACAAAGATTAGTATTTATATTGGCACCTAAGGTAGGAAAGAGTACTCACTGATTTCCTTTGTATTTTAGTCTTTATAAGCTTATCGTGTTTTCTATTAAAATCTTTTGAAAAGATATATGCTAATATTAAAGAAAATCATGTCGAGCCTCACTTATCGGAATATCGTAAATATAAGAAATATTCAGTGATAATATTTCTTAATATAAGAGATGTCTTTAATAATGTTAGATCTTAAGCTATCATTCAAGCAAATCTAGGAAGCAATAGATTACTCGAGAGATAGGTATAGATCAAATGTTATAAGGATCGTGAGAACTCTCTTGGATTTTTTTTTCTCCTGCAAATGGATGGATGCAAATGGAGGTTAATCGACACCTTGAATGAGCGTGTTGAACACTCTTCAAATGAAACAGAACTTGTAGACATGATATAAATCCACAATAAAATGGATAGGATTCTATTATCTAGGAAATATAAACGTCACAGGATATAAGGAAGTAAGTTTTACCATTATAGAAATACCTGGCACTAAGAGAAATACCTGGCTCATTTGAACATCTAACTAAACCTAACACAATAAAAAGAGTAAAAAGTCTACTATTGGTCGATAAAGGTTAACGATTTTTTATCAATTGACTATGTAGCTAAGTAATCTGACTCATTCTTTTGTATGAGATTGTAACATAGTAGCTAGCTCTTAACATAATAATTAATGTAAAATCTGTATTAAAAATAACAGCTCTTTTGTGCATGAGTGGTTCACTGTTATTTTATCATTGTTATTTCGATCAATAAGAAACAATATGTATTATACAATTCAAACAAAAAAATACCTTCTGAATGAAGTTCTTCGCAATCCTTTCATATATTAATGGGGTTGCTATATGGGGCACTGTAATATAAGTAGACATGCGGAGAACTTCAATACGTTGATGAAAAAGAAATAACATTTCACATGATTTTCATCAATTCACGCCTTTCACAAAACATATTGAAATATGAGCAGAGTGATGGCTTATCCTTAATAACCTGATAGATTTCAGTGGTTGTGTTGTCAGAGATATTGAACGATAAATCGTTTGGAAAAGTTCGGGTAGAAAGATAAACCAGGTTTATGTGGTATGAGTAAGTATATGCTTCTTAGTCAGTTTCCGATTCTTGATACTTATGTAAAAGTAACTTGAACTTTATTTAGAGTAAAGTTTTAGAAAAATTTTCAAACTCTTACAAAATGGTGTAACCACTCAGGTGGAGCGGGAGGTTCCGTATTCGAATCCCGATCGGGGGCAAGATGCAAAATGAGATTTTTCACCATCGATCGTTTGAGCGGTGCAATCGGTGGTGTGAATGAACACATCTGGATCCTCTGTCGAATTTAGAATCCATGGGCCGTCCCATCGTTCATGTCAGTAGTATAAGCTGACATGGAACTATGCAATGCGCAGATGGCTCTACGAAAAATGGGACCTATAGCCGTACATAAAAGTGGTATCACAACGGACCAATCGCCGATCTAAGTGTGCGTTAGCATCCGCAACAACAAAACATCTTTTTTTGTTGTTGCGGATGCTAACGCACACTTAGATCGGCGATTGGTCCGTTGTGATACCACTTTTATGTACGGCTATAGGTCCCATTTTTCGTAGAGCCATCTGCGCATTGCATAGTTCCATGTCAGCTTATACTACTGACATGAACGATGGGACGGCCCATGGATTCTAAATTCGACAGAGGATCCAGATGTGTTCATTCACACCATGCACTACAATTTTAATGCACTACTAGATAGAACCTTTAGATCATGTTTTATTTGCAAAAGATATATTAAAAATCACTGTACATATTTTCTAGATTTTTATGTATTTAATCTTGACAGAAACAAGTATAAAGTCGACCATAAATTCAGTGGCATAACCAAGATCCAATGTCAATCGCTCTATATGAAAAAGGAAAAAGAAAGTTTTGCCGCATCCAAAAATAAAACATAAAAATTATGTACAAAAATAGCCGACACAGTAAAAGATATTAAAACATGTTGAAGTGTTATATTATGTTCTTGCAAGATTTTTCTTTCAATGTACACATATATAATATGTAAGTAAAATCCTATCATGCGCGAAAAAAAAAATTTTCTTTTTCATTTCGCATAAGTGAAATGAATAAATAATAAATTATTATACTTAAATCCAAATATAGCAAATATAAAATAATTGGAATTAGTGACGTAGAAAAATAAATAAATTGTTTTCGGTTTTTTTATTTTATTATAAATGGTAAAATAATTAGATTAGAATTAATTTGGTCACAATTAAAATATTTATGCTATTTCTATTTTATATTTATATAAACGTATATCATGTTTTAAGATATAATATATTGGACACACGTAGAGTTTTGTTACATATTATAAACTTGTCTATATATTGAATACGAGATACATATATGTATAATATCTAAATACAACATTCCTAATGTTTAACTTTATGATAAATAATTCAATTTCAAGTGTTGCAATTTTTTTTACATATGAAAGTTTTGTTTCTAAATAAAACTTATATGAATTAGTTTTTACGCAAATGATAGGTCACCTGAAGGTGGTGGAACAATGTATATATGATTGGTGGAATGTTGCATATTTAATATGTGTGCGGTGGAGTTCTTATGTATGAATGCGGTTTTTTAATATGTTGAATTATACATTAATTTATTTAAATGCAGACCACCCGGATTTACTTAATTTGTTCATTGGATTTCTTTAAGGCGAATGATTTGAAAATATATAATGTTGAATTGGATTAAAATTGTATAAGATCGATCTGAAAATTATTGCCAAAACTAAAGGTTTATGGTGGAATGTTATTTTATTTTTCAAATAATAGTTATTATTGATAGAAATACTCAAGTGGGCGTATTTGTACATTCTACCTTAAAAGATGAATTGGAAAATATTTTGTTTTTATAAAATAGAAAAATATGTTGTGTATTACAATATAACCGAATTTTCTTAATACTGAAATTATTTATTTAATCATGGAGAGTCTGGCAGAATTCGATTTATTAAACTCGTAGCTTAAACTTCTAAAAGCAACTTATTCTAGAAGTTTCTTTCCCGGATTCTCCAATTGAAACTTGGCCCAACATTTTTGCCATTGACAAACTACTTATAATAAATTTTTACCAGCCTCTAGAGGTTGGTTAAAAAGTTAAAAAGTTTGCACTACGGGTTCAATCAATCGAATTTTCCAGAACTCCCCATAAGAAACTTGACCAACATTTTTTCAGGAATAATGATTAATAATTTGCTTAAAATACACTTATGGCTGGAGCTATAACACTCTTGATGTTTAATGTATAAATTTTTTTTCGGGTTGGAAACTGTCAGAAAATATCTCTTTGTTGACAATTATTCGAATAATATAAAATTTTTAGCTTTCGGCTGAAATAGCCAAGACTCTAGCGTGTAATAATCATTTTAAACTACAGTTGATCCTTTTCATTTTGTATTTAGAAGTACTTATCAAACTTTTTGTTGGCATCATATTCCGAACCGCCAAGACTCACTTGTCTATTGTTCCGCGTTGCTACTCATATTCTAACTTATAATAAGTGATATTTCTACAAAATTTTGACACTTTATTTTGTATGAACTGTGGCTAGTTCTTCATAACAGCAAATTTATCGGTTTTTTTCTCTGCTACTCCCTGTAACTCGGTTAAAAGAATTAATAATCTAATTATATTTTTCACCAGCCATCTTGCACCATGAGCTTGGTTAAGTCTCGAATTCCAAGACATATTTGTACTTTTATATTTACAACTCCTAATTGTTGTATTCAATTTTTTACCAGAATGCTGTCCTTCCAAAATAAGGATGTAAAGAAATTAATTGACATGGGAAGCATAAATAAATTTAGATCAACTAAGTTGTAAGTCTAGGTGGTCCAATGCTACCAAAGTTCTTAATATGAGAACTATTTCTACAAAAAATAAACTTGATTATTTCATAATCAAATAATTTAACCACTTAGTATGTATTAATTGTTTATCAATCAGACGAAATTCGTCTACTGATAAGTTTTTCGTTAAATCGTTGGCAGAAAAACTATAACAACGTGTGTTTAGTTAGAAACTGTTTATATAAGATTTTATCAAGTGTTCTAATCAAAAGGGTAGATATGACAGTTTTTCATAGAAATGATGCCATTTAGAAAATAAAAGCTTTTAAGCTTAAAAGCTCACACATGAATATTATCAAGATTTGATTGAGCTAGAAAACCGATATTTTATCTTGAAAGGTCAATTAATCCCGGAACGACAAAATTTATGATAAATTTCATCCGTCAGGGTAGATTCAACAAAATTTACTTTGCTTTTAAATGAAATTTAACTATTATTATTTTAATAATAGCTATATATATTGTATATACAAATTAAGCTTTACTCAAAGTTTTCGTTCTTCAAGTTCTACTGTCTCACATACTTTTTTCTCAGCTTATCCAAGAAGTAGTAGCTCGAGTACCATCAACTCGCAACATCATTAAATGTCAAAAAAAATCTGAACGAGAAATAGCTCAAAAAGACCTAAATAACTATTCATAAGCTCTAAATAGAACATATTATTAAGGTTACAGCGTAAAAGTAAAAATCGATTATAAAGCTTTTTGTAAAGCAAAATTCAATTCATTTTATACAATAATCATCAAAACTGCCATATTATTAATAAAAAAAACATCTGGTGATGGTGTTCGTACTGTTGAAAGTTGTTTTCCCCTGCACAAGATTCTTATCTATCACAAAGTTTTTCAGAATTTCCTTGCTTGGAAGCTTTTCTAAGAAAAATATTTTTCCTGCGTGTTCTCTTACAATTCAGAAGTCTGTCGAAATATTTGCAATAAAAATTGCATTCATTTCGACGAAATACCACAATATATGGGGAATTCTGCGATAGTTGCAGTGAATGATAACGTGTTCGGATATAAAATAATTGCACAAGCGATCATCATTCTTTGTTTCGGCTCAAAAACAGATAGTAGAGACAGTAAGACAAATATACACCAAAGCCTGTTGTGTTGCAATGTTCAAACTCATAAAAATATTTGATCGAACCAACCCTTCCTGAAAAAATTGAAGAATGGGTCAAAAAGTGAGTTCGCACTATTGGTATCAATGTCTCAAAAATCCAGAACGAATGCAGTAAAATAGAGGCAATAAACTGCACATTGTATTACGAATGAGCTTAAAGCTCAACATAGGATGTGTACTAAATTTTTGTATTATGATAAGATATTTTGTTTTACATTGTATTTTGTATTATTTTGTATTGTGGTTAAACAGTATGAGTTGAAACTAGTAAAGTAGCTACAGAGCTTATAGTAAACTAATAGGAGATAAACTCAGTTGAAAGTGGAGAAAAGTTCTTTAACACGAATATGTTTAGATGGTTTAACACAGATCATGAAAGTTGCATCAAGTTTCTAGGAAGATGTTCAACAAAACATATTAAAGGACATTTTGCCATACTTATTTATAAAAAATAAAAATTTCTCAAACCTCAAATCCATATAGTATTTCTATACGCCATAAGCAACCATAAATTGCTATTTATTGAATGATAAAAACCAACAAAAACGAACGCTAAAACGATAAATGTATCAAAACGATAAAATTGATTTTTTATTGACTTATTCATGCATAAATGATTTCGATTTATTTTAATCCCCGATTATACATTCAATACACATAATAATGATAAATAATTGTATAATGAAAACAATTTAGTATACATATATATAAATTAATTATATAAATTTATTTGTATAGTAAATAATTGATATGTTATATAATGAATAAAATTTAAAAAAATTGTTGCGGCCCCACTTTGGGCGCCAAAACTTGATATACCATTCATTTCTTCCTACATACAACTGAATTTAAGTTTTTATTTATTTATATCTTAATTTTATTGAACAAACTATAATTTATCTTGCATAATATTAAATACAATTGATTTATATTGAGTACTTTGTAAAACTATTTATGCTTTTAAATAGGTTAATAATGTAAATGCTTTAAGAAAAGAAAGTCTAAATTTAGAATATTAATATGGAATAAATTGAGTTTAATTAGCAAGGAACTTGATAATAACTATTTTATTTCTTCATTTATTATTCATATTATTATTTAAGTGTGGAGTGAATGTTTTAAACATTTCAAATGTTTTATTATTAAAGATGATAATTTATAATACATAATTTCTTTATATAAACACAACATGAGATGGATTTGTCAATCATAAAAGTTTTAACTTTTATATACATATATACATGCATATGGGTTTAAAATTACTTCAGCTTAAATGTTTTTACTTTCATGATCAAGGTGAGATGTTGAAATGTTAATAATGATTTGAAAGTGAGTTATAACATAAATGATTATGTTTATTATGCTGAATTGGCGTTACTGCTTTCACAAGTGTTAAATTTTGAATTCATTTATCATCGTTTAATGTGCTTAGAATAAGGTTGTCATCTGCTTGCGAATCAAGGCAACTGATCCACATTTGAATCGGATATTTGTATTATGCAGTCATCGTACCACGTTAAAAAATCAATAATTTAATGAATTGTTTATGTAGAAATAGTTTTCTATTTTTCATTATATGCGGCATTTATAAACGAAATCATTTTAGACCTCCTTTCCTTGTCATTATACATATAGACTGGTACAACACCTTATATTTTACCGCACATAATAAAAAAGAAAATCACCTTGATAGTTAAGAATTGTTTTTAATAACAATTGTCAACGTCATTTGATAACAAGTATTTTTTCTTAAAGTGCTGGTTTATACATTTATAATAACTATATATTTATTACTTTTATTATTTTATAACACATATTAAACAATTAAACAACAATAGTGAGAGAGGTGAATTGAATAGTTATACTTTTCAATTTTTTTTTTTGTACAATAATAAAAAATAGTACCAACTAATAAAAGTTTAAGTTATAAATATATAAGAAATGCAATAGAACAACTTTTAATTTTAATTGTTTTATTTTTTATAAAAATGACACACAAAGATTAATTACAGGTAAATAATTTTTTTTTTAAATTATGCAAATTAAAATATTACTTTATAATATACAAAACATGATTCTTGCTGGGTGTTTGTCAATGTTTTCGTTCGGTTTGACATGCACATAACTATAAGTTTAATGTGCACAGAGCTAATTACTAAACGGATTGTATTGTATGATTGATTTAAGATTTAATATGATTTATTTGTACATATGCGCGATTGAAAGTATGAAAAATTATGAAATCGGGAATCTAATGTTTTCACTATTACTATGCATAGTTATTAATCGGTATTGCCTAATCGATTTGTTGTAAATAGTTTAGCGTCCAAAATTCAATTACTCAACTACTCTTTTGAAGGAATATCGTAATTTATTGATTAGAAACTTAATAAATTTTCAGAGTAAAATGATCACCGTTTAGTTGCTAAATATTGGCAGGTTGATTCACAATTATCAAGTTTATCTGAAATTCTAGGAAAAAGAAAATTAATTCCGCATATAATACTAACTCGATAGAGGCAAAAGCTCAAAATATTTTATATACATTTTCAATTTCTCGCTTTTTTCCTATCCCGATTTAAATAGCAATGCTACTGTGTAATCTCATATTAAAGTTAAATAAGAGATAATTTTTAGCAAAGCTTTTATTTTATTTTGTGTCCAACATAACACAAGCTCATGGCTTCTAAATTCAACAGAAAGTCACAGATGTGTGGTTCATACATGGTGAAAAATCTGCTTCACATTTTAGATCCGGTACCTCCAGTTTTACATTATTTTTGTAGTAACTCTACTACGTATTTATTGAAGATCTGTGAAACCTTTGGTTTTATTAGAAAGATCAGAAATGATTTCCATTGTAAATTATAAACCAATTCCATTACTACATGTTAGCTAATAAAATACTGAACGATTCGGTGTGATTAACGAGTTCTGCACTTTAATTGAGTGTCGTAGATATATTCATTCACATTTTGTGAACCCTCACTGTTCCGGCTCTATTGAAAATTTATTTAGAAAAAACAGAAAAAAGAAACAGAATTCACAAAAACGAGAATCCTGAAAACACTACTAGCTTAACCACCATTACCTTAAACACTCCTCTTCGAACACAACTGCATAGTCGAAATGTAAAACGTTAAAATTTTTAGTTGACAAATTTTCAAAACTGGATTAAGTAAAAAGAAACACAGTTCATGATATAAACTATTCCATCCACAAATAAAGTAATCCGAGTAGAAATAAACTAATCCACTGGTTGGATTGGATGTCTGTTTATTTAACTATCGACTATCGTGCTCACAAAATAATCCAATTTCGGATGTCAATTTCCTACCTTCAAAATAACGTGACTCTATCAATATATGCACGTATGCTGATCTTGCCCTTCATTATACTACCCGATATATATGGTCAATCTACATATGGCCGCCAATCGCCCGCTTAAGCTTAAACCATTGCTCCATTTGGCCAGTTGATATCGATTTTATTAACTGTGTTTCTCACTGTAGTTAAGACATGTTTTGCATGCATGCTCACCTCCTATTATATTTAATGAAGATTCTAAAAATATGTACCGATGAATATTACAAAATTTTGTTAGCTCAATTTTTTCGTTGCTCAATCGGGCCATTTAATAGTCATGTCACCGGTTGTAGCTTAATGGTTAAGAGAGTTTCTCATCACGCCGCTGTCTTAAGTTCGATTTTCGCCGTTGACCACAAATTAACATGCTCCGGATGACATACAAATCGATTGTGTGTATATACAAACATTCGTTGAGCTGACCACCTACAATGTGCACCAATACGTTAAAATGGTTCGTAAGGTCTCAGTTGAGACGCGGTAAGAGCCGTAAGCGGCTCTCTTAAGAGGCCGTAAACGGCCCAAGTCATAGATTATTATGGTCATGTATGCACATTTTTAAAATTTTGGCTCATCATGTGTTGCTCAAAACCATACATTTGCTTGAACTTAAAGCTCTACTGCTAAGACTTGTTAAAAAGTCTGCTTTATTCGGTTAACGTCTAAATATGCATTCACGTTAGACTGCCACACGGATAAACTTTTAATTTATAGTATTTTCTATCTGTTGTTTTTAATCATCTCAATCAACAACTTTGTTAACAATTTGCCTAAAAATTCAGTGTAAGGTGTGCTTCATAAGTTTTTAGTCTAACTTATACTTAACTCTAGATTTTTATGTAAAAAATGTCTTTGAAGATATTTGAACCCTCTTTGTTCGGAGGACGAATTGTTGAATTGTTTGATTATTTTCATATCTTAAATTAGTCTGTTGCTATAGATTTGATTTTTTTAGATCTTCAACATTGTATTGGCTATTTGTTAAATCAGATCACCTGTTGTAATCAAATCATCAGGCTGATTAACTGGCCCGTTTGGGTGCGGCTTCCACTTTTGTGGAATCTGAGTCTGCTTAAAGAGTGACGCCATTATCTCTCAAACGAGAAATTGACTATCACTTTGGTGATTTGTTCTAAAAGAAATGGGATAGCCTCATCTCTTCTTTTGTTTAATAAATCAGCAAAGATCTCAGTCCTTTTTACAGTAATATAATATACACAATTTAAAGATCTTGCTGGTCATTCAAACGGAAAATTGCTCCCTGAGTAGCAATATGTTTTGAATGTAAATTCGAAACATTGTAAATTGCGATCAATGTCTTGTGCTCCTGTTCTTCATACTGTACTACTAGACTGCACTGCTTTGGATTACAATTCCTATTTGAAATTCAACTAACGACCTTAAGAATACCAGATATTTTAGACTTCATTAGCAGAACAAACCGATTTCGGTACTGAGAGTGTATGTCTGGGAAAGGATGTCACAATGGACCAATCAAATGACGAAAATTCTATTCCAATATTTGGTTCTTATAATAAATTTTCTTTTAATAATTCAAGTATATTTGCTACACAGTTCAATGAAAATGTTTATATAACATCAGGTAGAGTATTTCATCTTCTCCATGTTTTGACGTTTTTGTATACTTGAGTGTGTTTGATGTGAATAAAACTTTTTCAGTGACACTGTATATATTGCACTTATATGAACCACTATAAAAAGTGCCGTAAACGGTCCTTAACGCATCTAATTTGAGACAATATACGAACCCTTAATACGTGATGAAACCAACGGCAAAAATCGAACACGAGACTGCGGCGTGATGAGGAAAACTTTTAACCACATTAGGCTACAACCGGCGACAATTGAAACCATATTTAACCTTGTTAGATTTTGTGAGAAGCGTGTTGATTAAACAGCTTCTAAATGAAATATGTACCATTTCCAGTAGCCAAAGTGGTAATACAAACTATATAATAACTTATAAGATCTTCATTTATTCATTCAAAGTTTAAAGTCTACGAGAGTATATATTTACAATCGATAATTTAAAGACTAGTAAATGAAATAATTAAGAAATGTGCACGCCTTGTACATCAATATAAATTAAAACTTGTAAACATTTTATCTTAAGCCGTTTGTTAAGATACCGAATGTATAATACATTTAATTGGCGTTAATCTAATTAATTGGATTTTTTTAATTTGTATTTATTGATTTTAAACTATATTAAGACTACGACCAGTTATAGCTGTTTCTTAGCTGTCTTCCATACCCATAATATATAAAATCACTTGTTGATCTTGACGGATCTATTTATCTATCAACAACTCATATTTTTGGATCTAAATATTTAAGATTTGTGATCTAAAAATGGTATATTGTATAAGCGAAGGGCATATGGTATTAAGCAAAATGAAAAATTATGCAACGAATCGCGGAATGACTTAACACAACATAAATTGAGTAGAAAGATTCGACGATTATAAATTAAATGCTCGATTGGTTATTTACATTGTTATTAATTTTAATTGAAATATTACAAACAAATATATAAATAATATTGTTTATTTTATAATTATAAGTGGATAATGAAAGGGAAAACCGACAGCAGCAGCGGCATTCTATTTATATGCTAGTTGTGCATACGTACGTTTTACTTTCTTTCCAAAATTTAAAAACAAAAAACTTTTTTGTCTGTCATCCAATAAAATACCCATCTACTTAAAAACTATATGTCTAATTACCTAAATTGCTTAATTTTTTTGTTGGTCTATTTTAATTTGATTTAAAAGTTGCACTGAGTGAAAGCCTCTGCGGTTGGACTCTGCTAATTGTGTGAATATAAAGATTATATCTTTGTAAACAGAGGCAGATATAAGATTTATAGTTAGCATGAAAGTATTGTTTGATTGAATTATTCATATGTCAATTATCATAATAATTTTGATGTGTGAGGAAATAGATTAGCTGTTTGGTGTGCACTCTGCAGCTCAATTTTTGTGATATTTTGTATTATTATTATTGATTAAATGAGTTAACACATTTTTTAAATAACATGTGTATGACTTCGCACAATCAATCAATGCAAGATTAAATCATTATGCATCATCACTTAGTTTTGTTACGTATACACTTATCAATTTTTAAGAAGAATATTTTATGAAGTTTTATTCACATTTTAAAATGCCAAAAATAATTGTTTAATGTTTTTTTTAGATCTGTCAAGATCTTGAAATATTTTAATTTATATTATTTAATTTATTTAAGTTGCAATCGTCTTTTTACAAAATGTGGCAATTACCAAAAAACATTTTCAAAATGACATTATATGTATCGTGACACTTTGAACACGTTGTTGTATCTGAAGATACTCGATAAAGCTATATTTTAAATCATTATACTTCTTATATGCGAAGTTTGAAAAAAGTATTTTTTATTAAGGACAAGGAACATAAGATTTTAGAGTTAGTAATTTTATTTATCAAATTATTTAAAATTTTAATACCTTTTACAATAAACAAAATTGGTAGTAGCTAAAAAGAACAGATATATACAAAGGTTGTTTTTACCAAGTGACATACGAAGTTTGTCTGAATAGTTTCCGACCATTTAAAGATAGAATCTATTTTTATTTATTTACATCGTATACTTACTAGTAAATGCACTTCTACTAGCGACGCTCTTATCTCTTATTCCCATTCAAACAATAATCGGCGCTTTTCTCTGCAAAAAAGTTGTTTTCGAAGGTCATGGCCTCCTCATTCGACGAGAATGCTTACGTTATCAGATCGAAAATGGCCGAGAGAAAAAATAATACATAATATTACAGATAGATATCACTCAACTTTAAAAAAACTCTACGTCTTCAATGGCTGGTTAACATTAAGCGCTTTAGCTGTCAATCAATGCCAGCTTGGAGTTCAAGCATATCTCTTATCACTGTAAGGTGAAATTAGCGTCACATACCAGAAGGTTAGATGGGGCGAGTTTGGAGGTCAAAAAGTTCTAACCGCGTATTCGTGATGTTTCGTAATTCAAAATATATATTTTTTCTGCAAACGTAATCGCTTCCCCACAATTTCTGCCTTCTGTTTCTAAGTAATGATGCGTTTTGTTTTCATTTTTTGAAGATAATCGATTAATATGTATCACTTTTCTAGTCGAAGAATTGGCATTTGTAAAATTTGCCATTTTTAAGAGTCGCTGGGAAATCCAACATAACCGTATATCTAAGATATCTTTGCTGACCTGACCCTCTAAAATAAGATATAATAAGTTCACGTGCTATGAATTTTGCTAAGGAGAATTAAGATGGTTATACCATTGCTGATTATGATTAGAGTAGTTAATACTGTATTTAGTAGGTTTACTCTATGGTCCAGGTGATGCAGGAAAAACGTTATTTTATAGAAATATTCTACTGGTTAATATTCAATACCCGGATAAGAATAAATGTACGTTTCAAACTCCAACTCGCATAATATAGATTTGGCCAATTTCAGGTTTCTGACCAAGTCAGGCTGGCCCATTTTCTGGTTTCTATAGTCAAGTTGGAAAAGTTTTTATTTGAACAAAAAACAAAAATACTTAGAAACTAAACACGTTATGTATACAAGGGCTGGCGTAAACGTTTTTAAAAATTGATAATGCGTTTTCCAATGCAAATCTCTATGTCAGTCAAAAAGTGTAACATTTTTTATGGTCATGTTTCTCCGCACTCATTTGTCAGTTTGCATCGAGACGTTGTTTTTTTTTGTTTTATCCGTCACTCCGGCTCAATTGGCCAATTGTGACATCCAACTTTTTTTAACTTGACGTTCGGTCCGATAGGATAGCTCCATGCCAGCCTTTAGTACTGACATGGAATAAGATATGGGACGGTCTTCTAAACTCAACAAGAGGTCTCAGATTTTTTCATGGTGAAAAATACCTGCCTCTCTATCGGGATTCGAACCCGGTACCTCCCGCTCCATTTGCCGCAGCTTTAACCACTGCGCAACCTGGGTGGTTTTTTATAAACTTCAAAATTGAATGAAATTACCTCGTATGTTAGTGGGGTGATATTGTACGGTTTTCGAAAGAGTTCTAACTCAACAACTGAATCACTTCATTCAACTCTTGTTGACGAAGCACAATACTTGGCTAGTGTTTTAAGCTTAGCTTTAATTGAGTGCAGGACGGGCTTTTAGACTGACGTAGCTCCTTGTAACTGTCAGAGCTACTGCACCCAACGCGCGTTCTTTCAGTAAAGGTTGATAGCTGCCTTAAAGTTGTGCAGTTTATACTCCAACGGAAACTGAAAACCGGACAACTAATTCCACTTCCTAGATGTTCGGTAAATAAATTCGTGCTTTGCATTTTCAGTTCGAGGTTTCGGCAGGTTCATCTTTACCTATGCGCATTAACCGTGCTTCGAGTTACCCGTCCTGGCGTAACAAATAGTGGTATTTTCTCTTTTAATTCTGTAGAACACTAACCTTTTATTATTGGAACAATAAATTTAAATGCAAACGTTGTTCATTATAGACAAGCCTGGTGAAGTTCGGTCCAAAAACAGCTGTTGTGCCAGAAAACAGCGATGCTGTGAGAAAACTGATCGAAGAGAATCGTCATGTGACTTATAGTGAAACCACGGCCTACCTATGGCATTAGTAACACTCGCGTAGATTGAAAATTTAAATTTGCGCAAGTTATGTGCACGTAGGATTCCACATTTGTTGACATATGCACAGATGATTCTTGTCGATTGGTATCGCCAAAAAATTCCTTGGAGGTAATATATAAAACTGTATGTGGTAAGAAAAGGGCAATCGACTGTTTGGATCTTCCAATTCGAAGACAAACCAACAAATGTTGTGCGACCTCAAAGCGTTGAGCGCAAATGTAAGCGGGTTACTTCATGAAAATCGGTCACGTGGCTACTATCGGTATTAAAAATCAAAAATTCACTTTAGTATTCGACCATTTGTTTGCCCAAATCATTTTGCATCAAAAGCAAGCTCACATCACATCAAACAAAGGTATTTGAGCACTCAAACGATTGAATTGATGGGCCATTCGCTTTACAGTCCCGATATGGCACCCAATAACTTATTCCTGTTTTCAACAACCAACGATTGTTAACAATCATTAAACTCATTTCTCTTCTGTTCTATAAGATTGTTACACTACAACTATATCATCGTTATTTCTTATCTAACAAAGCAATTCCACTAATCTTAATAGCTTTGAATTATTCAACTATTATTATATGAAAAATTACGTTCAACTAAATTTATAAACGGTTCAAAATAACTTTATCTAATTATAATTTTTTTTTATTTATTTCCAGGTAAGCTGAAATCATTCACAGATCGCAACCTCAATATATTTATATGTTTGAGAAATAAACCAATTGTTACAATAAAAATTAAAATTAATTATCACTTTAAGGTAAACATAAAAATTTTAATTAAATCATGTCGAAACATTTATATAAATAAAAGAAATTATTATAATTTTTTTTTTTGAGTAAAATCAATTTTAATTAAAATAAACAAAATCATTTTTTGTGATACTTCAAGGTAAATAAATAATTTTTTAAAATTTAATTTTTTTTCAACAATTTACAAAAATATCAAAATTAATTATAACCAAAAAAAATTTCTTGTGAAGTATGTTTATGAATTTTGATTGATTTATTAGGGAAAATTATTAATAAAAACATAATAATTGTATTATAGTTTATTAAAATAACAATTTTTGACCTTTTTAATTATTTTTGACTGGAAAAAATCATGTAGCTTTCATTATTTTGTAATTTACCGTGTAAAATGTGTTAACAACACTTATCCGGTTAATAGGTTCTATCATTTTTTTCTTTCATTCATGACAAGGGTTATTAAGTGTCTTCATGATTGCTATTAATCACTGGAAATACAAGTAATTTTTAAGATTTTATTTTTTAACTTCCATTTATTACCCGTTTTATTGGTTAAATATCATTTTCTTATGAATGTGTGTGTGTGTGTGTGTGTGTGTGTGATCGAGAGTTTCTTGGGTAAAGGTCGTAGCCTTAAAATTATGGGTATATGGGTAATTTCAATAGAAATCTATAGTGTTTCGTATAGTTCCTGAAGTTTGACTTGATGTAATCAATTGTATTGAAACAATAGCTTACAGATATTCAATGAAGTTTATTCGGCCAATTCAGAATGGAAAACGTTAACATACAAAATTAAAATTTCTTAAACGTGAACATATACGATCAGAAAGCTATGTATGAGAAGTTATCCCCTAAATACCAAAAAAAAGATGGCAATACTAATCTCAACTATCATGATACTTTCTTACTCTCAGCTCAAAAAAATTTACTATCATGACAGTTTTTATATACTCAGTCCAGAAAAATTAACTCTCACGAAAGATAAGGATTTATATATTCAGCCCAAAAAAAAAGTCTGGTGACTGCATTAGAAACACGTACGATTTGTTTAAGAATTCGAACAATAACGATTTGTTTCTATGTCTACGATTTAAGATATAGTACATAGAAGTCAGGAACTATTCGTTGGCTCAACAACCATGTGTTCCTAAACCAGTCACCTATCAAACAATATGCATCGATAGTTAGGCATAATTTAATGAATAATCATTAAATTATGTTTAAATAATCCTCGATTTTTGATATCCATACTCGTATTATTTTCTGAAATTATATTCGATGTTAGTAAAGTGGACAGTACATTTTGTGTAAATGGTAATTTATTTAGTTGCTCAGCATGTTTTGAATGACGTGTCTAGTTATCTTTATAGAACTACGTATGAACATTTTTACCATGAAATTTTTATAAAATGTTCTTAATATTTTTATTTATTGAGCTTTTGACATATAAATAGTGTAGTTAATATATAAGGAGAAACCTATAATTATAATGAAATGTCGTTATAGTATAAACAGAATTAAATAGTATTGCCATATGTACTTTTTTTTTATTTTCGGGGCTGAAATTTTGGGCTATCTTCACAAAGGTCAGAAAGCTTATAATTTTATATGGCTCGATCACATTTTCATTTATTAAGTTTTAATATTTTTATACCCAAACCTTTAGGTTTTGTTGAATTGCTTTTCAATTTTCAGAATTTATAGTGCCAAGTGTTTTAAATACGAAACTCAAGTTTTAAATGTTTTTAATTTCTTAGTCCCACTGCATTTTTTACACCTTCAATCTAACATCCATTTACTCATAGTGTCGATATGTTTAGGAATATATGTCTTCGTTTTTGATGTATAAAACTTTACAAAATTACGAGTGACTGGGTTTGAAGTCGATCATGTGTCCTATACAAACATAAATTTTCTGAAACTATTTCGAAACGAGGTGAAATTGAGAACTCTATGGGAAATACAGAAATACTAATTTGACTATCCTAACGTCTGGAGTCGATTTAATACGTGTGTCCTAACAAAGTTTATAAAACCATACATTCAAAATTTAATTTTTTTTTAAAAAACCGACCAAATGATGAGGTGGTTAAAGCTGCGGCAGTTGGGATTCGAATCCCGTTAGGGGCAGGATGCTATAGGAATTTTCACCATACGAAAGCAATCGGTGGTGTGAATGAACACATCTTTCACCCCCTCTTGGAGTGCCGAATACATGGGCCAAGCCATCTTCCATGTACTATAGGCAGTGCAGATGGTTCTACGTAAATCGGACCTATAGCTCTTCGTCCTTGATTTGGCTGTAATGGCGTAAGTTAGGACGTAAATAAGCGAACCGCATAAGAGTTGGGAGTGCCTCGATTTCGAAGCAGATTCTAGAGATAAAAACAAAACAAAATAATTTAATTTTCTAAAAGTCCAGCTTGCCATTTGAAAATTAACCGCTGTTTGGATTGATTTAATTTTAATTAAATGTAATATTGTACTTCTTGAAATTGAAAAGTGTAACCTTATTTGTCTTACACTTCTTGAGTGAACTGGTCTTTTCTGCAACTTGATACTAGTTGACTCACTCTCTTTAGGCCTTGATAATATCTACCATACATATTTATACTTTAGGTGATTCCTTCCCGTGATACGAGCACTATATTGAAAATCGCGGCATATTCATTACCGTGAATCAGTTTATAATTTTGGAACTAACCTAAAAAGGCCCATTTCCAACTGCAAATAACTGAAAAACGTGATCTACTAGTGTGTTTCCTAAACAGAAATACCTACATATGTGAAAACGGATATGTTCTCTGTGTTTTACGACGACAATTGAGCAACAATTTTCAAGTTGTTCTGTAAATGGTCTATATGCAGCAGCACGTGCGTTGTACATCTCGTAATCAACCTAAATGTTTATATATTATATGAATTTGTAGGTAAATAAAATTGTAAAAAGTAAATCCGCCTGACAAGAAAGTCGTGGCAACTATTTTTGATGAAGAACCTACTATGCTCCATATGGAGTAACAAGCCTTCTTGAACAAAAAACCTATGCGTTCTTGGCATAGGTAATACTCTAGTTTTGAGATCTTATTACAATTCTTTCGTCAACTGGGGTGGATTGCAGTGCCAATAGTAGTACGTTCGCATAGTAATTTTGTATTAATATTTGGTTTATTACCTTTTACGTTAGGCGCTCAGAAAAGCTCTTCGGCATACAAAATTTACAAATTAACTAACCAAACCAAAAAGTTAACTAATTACAAATTAGGGCAGTCGCATCACCATATTTGTATTCTCCCAAATACATAAAATTTATTATAGTTAAATTTAAATATTTAATAAATTTACGTTTATTCGACTCTCGATCTCGGCTCATAAATATGATTAAAGTTTGAAACCATTAGAAACGGACTCAAATAAATAAACAATATTCTTAAGTAAATTGTAGCAAACTTATGTAAAGACCATTAACTATATAATTAAATCTTTCAATTACTTTCTAACATGTTTGTATAAAATTGTATCTATAGTCAACAGGTACATGTAATCAAACCACCTTCACAACAAGGCAATCAATTAAAATAATCAATGAACAATTATTTCCAGGAACAAAACCTGTCAACTGAACTTTGATTGATATATAATAGACGCAAATACTAATGTCATATTTGGCCACTTGTCTTAAACAAATACATATCATGCTGTCCATCGCATTAATATAGTGTCACGTACACATAAGTCTTTGTAAAAAGTCCGTTGTCTTAATAGTTTTGATACAACAATAAATTGATTTCCTTATAACCATAATTAGATCATAATACTACAATTAAAAAATTTTTGGAACGTGATCAGAAAATAATCATTAAAATCTAATTAATTTTAAAATTAGTCAAAATACGTACACACATACTTAATAAATTAGCAAATCGTTTGAACCACTGGTAATTAAAAATATTATTTTTTTTATTACATATAATATTCACACTTTCTTTAAATGGTGTAAATATTTATTTATCGTGTGGCGTCTTTTAATTGACGACAACTTCGCATATATGACAATATTGTCTTTGCACATAGAATAATTTATTTGTTGTTTATTTGTTGCGTTTGAGACTGTGTATAATTCGCACAGTTGCATAATAATTTCATTTGATTTGGTTTGTCTCAGTTTATAGTATTTTCTTTATATAAAGGTTTATCGAGATTACGTCTATTGTGATATACTCGGTAAAAATATGTAATTCGTTTAGTTAACAACACATAATATATGAAGTGTTAAGTATTACAATAGTTTTCCAAGGTAACTTCGCAATAACTCGGTTGAGAAAACTGTCATATGTGTTGTATACATAATTTCATTGAACTTTTCACATTAAGTTGAAAAGTTGTGAACGAGTTAGATAATTCTTAAAGGAAAAGCTTTGAAGTTATTGATGCGACATAAGTCGGATATCGTGAAAGCTTATCTGTTTATTTGATAGCTTCCATCATAGTGCTCGCAAATATATAAACCGTCAATATTCCCTTCACCCAACTTTTGAAAGATCGTGCGAGAGTGACCAAATTTAATATAATTTTCGAGTTATGTAATTGGCAATTAATTTCCAGTTGGTGGTGGAGTAATAGAATTTTATTGCAAGATTTTAAAGATAAGTCATTGTTTGAATGTTTATTTTATACATAACTTTCGAAACATAATTATATTTTAACTAAATTAAAAATTTTATTAAAAAGCTTTCGATATTTAGAATGTGTTGTGATCAACCGAACAATAAATTTTGGATTAGCTTTGTATAATTAGAGAAAATATATTCATCGACTATTCTATAGTGTTAAAAGCTTCAGTTTATTAATAAAAGCTTTCTCTCTGTATTTATGTTTGCAATCTATTTTGGAGCTCTCGGCTCTCCCAACTCTTTCCAATTTACGTAGAACCTAAATCGTAATCAGATCCCTTTTGCATCCTGCCTCTATCGGTATTTGAAATCCGGTATCTCCTACTCCAATCGCAGGTTTAATCACTGAGCCAGTTGATCGGTGTTAATAAAAGCTTTCTTACACGTTTAATGATCTTCGTTATAAATAAAAGTCACATTACGTGTAAGAGCTTTTATAGCAAATATAGTAAACGTTGTAAAAAATCATCATCACATTTACCAATCATAATTTACAGTCCGGTATTATTATTCCACTCAATTAAACAAAACTAACACAAATTCTTATGTACAGATTATGCTTCCACTATGACAAATGTTTAGTGTACTGCGTACCATAACAATGTTGATAAGAATCAAGAGTTTTATTTTTGTTATTATTAATTTTATGTTGAACATAGTGTTATTAAAATTTAAATCGCACGCTACATAAATCACTAGACCAAATCGTTTAAGAAAATTGTTAGCTAAACGAAAAGGTTAATATTCTTAGAATCACACCGTCATTAATAATCGTGACTTTTTATTTATTTATTTTTAAATAATCATCATCAACATAAACATAAAACATATATCTGGTATATAAATATTTTTATGACTTTTTAAAATGCACTTTAAGCAAAATAGAAAAATGTTATGATAATAACCGTCTTGAAACATAAAAGTTCCTACACCAATTTGAGTGTTTCGGTTCGTCGATTTAAAACAATGCAATTAGAATTAAATAGTTAGTCTGCCGTACTGATCGTATATGTATTCACATATTGAATTGCATTTCTTCTTTCTCAATAAATACTTACACGACAAGTCTTTTTATATACGTATATAAAAGACGTACCACACAATTTTATTGAACTTGAATAGTTACTTAATATGAATCATCGTGCGTTTATTTTGAAGGCCGTGAAATTATCAATAATTTATTTGTAATAAATCAATATTAATATAAGAAAAAGCTACAATACCATCCTACCTTAACAATCAAAGTGTATATGGTTATAAGAAAATTATTACATCCACGCAATTTGAATAGAAGTCGTGAATATGTATAAGAAAATTTGAACAAGTGTACTCGTCTTTAATGTATGTATATGATTAACAAGTATAACGTTGTATAAACTGTCCTTTAAGGAAACAAAAAGCTCTTGGTTATAAGAGCTCAAGTTTATATATAAGAGTAGTGTAATAATATTTGCAATAAATTTATAGAATCGCGACATACGAAGTATATCTGTAAAAATATATTGATGATTAATTTAAGAAAATTCAACATATTGTTTGCTGCTCTTGAAGTTTAAGAAAAAAAAATATTTATATGTCTTTCGCTTATATTTAACACCCAATTTGTTGTTATGGGAAGCATGAAGTAAAGAAAATGAATGTTTAGAAAATTCCTGATGTGCACACATCTAGAGAATTAGTAATGTTATGTAATTTTATAGTGTCTTTTAACACAGTAATATCATATTATGTAAAATGTGCTGTTATTAAGTTATGAAATAAGTATGTATGTAAATATGTGTTTCAAAAGCATTAATATATGATAAAATTATTCCATATGCGACTTCCGTGTCGATTGTGATTTAAATAAAACAAACATGTGTATACGGTTTAGGGTGACTCGTATCCGTATGTATTTCTCATGTCATTTTATGAACTTCTTGAATTATTGTACTTTCGAATTCTATGTATATATGTACAAAGTAAGATGAAAATCACGAATTCAATAAATATTTTGTATTATACAAAATCAATAATACACCACCCACCAGTGATGTAACTGTGTTTATCCAGAAGTTCAAATTTATTAATTACTTGTCTTACAAATAAGAATATAATAAGAAAAATTTAAATAAATCAATCTCTTAAGACTTAGCCATAAAGCTTATGCATACAATATATTCTTAATATGATATAAATCGCAAATAAATCCTTTCACTTCTAACAAATTTAAATTAATTTATTTTATAATTAAAATAATAATAATTGATGTTTATAAATATATATTGTTTGTTTATTTATGTCATAACATTTGTTGTTATTATATAGGTACTTAAATCGTGGGAACAATGTTTTTTGTGTATCTATGCACTTTTGCTAATATATGACTAAAAATTGAAAGGAGCTGGGGCTATTGCCGAGAGTATAAAAAAATAAAAATAAATTTAATTATAAGAAAATAATTAATTTTTATTTTTCGGTCGTTATGTTTTAGTTTTGGTACCGACAAAGTAGATTTATGACTTATAATAATTTTTGTTAAATACCAACAACATACATACATAACTTATTATATATTGTTATATTACTTTTAATGACATTTTGCGCGCTATATGAAGCTTTTGGGGAAGGGCCGTAACTAAATGACAATTATTTTACTTGTACAGGTTTATTGTTGATTTTCAGTGAGATAGTTGCATGGTTATGATTTAACAAAAAATTTATTAAGTTATATATCTGAGAGTTGGGAAAATTTAATTTTTAGTACATGTTGTATAATTAGATAGTTTCTATATGGATTTTAGTGTTTGAAGCCAGAGCTCTGCGTTACACCTTTTTCAATCGGTGAATGGAAAATGGAAGTGTATGATGTACTTTTAATCATTGTACTATTTATCATCGGTTCAAGAAATGTACATTTTTATATGAATCGAAACTAATGCCAAAGACCTATACTTTTCTTATACATCGGTTCAGATTACGAACTATTGATTTAAAGAAATCAGTATGTAGAATCAAATAAATTTAGGATTTCAGATAAGAAATTTAAATTTTAAGATTTAATGATAGTAAAATTAAAAATTAAGTATATAAAATTATAATTGCCTGAAGTGCTGTTTTAATTTGATGTTAAACTGTCCTTTAGATAGTCCAATCTCGAATAAGTGCTGAACATCTGTAAAAAATTTGGTCATCAGATTGATTGGTTCATTTTCGGCGTAATTAGTACGATGTTTTTCAAGTTTTAACATCTTGTGCAGACGAAGATTTCTACTGGGCACGTTTATCTTAATGCTCTGAAGAATAAAGGGAGAGTCTACATGTCCCAAAAGTATATTTCCCAAAAGACTTGCACAATGTTGTTGCCTTATTATATGCTTAACCTAAATTACAATATTAAAGTTGCAATATTATATTCTTTACAGCGTACAGTGTAAGGTGGTAAGAGGGTTCTCATGGAATGGTAAATTGTAGTTGTAGTTCCAGTTTATTTTTTCATAATATAGAGTAATACTCGCTTTTGTACACCCTCAATTCTATTAATGTGGTCAGCGTTATAGGAGCACCAAACTGCTACTGCATATTCAAGCTGAAATCTTATGTATGCAAAGTATAGTACAAAAAGTGCATTTTGGTCTTTTATCTCGGTGGTCCTGCGACGAAGAAAACCGAACATGGAATTGGCTTTCGATATACTCTGATTGATGTGTCTGGAGAATGAAATATCACTGACAAATGTTACACCTAGATCTTTAATTGTGGTGACGCAAATCAGTAAGAAGAGTCTATTTGATTACTTCAAGAACCTTATAGAGATAGTCTTAAATAAAATTATTCAAGCGGTAATAAAACGCTCAAATATATTCAACAAAAAACTGAAAAGCTTTATATGGCTTTCCTAAGATTAAATGGCAAATCTATATAATAATAGTTAGATAGAAGATCTTCGAGATAAGTTAAATACTTAATGTACATACGGTTATTTGAAGAAGCAACTCAGATCATATCAAACTAGATAATTAAATCCAAGCTGTTGATGCATTTCATTTGAATGAACTTAAATTATTGAATGTATGGTTCGTAAAATAACTTTAATAGCTTTTGATAAATATACGTACACAGTCTCCCAAGTCTTCGAGTAGTAAATTCAAACAAATCAGCAAAAAAGCTGTTTATGGATTTCAGCCAAATAATAAGTTAAACCGCTATTATTAGTATATTTATAAACAACATTTAGATTTTATATCTACAGTTTAGTAAATCCTGAACAATCGAAATGTCTGTCTGTCTTTATCTTTACAATCTGTTTTGGGGCTCAAGGCTCCCAACACTTTCGTGGTTTGCTTATTTACGTCCTACTTTAAGCCATTGCATAGCCAAGTCGAGGGAGTACAACTATAGGTCCGATTTACGTAGAACCATCTGTACATTGCATAGTTTCATGCCAGCCTATAGTATCGATATGGAAGATGGGTTGGCCCATGAGTTCTGCACTTCGACAGGGGATCAAAGATGTGTTCATTCACACCACCGATTGTAATCGTATGGTGAAAAATCACTTTGGCAATCTGTCCTAATGGGGATTCAAACCCAGTACCTCCCGCTCTAATCGCCGCAGCTTTAACCATTGATTTTTTTGTGTTTTCATCATTCTATTCTTTAGAAAAGTATCATTAAACTGCGTTTAGTAATCCATTGTCAGATAAAGCTTTTAATTATATGATTACGCTATACATAAATGTTATCTAACCAGGAATTTTGGAGAAATTATTAACCCGCGAAAACCTTATAAATTATAATGTGGTGCCATAATTGTGAATATATTTTGACTTTAGGTAATAAATCAATATACATGGTTGCATTAATCCCCGATATTCATTATATGCTGAGATGTACTAATCAAAGTAGTGCTACTTTTTGTTTGATTGTAAATCTAGAGATATAGAAACTCGAGTTAGGGTTCCGAAACGTTTTAATAAGGTTTTTGTTACATCGACTGCTGAGAATTAAAGTCTTATCAGTCTTAATCTATCTTATCAATTGGATAAGTTTGGTCCTTTGCTTCCGTTCCGGCAAGTATATCCGATATTATTAAATAAACGACTAACCACAACGACCTTTGGAATGATTTTTATACATTTTAACTGAAAGAATAACATTCAGCCTGTTAATCTTGTATTAAGTACCTAATTGTTCATTAAACTGGGAAATATTTAAAAAGCTTAAAAAAGCTTAATCTGATGATTTTATATACAATCTAAAAATTTTTAACAAATGCCTTACTTGAAAACAGTCTTAATTGGAAATTTATTGATAAATATTTATAAAAGACAATATATTATGTCCTATGAACACTAACATTAAAGTTGTAGAAGTAAGAGTCGGAGGTATCGCGTTTGAATCCCAAATTTGGAATTTTTTTTATAGTACAGAACTCATGCTGGGGTTCTTATGCAAACTGAGCAACTATATTGCGGACGTGCTCGATTCGCACCTTCAGTAGGAAACCTTAAAACAGCATAAATTATATATCAAAAATGAAGGCAACACACAGGTGGCAGTGCCATCTATTTTTAAATGTCAAAATTCTACCTACGTATATCCAACGACCAAAATTCAATCAAATTAAACGTATTCACTACAAAAAAATCCGATCGATTAATCTATAAACTTTGTCCCAGGTTGTTATTGTCCACGATCCACGGTTTAAGATTATGTCTCAAGGAATACATAGATTAAGTATGAACTTTATTCCGTTGAACTTTGAAGAACAAAAGAATGTAGAATGGATATATCGAAGGGTTCGCCGGTCATTCAATTACGTAACCATTCCATATCGATATATAGCATCACATCCCCAGAGCATTACATATCAACTTTCTGGTACCCGTAAGCAGATTGTAGTGGTGCTATTTGACATTCCAAAAACACCGATCAGAACATACTTCAACTCAATATACTTTAACAAATACAATACTTGTAAACTATAGAAACAGCTAGATTGGGCTTTAGGAGATATTTGGGCCAAACGTATCTTGTGTTGAAGTAGAGATAAATAAATTCGATTCACTGAATCAGATCTTTTCAATACGTTGATTTTTTTATAGTACAAATAACCCTTCAATGTTTTACGAATCCTATCAACGGCCAAACAGACAAGTATAAACTGATGGATGCTTTGAAGTTAAGGTATTCCACATGAAGATTCGCCATCTTATTGATTTCAAACCCAGGAATCATAGTCTTCCTCAACTCAAATCGTGTCATAAAGAGGTTGAACAATTTGTTACTTAGTGAAAATGAGCCACTTGCAAAACGTAAGGCTGTAAAGATAGCCGGAAATAAAACTGGAAGTAATAGAAAACTATTACAAACGATTTGTTATAAAACCATAATAAATTTGGTTGATGTAACTATCACGACGCAGATGCAAAAATCGCGATGAAGCACACCACACAACAGTTTAAGGAAATTCTGAAATAGTCTTGACTGTCTACTTTCCAGAACTGTACAACTCGTCGAGGTCATGAGACTCAGCGGAATATTTAGACAGTCAATAACTGTACACACTTAATTATTCCACAAATTCTATTTAATAAATAGTAAAATGGTTTTTTAACAGATGGTGCTTTGTTACAATTATAGATTTGATAAGAGATGGTGCGTCAGTATTTTAACATAAAATCATTTTTTACATGTAAAAACTGCGTAAACTACTTCGTATATTTTACGCCCAACTGTGGCTGCCTGAAACTGTACCTAAACGATCCCGGAAGGAGACTTTAATTCTGGCTTTAACAGAACGTATCGTTTCGCTATGCTGATATATGGTTGAAAATATAACTTAAAAATCGATCAGAATTGGAACTATGGTGATGTCATGTACGAGATTAGTCAAGGCATTTGCTATTTTTATAAACGCGAGTTAAACGATCGAGTCCGTATAATTATAGCTCATAATTCATATAGAGTAAAAAAAAAAATTATGTACATGTGTTTCAATAATTCATCCCATTAAAATTATAAAGTGGCGCATTCTGCGTTTACATCTGATATAAACGCATCCTTATGCTATTCAAACCAAGATTATCGGCGTCTAGACAAATTATTTATATAGATCATAAATGATCACTTTACTATCCAACCAATTGCATAAAACATATTTGCAATATACATTAAAACTTAACATCTTATTAAACGATAATCGCGAGCCGAAAGGAAACGGATACAAGTAATTTTTTTGTTCATAACGAATCTAAGTAAAATCTTTTATTATATCTTAGTTTTTTGTTAGGTGACTATAAAGATAGACAGTTTAATTGCTATATTTTTTATTTAACATCTTATTGCACATTTCTATATGTAACAAGCAAACGGATAGAATCACTTACATAAATCGATTATCAATCGAATAAATCTTAATTTGAAATAGATCCGTTTACTTGTATATAATGTAAAGCAAAAAAAAATCGCGACCCCGTCAAGGTTGTTGATATTCAAATTAACCGTCGAATAAATCATGTAATTTCATTTTTTTTTGTTCGTTTATATGATTTGTTGTTTCGCGTTTTGTTTTGATTAAAACAAATACATTATACATTTCTTCTGATATCTGTGTATATTATGTTAAGTGAAAGGTTTGTGATCTTAAAATTTTCTTTTTGTTACAATAAAAAAAATATTTTACAATAAATTATTTTAATAATAGTATTTAAAGTTATATTTTGAAGTGTTGATGATTTTTTTTCCGTTGTACAGTATTTTTGCTTATAAACAAGTGAATGGAGTAAGGAAACTAAAAGAAAATTAATTGAAATGTTGTATGTGGGTGGTTTAAAATTTAAACAATTGAAGATTTATTTTCCTGTGCCGGAAAATTACTTGAAGTATTTATATATGCAAGTTCTCATATATGCGACTTCCGACCGATCAATGTTTATTTATGAGTCTTACAACTATGTACTTTCCCTCGTCCACTTGTATGACTATATGTTTGTAGTGCTATAGAGAAACTACACGATCTTATTCATTCTTAAGAAGTGATTTTATTTTTGAATTGAATATGTTTGTATGTTCAATTATCAATTTATTTTTATAGAGAAACCAGATCGAACACAAATGATTGACAATCGATTTGTTAAGTACATAGATATAAATTTGTATGGTGAAAACCTGAAAAAAATAAATATACCAAGAATGTCTCAAGATTTGTGTTTTAAAATAAATATGCATATACGATATAAGAAAGTAAATTGTTGTGTTATCGATTATATATAGACGACAATTTGGAAGTACAATACATAAAATGGAAAGTGCGGGTTTGGTCTAACGATCTCATTATAAATGCCCGCCTCCATAATGAACATTTAAATTTTATTAGTCGTTCACGATATAATCTTAATTAAATTTAATGAAACCAAAGAAGATGATTATATAACCAAAAACAATATTTAATGATCGAGCTTGTCTTTTCCTCTTATTTAATTTAATTTTATATTTTATTGTTATTACCTTGTCGAATTTCCAAGTTCAACGAACAAAATTGTTACTTGTTCCGGAACATGGAATTGTTTTTTACATTTATATTTATTATAAATAAATATTAAATTTCAGTTTCTTTTATATTTGTGTATGCTACGATTATGTTTTAAAATATGAAATTTAATAAGCTATTTTTGTACGAAATTCCTCTTGTCTATAAATAAAAACGCTATTAGTCAACTATAGCGAGTGATTGATTAATTGAAACGACTGTAGGGCCAATCGCTAGGCAAGATTCTCGGATAACGCCGGGCCTACTACTACAGTTGTTTACATAAAACAATAGGATAGGAAGGTATGTTGGTAGGGAGATAACACCTCGGTTACAGACACTTGACAAATCTTTACTAAACTACTGAAAGCAGACAATCACAATTCTAATCTACTAATATGCAATCGCCATTCAGCATTCTCCAGTCCGCAACATCTATCTGCCCTGCTGTATTTTGATTAAAAATTGAAACATTAATACAAAATAGAAAATAAATTTATTGATTTGTTGTAAACATAAGTACGCAACTCTGAATAAAAATTATTAACCTATGGCTAAGGAATCTTTTAAAATAATTTAAATGCTATGGAATGATGTACTAAGAAGCATTAAAACTGATTTTTTAACCAATAAAATCTAAATCACTGAAGTTAGCCCGAACCCGAAAAATGTCCGGCCACTTTCCTCGCAACCCTTCCCGAATCCATCTAACTTGCAATAAAACTCAAACTCTGAAGAAAGCAAACGTTTGCCAAACTATGTCTATTAAACAACAAAGAAGAGTAAATTTATGCTTTAACACCTGACATGAAAAAAACGAAAAATCGCTTCAATATCACTCAAAAAACATACAACTCCATATCCACAAAAAATGCAGCATCCTAACTAACCACTTAGTCTATAGTTGTATCCTACACAGCCAGACCAGGAACACACAATATAGTTCTTAGAAACTAGAAACTACATACAGCCAATACCAGAGATTTATCTCAGTAGTGGCATATACGCCCAGATTAGGCAATCATATACCTATCAACTGTAAATGTACCAAGCCCAAATCACGAGTGTCAATTACAGTTTTTACCAAATCACGAGTATAAACTATAGTTATAGATAAATCTCTAGTATTGGCTACATGGAACCTCCTGCCCCGACCCCACTCTTACATAAATTGGAAAAGATTGGAGCCTCAACAAAAAAAACTACACACACACTTGTAACCCGAAAATTGTGCAATCTGGCCGCACGAGACCCACGCTACCTCAACAACAATTAAAATACTACACTTTTAATAGACATACACTTTCTGAATGATACCGAAACGAACCCTCACCCTTGCCACATCAAACACCAAAACACAAAGTCACGTTTTGTTTTATTTTATACCAAGTTTTCGTTTTATATGAAGTCAACTCCTCTCTACTACACAACACAACAAACACAAGCCGGCAATCCCAAAATCCAAGTCCAACCACATACCAAGTAAACTCGAGACGATGCCTCACTTCACTCAACACTCACACTTCCCCGAGACGACCACACTCCAGAGAAGAAACCAACCTAAACTACCCAAGTTCGGGTCAACCTCCGCGTCTTTAAAATCCTGTATCCAATTAAAATTAAATTTGAATTTTTAAAAAAAATATATACTAGTGCCATGTAGGTATCTAATCTAATGAACCATGTTGATAAATATATTTCTTTTCTTTTCAATGGAACCTTATGAAGTTTATTTATATTAAACCTAATTGTACACAACATATTAATAAATCTGTGTAACACTGTAACGGATATACATTTATATATATATATATATATATATATATATATATATATATATATATATATATATATATATATATATATATATATATATATATATATATATATATATAATGCCTCGTACAATGCTGTAGAAGCGTTCCAGAAAACTGAGTGCAATAGAAACCAGCGCTATAGGAGGCAAAAAATGTATTGATATTTAGAGGTTGTGTTACTATTCTAAACTACTGTGCTAAATAAGTGCCAGTTATTCATTTAGAATGAATCGTAAACTAAATCGAATGCCACATCATGCGCCACCTGCATTTCACAATGATGGGTCAGATCGTAAATTATCGGCAAAACAGAATTTTCGTATTCTGGAAGAAAAATATTGCTCCAAACACCTTGTATGCAATCATTTGAAACTGCATTCCGGGAGTCTCTAATATTTCCAAACGCATTCATTATGCTGAAATCTTTTAAAAACGATTAAATTGTTAGAGTTTTTACATCACTGGATGTTAAAGTTGTTTGAAAGTACGCCGAAGATAATACACTTTAAAATTTGCTAGATACCGCATTCGGAGGTCAAAATATAATTTTCCACGGGTGAGATTTTTGCAAGCTCAAATAATTTTTTTGGATGCCCTTATTGATCGTCTATGATTAGAAGTGCTCTTAAAGCTCCAGGTTATTACTCTGGCATTAAACTTTATTTGTTGAGCAGAATCAAGTCACAAACAAATGCTTAAATTTGGTAGGTGTAAGCTTTTCGTTTAGATATCCAAACCACTGATAATTATCCTTATATTGTTCATTCATTGAAGAGTTGCCACCTAATAAAAAATTTCAACCGATCTTTAATCGCTTGAAATTCAAGAGAACGAGTTCCTTCTTAAGAAATAAATGTCTTGGAGAGCATTCTTTTCCAAAAATAATTTTTGGGGTTTGAAAAAATAGCTTTATAACGATACAGCGTTGTAAGGTGGAGCGTTGTACGAGGTATTACTATATATATATACAGGGTGGCTGAGACCAAGTGTTACCAAATGAAAACGCTGTAATTTTTTTAATTTTGATTATTTTTTATTGAAATTTCGTGGAATATGTTGAAAACATATTACATTTTATGAAAAACATGTTACTGCTCGATATAACCTCCTTTGGCTCTGATTATTTGATTCAGTCTTCCATAGAAACCATTGCATGCTGACCGTACGTGGGCTTGCGGAATTTTATTCCATTCTCGAACAAGAGCTGACTTCAATGCATCAACACTTTCGTATTTTTTAGTGGACACCTTACTCTCCAAAATGGACCATATGAAGAAATCCATGGGATTCAAGTCTGGTGAATATGGTGGCCAGTCTTTCGATGAAATCAGCCGCGGAACGCAATTTTGTAAAAATTGCTGTGTCGCTCGAGCTTTGTGTGACGGTGCCGAGTCCTTTTGGAATGCCCAACGGTTCGTACCAAAGTGCTTACGTGTCCTAGGTAGCAAAGCATCGTTTAGGATCTTTTGGCGGTACATCTCTTGGTTTACCTTGACTCCATGTTCGATGAAAACCAGAGGAGTGCGTCCATCTGCAGTAACTGCAGCCCAAACCATAACATAAGCTGGTGAGTGCTTGCGCATGGCAACTCTTGTGTCCAAATTATCGTTGGACTTGTGCTCTGACCAAACACGATCATTTTGTTTATTCACATACTGTTGAATGGTGAAAATTTTCTTATCAGAAAAGACAATTTTTGGAATCTCATCACGTTCGGCCAAGGCCTTCAATGCTCGTGTTCTTTCAAGCCTTACTTTTTTTTGTGCCTCCGTAAGACCTTGAAATTTTTGTATCTTGTAGGGCTTCAAGTGTAGTTCATTTTTCAATATGGTTTGAATGCTGTATCGTGAAACATGTAGACGTGCGGCTAATTGATTGGCACTTTGACGAGGATTTCGTTGGATTTGTTTCTTCACCTTTCGTATCATTTCTTTTGATGTTGCTGTCTTTTTAGGACCGCCTCTGTTGCGTTTAGCAATGCTACCAGTTTCGTTGTATCGAGTTATGGTTCGATACACAAACATTTTATTTACATTCAAATGCTGGAGCTGACGAACTATTGCTATTTGTGAATTTTCACCCAAATACAGTGCAATTACACTATTACGTTTGAATTCCATTACGATTTTTTTATCAAAATATTAATTTAGAAAAATTATTTATTGACCACATATAAACAACTAACCAAACTTCAATCTGTCAAAAAAT
Organism: Tipula lateralis; assembly: GCA_963932295.1. Classification (NCBI taxonomy): domain Eukaryota; kingdom Metazoa; phylum Arthropoda; class Insecta; order Diptera; family Tipulidae; genus Tipula; species Tipula lateralis. The sequence continues at coordinate 32,549,623 of OZ010738.1, read as the reverse complement.
TGACGCGCGAAAAATGTCAACTACACAAATGACAGCAGAGTGAAGTTAGTAACATTTGGTCTCAGCCACCTTATATATATATATATATATATATATATATATATATATATATATATATATATATATATATATATATATATATAAATATATATATATATATATATATATATATATATATATATATATATATATATATATAAATATATATATATATATATATATATATATATATATATATATATATATATATATATAAAACTCTTTATATCTTACATATTGTGTCTAGCCTTACTCGTCATATATGTATACTTAATACTCGTGCTTCCAACTTATCGTAGATCACAGACTTTAAACCATATTAGTGTCCACCGTTTTTATTTAATAAATCCACTTATCTTTTTATGTGGAGATAACAGTTTTTCTATGTATTTTCTATGTCATCTTGAGTGATTTTTCCTATTTGTTTTCATTACTCAACTGTATATAGTGGGTGATTGTAAAGAAATTAAAATATTAAAAATCCACTTTAAGTGAGATAAAATAAATGGCAAACACATAAATCTTTAATTTAATTGCAAATTAAACACACCTGTGATTCGAATACGATTAATCGAAAATTTTGATGAGATAAGACACTCCTACCTTGCACAATATAAATTAAATTATTTTTTTGTTGTACCTTAAATGATCTTGAAGGAAAATTTAATAATGCATAAAAGTGATTGGTATTTTCCGCGCCATACTAATATTTTAGCAATGCTATAAATTAAAATTCTCACATACTGGAACTCCCACAAAACTTAAATTACACATCGTGTGTTACATATATTAAATCGATCTTTCCACCTGGTGTATATACATACTTATGCATATATATTCTTATTTATAAATGATCGATAGTTTCGATTAACTCAATGAACATTGTTTTTTTTATACATATATAAGAATAACTTCTTAAATTTCGTTATATTGGTTTTTTACCTTTCCAAAAAATACCTTGAATAAAATTATAAGTCATCATTTAATCTGATTCAAATCTATAAATATATACTTATGATTTTCTTTAAGTTTTCAAATTCCATCTGCACATAACACCGTATTAATTAGAAATAGCTTGTTCCATTTTATAAAATATTTTCTAAATTTAGAGTTTTTCACATTTTGCAGTCTTAGAATATTTTCTTTTTCGTATATACAAAATTATTTAATTGGGTTAAGTGTTTAGAAATCATTTTAATTTTCTACTTTTTCAGCATTTTTCGTTTGCTTTATGACTTTGGAATTTTATGTCATAAAGAAAAGTGTATATAGAAAAATTATGCAAGGTTCGTAACACAAACAAGCATGGCAATAAACTATGTATATATAGTGTTGAACATATTATAAAATTTTCGCATTGATGCCAACGAAAATAAACTGGAATTTTATGTATTATGCTGTATATACATAGTATATATGTCGTATATTATGTTGTTTAGAAAAGGAGAAAAATGAAATTTATTATCAACCCAAATGGCGCATAAAATTATGTTGGCAAATGAAAATTCTATATATAGTGTTAATTGTTGGTTAAATATGTGGTTGCAATAAATATTGGTTTTGGCATCCAGTCAAAATATGTAGACTATATACATAAAAATCTTAATATATACCCAGTATATTGAATATGTGCATCGTTCGAATATTATTTGGTGAGCAATCGATACATGACTTCATCTTTTGTGCCAATTAAAAATGTGTTGTGTGGGCTAAAAATGAAAAAACAAAATAGGTGTCAATGCAAAAAAACAGGTTGGGCTAACACTTGACAAAATTGCATTAAACGCTTAAGTTTTCTTAGAATTGATAGTTATTTCAGTGTATATAATACGGCATTCCATTTATAAGATCTTACCACTTAAAATGTCAATTTTCTTATAACTATACTTTTAAGATTATATATTCTTGTATCGATCGTTAATTTGAGTTCAACTCGAAGGCTTACGAATATCATATAAGCCGAAATTCTGCATAACTTATGTAGATAATGAGTAACATTTTTGTCATAAGGACATTGTTGAAAGGCCACATTTAACTCATCTGACTGGCGTGTCATCAATATAACTTTCGATTGATGCCAAATATGGAGTACCTTGAGCTGTAAATCGCAATTACATAACAATAAATACGTCACCGTAAATCAATAAATATTTTTTATAGGAATTTTTTAACTATATCAGTGTGGTACTTCAATCTGTGTTTTATGATATAGACTGTGTGTGGTAAACCCGGTTAAATTCATGGTTTTTTCGTATCCCGATAGAGGCAGGATGAACACATCTGTGACCCCTTGTCGGAGTGCAGAATTCATGGCCCAACCCATCTTCCATATTAGTTCTATAGGCTGACATGGATGGTGCTATGCAATGTGCAGATGGTGCTACGTAAATTAGACCTGCTATAGCTGTACCTCCTCGATTTGACTATGTAATGACGTAAAGTAGGACGTATAAATAAGCGAACCGCGAAAGAGTTTAAAAAGCCGTACACTCCAAAATAGATTGCAAAGACAGATACAGACAGACAGATATCCTTCAATTAATTTTCATGTACTACCGATTAAGGATATAGGTATTCCTGCGAAGAAAGTTTAAACAAATTATTGGTTTCTAAGTATAGGAATTACCTCCTCACGTTTTTGTCTATTTTTCTACTTTGAAGTTATTATTAACCATTGAATTTTCCCCCCCATTAATAATATCAATAAGGTCGTACTGTTACTTTACTGGGTCCACTACAAAACAGACCCACTTCTAAATGGGTTTTGTACAAGTAACCTAACGATTCGCTTAATGTTGTGATCAAAAACGCTGTCAATTGAGGCAACTTTTAGGCGTCTGTTATTTTACTTCAGAATTTCGTCTTAACATTAATTAGGAGTTTTGAACTTTTAAAAAATTTCCTTATAGCAACCTCAATCAGCTTTCGTTCGACTTGTTTCAATAACAATCTTCCTGCATGTTTTTTTTGTTATTCTTGGCTTGTTTTGACCACCCAGACAGCACCAATCCTCGAATTATAGTATAAAGGGAGAAAGAACGTCCTAGTCGATTTTTGTCATATTCCTAAAAATTTAATTTCTATATGTGGTTTTGTATTCAATCCATACCGGAGATAATAGTGAGCAAAACAGTTGCCTGTTTCTACTTATAAGAGTAGGGGGATACACTTTAAATTAAATCAAGAACTCATCTCATCAATTTTTCTGTTTGTGCTTCATCAGATCGTGTGATGAGAATTCACTTCAATGACTCCAAATTGTCTTTATTTTAAGCATTATTTACTGTGTTTCCTATGGTAATAAGAGATACATTATTGTTCTCGTATGGTATAGATAAGATGATATTAATTAGAGATTGAATCCGTTTATCTCAAGGCTAGCAGAAATTATTTTCAAAGACGTCTTCACACAAGTATACCTTGAAAATTTGAGTGTCTAGCTATAAAGTTGCGATTATTCTCTATATATATGCGTGCCAAAAAGAAAGCCGATGTCTAAGCCATAATTACCCATAGAAAGGTTCGATTCTTAACAGACGAATAGTTTTAAGTGTCTCATGTATGCGCTTCTCGAAACTCGTTAAAGTTCGGTATTTTAACATTTATTAAAGAGTTATATTATTTCTAAATTGAGGAATACCTACATTGAATAATGTCGTTTAAGCTGAATTCATACTTCAATTTCTTCGTTCATTCATTCATTCAAACAATTTTTTCGGCCAATCGTAGTGATCCAAAATGACAATTTTTTATTCCTACATTTTGTCGGAAGAGAAAGTTAAACTTTAACTTTTTGTCTGACCGAACATTGAGTAAAAGAAACAACATGACACCTAAACAAAAAAGAAGAAAATAACAGCCATTGTTATTCGGAAACAAAATACATATAATGTGTTCGTGCGTGCCAATGGGATGAATTTATTTTAGTTACTGACAAAATCGTTTCGAGAACTTTAGCATAGGTATGATTCGTCAAAACAAAATTACCGAACGAATGAATGAATGAATGAACGAAGAAATCAAAGTATAAACTCGGCTTTAATAAAAAATTCATCGTTTGTTTGGTTTTCTCTCTTCAATCTGGTTTAGGGGCGAAGCAGTTCCAATTTTTTTTGTAACGTCTTAACTTATGCAATAACCAAATCGAGGACAGATTCGTCAAAATAGCCCGAACTGTGTAGAATATCTGCCCATTGCATTGCTCGATGGCTCATGAGTTGTGCACTCCAAGATAAGGTTATATACATGTTTTAAGCCATATAATCGATTGTAATCGAATGAAGATAAAATATTATTTCTTCCTTTATCTTTTGGGATTAAAACCTGGTACAGATATACACTTGACAGATATACGTTATTAGCATTTAGTTGAAGCAAATATTTCAAGCCCCGTGTAAGATACTGTTTCCAATACTTGAGTCTGAAGATGATTTTATTTAACTCGAAACGATTTAGAATTGATTTCAATGTTATGTAGGTGAATAATATCGAATTACTCAATCACATTACAGTTAGATGACTTCTTTTACTCCAATGATGAGTGAAGTTCTAAATTAAAATATTACCCATTGAAATATTCTATAAAAATATGCCATGAACAAACTAAATCCTGAGTCTATTCTATTATAAGATTTTACCAAATGTGATTGCAGAAGTCTGTTTTTTTTATTCGAAATAGCTTGTCCCAAACCACTGATTGTTATTCATTCTTAAACGAAACTTTTCTCGAACCCACTTCGTCATCTCTGTCGCATACGTCAAAACTACTTTCTCGCCATATTGTCATATATTTAGCATTCGTTCCAAGAAAATTTCCTATCGCGGATAAAATAAAACGTTGGCTCATCAGTTTCTTCAATCAAAAGTTTAAAAGTTCCAAATAATAACGTTGGAATGCGGCAATGATGCCTTGGACGATGTTGTGTTTGCAGGATTGGTAATTATACCATTAGAGTCACATTGTTTTCCGTCATTACCAATCAGTGATATAATGGTGAAATATCAGATTACGCAACCATAAGATAAATTTATTTATGACAAAGATGAGTAATGACGTTAACTAAAATGTGCCTTTGATTAAAATTGATATTCTTCAAAAATATGTCATGAACAAACTAAAACCTGAGTCTACCCTATTTCAAGGCTTTCTGACAAAATGTTATTCGAGAAGTTTATTTGATATGCTTGAGTTTTTTGTTTTGAAATAGTTTACTCAAAAGCTCTGATTGGTATTCATTCTCAATCAAATTTTTCTGAAACCGACTTACGAGGGTTGCTTTTTATATTTCGGAATTTGGCAACCATGGTGTTGCAATCTGTCAACTGACAGCTCTATCGGAAAGTTAGAAGTTTTTGAGGTTATACGTACTCAGAACGTTTTGACATATGAGCGCTATTTGTGTTGTTTCCAGTAAATTAAAAGATTCATCTACCCTAAGAATGGAATTAAATCGTGGACATTTTCGTGCGATTATTTTTTACAACTTTCGACGGGGATTAACTCAGCAGCAGTGCATGAATGAACTTAATTCAACTTTTGGCGATGAAGTTCCATCAAGGACCAGTGTTTATCGATGGTATGGTGAATTCAATCGTGGTCAGAGTTCACTCCAAGACGAATTTCGTGAAGGTCGTCCAAAATCAGTTGTTGTTCGGAAAAACATGGATGCTGTGCGCGAAAAGATATTGCAAGATCGTCATGTGACCTATCATGAGATAGAGACAACCTTGGGCATTAGTTGGACCAGCATACACTCAATATTGCATGAACATTTAACTGTCAAAAATATTTGTTCGCGTTGGACCCCACACAATTTTGTCAATCGCCTAAAAAAGGCTAGTGTCGATTGGTCGAAAGAAATGCTCGAAAACAACACAAATAGCGCTCGTATGTCAAAACGTTCTGAGTACGTATAACCTCAAACACTTCTAAGTACGGTAGTGCTGTCAGTTGACAGATTGCAACACCAGGGTTGCCAAATCCCGAAATATAAAAGGCAACCTATGTAAATAGATAAAGGTAATTATGAACTGCACAACCAGGTGATGCAATAAAATCCTCTTCTCATCTAAGCAACTAACTATAATACTATTATTGTTTGAAGCCTTTATCATCAAATAAGTTTGGTTTAACTTGAAGACATTGATATAGAATCAAATGTAGACGACGGGAACGAAATCCTTAAAACTACACAAAATAAAAACGTTCATAAATATAATTTTTACTTAGAAGAGCTTTTCAATGAGCTTTCAATATTTTTAAAATTTTTGCACAAAATTGTGATTTTCTCTTCTTAATCTCGGTATTAACACCAGAAATTTACAATATTTCATTTCGGATTTTCTTCCCAAAATTTAAATCTTTGTGTTACCAAACCTTATGGATTATCATCTCAAATACGATGCTCTGAAAATATTCGTCAATCAAAGTATAATAATTGTAAGTAGTAAATTATTTCCAACTGTATACTTAAATCGATATCTATCAACTTCGTTGTGAACAATCTGCCTGATTCACCTTACGCATGAAGAATTAGTAAAATTTAGTAATGCAATTTGGCATAACATGTTGCTAGTATAAAATCAATATTTGCTCAAATTAAACTTAAAAATGTTGTGAAATAATTACTAACATAACTTTTGCTTTTCAAACCAATTTTTATTAATTTCACGGTTAAAATCTTAACGCCCCATTTAACATTACACTTAATTTTTGAAATTGTTTGGTAATGTACATGTAGTACTCGTACCATATATTCAAATATTACGCGGATTGTTTCCTATACGTGAATAATCGTATGGAGTAAGCCACACTTAGATGGTTTAATTGAGACATTTACCAATATCGGTTTCCAGTTCCCAGTTATTTTCAATATAAAACAGATGGAAAATTAGTGAGAATATACTTCAAATTTAGTTCAAAGAATGTCTTGGCATAAACGTGATAGATTAAGATTTAATATTATTAAGTGCATCCAATTTCTCAAGTAAACAATGAGAGCCATACTTGTGCCACCCAAATTTGATGAACTTTCTGCTGAATTTTTGAACAAAACCCATTTCCGATCTCGATTTCGTCACACTTCACATCCATCTCCTTTCAAATACACTTAGTTTTATGTACTTTATATATAATTATACTTAATTAAATGACGAACAGCGGAAAAAAAATTATTTTCTTAATCAACTTTCGACGATGTGTAATGGTCTTTGTATGTATACATAACGTAACCTCACATCATTATTTAATTGTTTCGCGTACAAACATTGTAATTGTTGCGAAATTTTATTATATGCTGTATATGTAGATTTATGGTTATCAATTTTTCGAGATGAATTGAAATTTGAAAGAAAGAATACATAAATTACACGTTTTTATGTTTTATGGCAATATAATATTTATGAGGAAATAACATTTTTTTTTCGCCGATGAAGATTTGCATAAATGTTTCGCTTTAATTTTTATTATATTATTATGTTATATGTTTTTTCTGAATACATAATTATATATGTTGAGAAATGTTAATATATTGAAAACATTATATATATTTTCTTAATGTCAATTTTTTTATTTCTTGTATATTTTCCAGCACATACACCGCACCGCGTGGAAATCATAACAAACAACGCGCGCGTTCAACATGGATACAAAAACATTTTTTTCAATTTTAACACATTGATAGGAGAACGCTCGACGTGTTAAATAGTTGTGTTGAAGTGTTGAAGCATATATACAAAATATATTTATATATTTTTAGAAGTGTTGACGAAGCGGCGCAGTGGGATCATATATTTGTCGTTTGGATCCTTCTGCGAAGAAGGATAATACAATATTCAAAATTGAGAAAATAATTGAAAACGGTAAAATTATAATGGGGACTAAGTCTCCAGGTGGGGCGCAGCGATGCAGGCTCATACTGCAACACTGTCTAGCAATACAATTGTGTAAACCGGGACACACGCCAGACGATTTTTGGATGTACGATTCCGGGTACATGATTTTTCAGGTAAGTCGTATTTATTGTAAAGTTAAAGTTCAATGACCGACTGGTTCAAAATTGGCACAATATCAAATATTTCACGATTGACCTGATTTCGTTCCTAAAACATATTATAATGTATGTATGGCAAGGATATTCCGTATCGCTAACCATACACAACATAAATATCAATAACGATAAAAATAACGTCTTATGTGCTTCGAAAAAAGCTTATTTATTTACAACGGAACAAACTTTATTGCTCATCGATAGTTTTCTTTGCAAACATTATAAAAGCTTTTTACAAGTTTAGGCGACAACCTGGCTAGACACATATACAAATATCATAGATTGTATGAGCCAGAGTTTAAAAATAAAGCACATATAAGATGTTTAGTAATAGATCTAAGACATGACAATCATCATTCCAATGACTGTTCACATGATGATGTAATATACATAATTTCCTTTTCATTTTTTTTTGTGTTCTGTTATATTCTGTTTGTTTATAGTTCAATGAAATGTCTTCGCGCACACAAGAATTTCATTCTTGTTGATGTGCAACCATTCATTAAAGAAGTTTAATACAAAACCAACAACAAATTTATTTTACCTTGGTTGCAGAAATATTATATTGCTGTTGTACAATTTCCGCATAAGATAAATATCCCAAAATAAAATACTTGAATAAGAAATCAACGGTATTAGAATATATTCTTACGATATATATTATGTGTGTCTTCGCATCATGATTATTATGTCTTATATAATAAAAGTTTACACATTGCAGTGGAAAGGTCATAAAACTTAATGTTATTGACTCAGATTTGGTGTACTGTTTATCTAATTTATTTGGTTACTGTATGTACGGGTAACCAGAATAAATATAGTTTTGTAAGAAAGAGGAAGTTTCTTGTTGGTTTGCGTCTGAGTGAATTGTTTTGCGGCAATTGGTTTTCCAAACGCATGCTATACCCATGCTATACCCATTGACATGTATCAAAATTCATAAGTACGCTAGTTAAGATTTTTGCTGCGAAAATTACAAATTGTTGCGTTTTATTTTGAGGTTATGTACTCTCCTCTTAATGAGCTCTGAAGTGGTTTTTATTATACCATTACATACGTGCGAAAGAGTTATTGTTCATAAAAAGCCTTTAGCCTACATAATACATTATGAGTTAAGTTTCATAGGGTTCTGTATATGTACCTAAAAATTTACGAAGTCTTATCCTGGATACATAGGTGTTTAAAGGATTTAGTTAATCCAATAAAACAGATTACTTATTTTGCCATGTTCTTATAGTGTTTGTTAACAATTTGTTGTCTCGTATGACTTAATTGTTAAGCTTCATAATCCTCAATCAAATTGTAAGTGTCCTATTTTCCTATTTTTTTTGCAAATAAATCACATTTTGGGATGTAATCGTTTATATGTCATGGCTTCGGCAACAGGCCAACATCCGACCGTTAAAATTTATGATGACTTTTTCCAACTGAAGCTGGTCAATGACTTCAATTTATCTTGAATGCTGTGTTCAAGCTATTGAACTGTTTCTGGATAATTAGCTTTACCTTGAAAGTAATCCTACAAAAATAATTAAGTGGTGTAAATCCGGGCTTCTTAGTTGTCAAGGGATTTCAGAATCTTTCTTCATAATTTTCTACATAATAAATGATTTGTTGCATGACTTTTGTTGCATGTCACTATACTTCTTGTTGAATTTACATGTCGTTGACACGCAATTCAATGAATTTGTACTATAAAAATCCAGTTAACATGTTACGATAAAGTTCCCTATTCACTTTAAGGGCAATAATACCACGTCCACAAGCCCATAAACCACACTAAACCTTAAAGGATGAGGTTCTGCTTTGCATGTGATATGAAGAATTCTTGCTCCCCAATTCATTAATTTTGGTTATTGGCATACTCTTCCATTTAGGTGAAAATTGAGGTTTATTACTAAAGATGATTTTTCATGAGAAACCTTCGATTTCGTTGAAGCATTCAATAATTATAATAATAATTAATAAGCATTAACCAAGCAACGACGATTTAAATGATGTAGTGGCCTTAATGGTTAGTTCTTGTAAACGGTGTTTCGTTGATTATCAAGGTTCATTAAGAACACTTTCACATTTAACAGTTGCCACTGCATCAGGAGTACGAATAGGATGAATATGTTGATGCAATCTACAACCTTCCGACGATCAATAATTTGGTCTTCACGCTTAGTAGGCATTGATTACAGTGAGTCTGCCTCAAATAACTTAAAAAACTATAACGAAAATCGCGTCGATATCTTGTGCCAACATGATATAATTCCGGAGAAGATTAAAAGATGGCACTAGTAGTAGTTGAACGAAATGTTTACATTTTTGAATTGCAGTATTTTATATTAAACGAATTATTAACGAAACCAAAATTTAAAATCTAAAAAAAAAATTTAATTTTACAATCGAAATTGGAATTTTTTGAAGAAAATGGGCTTATATTTATAAATAATAATAAATAAATAAAACAAAATTTGTTTTTTTTAAATTATGTCATTTCATTAAAAAATTACTTCGCGTGCCATCTACTGTTCTCGTTAAAACGTATTGGTATGCCATCTAGAAATCTTCTCCGAAACATATATTTAACGAAATCATGCTGTCGTTGGCATTTACTATGAAAATTGACACGATTTCCCTTATATTTTTATAAGTTATTTGGTTTGCCTATAGCGGCTAATGATGTTACTGAAAAAACATATGTTTTTCAATACTTTAAAGTCAGTTAGCTTGGTAGCTGCATTATCTTTACCATCGATAGTTCTACGAAATCATTTCAAGAATAGATTAAATAGATTTTTGCTAATGATTAAATTTGTTCAAATCTGTTATCATTTCAGTTGGGTGGGGTTTCAATCTGGACTGCGTTTCTGAAACTGTTTTCATAATTATAATTGATCATCCTACTTTTCATATTTTAGATGCCGTTGAGCATCAATAAGTGTTGTAATTTTAAAATAATGCGATGTTATTCAAATAATAGCATTGGTGTTTCAACTGTTTGGGATTTTACGTGTAAAAAACGAAGACAACATTCGCAATCTCATCTGGTTTAAGATGTGAAACACTTTTTACACCGAATTTTCATGTTAGAAGATATAAGCGTGAAATATTGATTAATCTCCTAACGTCTGTCATTATGAAGGTTTATTGTCCAGTCTAACGATTCAAGTATTTAGCGGGCTATTGCGAAAATTATAAAAATGCGATATCGAAAAATCCGCTGTTATGAAATTAAAAAACGAATTTCATTTTGTGTTATCTATTATTTATTCAGGTTTTGTTAGAGAAATTTAGCAATTTCAAGTGAAAACTGCTAACTTCATGCTTATATTTTACCAATTCGATGAAAGAATAATACGAAAATCTGCGGCGGATCGGATTTTTCGATATCGGAAGAAATTGGATTTCTTGATAATAGCCTGTCCTGCTTTATAGTTATGATAAAAACAACACTTACTACTTTTTGAACCCATCTTATTGCACGGCAATTGCTAGTACTGCTAAAGACTAGTTTGAGTGAAGGATCAAGGAATATATGTATACTAAGCTTAAACGAGTTCGGTGACTGGTACTTATGGTGTAAAAAACGAAGAATAGAGACGTTGTGGGTATTATCTAACATTGAATAACGTAACCATTCCATATCACATTTACTACATTAAATTTAGTATGAACATAAGCAAACTTCCTTTCGTGCCATGTGGCATTCCAAAAATAGTACATTTGGAATTGTTCGAGTTACACACAGGGCTGTATCAGTATTGCAGCAGCAATAGTACAAGCGATTGCTGTTATAGTCACACATCAATCATTCTCAATCCGTTCACAGTTTTCTCAAATCGAGGTTTCGTAAACTAATACAAAGATTTATTAACAGATGGCGCTTTAGTTACAAGTAGATTTGACTATAGATGGCGCGTCAGTTACCAATAAAAAAGTATTTTACAGCATATGAAAATTATGTAAAATACAAGGTTTTAACATGTAAAATCTGTGTAAACTACATCATGTATTTTATGGGAATCCGATTTTTGGTAATTTGTTATCAAAATTACCGTTTTATCGATAATTCCCGGTAAATTAATTTATTGGGAATACATTTAGGCATAAAATACAACTATTGTCATTGAGGCGGGATATCTGAACCGCGTAGGTTTGTTGTGTATAATTGAACTTTCGTTTTGTCAACAAACATAGTTCCGGTTTTTCGTTTGATTGCTAATGCTAGTCGTTCCTTCATGGATAAAGTATACTGAATATAATTATTTCTTCATCAGATTCGTCGTTTTCTGATAAAACAACTTCTACTGCATTATTAATCATATCTGACCGTTCGAGTAATGAGCCAAGAAACTTAATTGTATCGGCTTTAGTTATTTTATTAAACAGACTGGGCTCGTATCCATTTACTTTTGATATTGATTTTTTCATTCGTCGAGGTTGTGTAAAAATAGAAAAATATCGGAATAGTTCGAGCGTCTCTCTTTTAGATGGAAAAATTGTTCGGATTTAGATCTTCACTTAGTCGTGTATTTTGGTTAGAAAACTTAATAGAGACATTATTACTCACTCATTCTGAGGATAAAATGAACAAGAGATAAATAATTTTGTTTGAAATTCTAATTAACCATTCAAGCTATAATGTACTTTTCTCTTAAAAACTCGGTCACTATGAGGATCCAAAAAACGGCAGAGACAAAACACAAACTTTACTCTTGAAGACAGAGAAAAACTGGTTGAATTTTTTTTGCGATACATCCAAAGCAAAACTCAACTACTACAAAATATTTATCTGAAATGACAAAATAATAATTACCGAAATTATTTCGGTAAAATTTTTCGATATAGTTACCGATAAAAAAACAAAATTAGACGTTAAAACCAGTTTACCGGTTAATTGAAAACCGGGATTGGATTCCTAACCCAACAGTGGGTACAGATATTGATGTTTTACGTTTATTGTCCAATCTAACAATTTAACTTTTACCTGCTTATAGTAGATAATATCAACACTTAACCATATATTCTTACGTTGTTAGTAAATTGTTGGCTTTGTATAGTGAAATTACCAATTAATACTTAGAATCAACACGTTCATTGTTGTATCCAGAATTTCATTATCAACTGTATCGTAACCATGTTTGGATACAGAACAACATATATCTGGATTCTACTGCGTTCAATTAGATATTTTGTAAAGACAGACTTATGGTTATAGTCTTATGCGACATACCATATGACGTTTTTCAAAAACTAAGTATGTATACTTTTTATACATTATTTTATACACATAATCCATCCAATGTGTGAACGAACACATCTGGATTTAATATCCTGATATTATGATTTTTACATAATTCACTTTTATATCAAATCCTATATACATTAACAAATGGTATTCTGTTCGTAGATATATGAAACTCATATCATATATATGTACTATGCTTATTAACGACGACAGTATATGTTTCGTTCCTTTTCAATCAATCATTCACTAAATTTATCCAACAAAGTAATAAATTTAAACATAAAAAACTGCTGCATCAGCGTCTAAAAATAAATATATTGTAAATGTATAATGCCAAAGTTATTTATTCTCGCCACATCAAAAATTATAGTTTTTATAGCTATGTGAATCACCACTCCATGAAACTATAATTTTCTAATTTCCGAATTAATCGTCTTTATATAGACGAGCGACGAAATCTTTTGATGTATTCGACAAGGAAAACAAATCGCCTCGAGCTACTAAACATTGATTGGAATATTTTTGTTTATGATTCAAAATATTTTATTATATAAATAAGAAATAATATAGGGATGAAAATTGGGTGGTCTGATGAAAAACGAATTGATATATATTTATGTTTAATTCTTGAATCTACACACATGTGGATGTGTAGGACGAGCGAACATGTTATGGAATTTATTTGTGTTACCAACAAACAATGGAATAATTTAAAATGTCTGCATATAATGGCTGTTTTATAAATTTAACCCTCGATTTCGAGTGAGTGGTGCAAAAAAATGTTTTAATTTAATTACAAATATTTCTAATCAAATTTAGCACTATTGCAAAACCTTCTCAATTTCGCCCAAATTGACCCTATTAGCAAACAACATTTATGCTTTTTTATATTCGAATGGGTTGAATAAATTAACAAAATTAAAAATACATGAAAATAGGGGACGATGAATGGCTGTATAATTTATTTTATTTAAATACTAAATCGACAGATATACATTATTTTACCCTTAACACTGTGCAAATAGTTGTCTACGATCGTAAACGTAGTTGTACGAGCAACAACTTTTTAAGACCAGACAATCCCATCTCATCCAGAAAAATAAATATATTTTTCCCACCCAGTTTAGTACCATCTTCGTATTCGTCTTTCGTTTTAATTCAATTACCGAGAACTATAATAAATTTCGGCTCAGACATACAAACACACACAAAAAGTCATAAAATAAGATGTTACGTTACGTGAATATTAAATATTTGATTATTTCTCATGGACATAATTCGAAAAGCACATTCAAACCTCCCGTATACCCCCGTACACATAAAACTGCACCAAATTATGCTGCCCAAAACCAAACATGGTAAAATGCAACCAAAATAAATTAACTATATACAAGCAATAATGCAGTATATACCCGAGATACCTTTTGTTTTTATTTATCTTTGATTTTAGCTTTTTGTGTTTTAGCACAGAATACAAATAGTACAAAAACATGTTGGCATTCTGCCCAACCAACATTATTCTCATAATTTTATATGTAAAAAAAACATATATGTTATATCGTTATATATGTTCCTCATGCTTGTTTCTGTTATTTTTTTCCTCCAACCCATCCCCCATTGTACACACACACGAACCACCTCGAACACACAAAAGAAAAAGATTTTTTCTCACATAAAAATTCATTCAACACATACTGTATATAGATTTTGTTTTTCCGTATTCTGTTAAATTTCCCCCTGTGGCTAGCTATTTCATTTAAAAATCCAACTACACATTCATATACACGAGTATATACTCGTCCATATATATGTATTTAGGGAAAAACGTTTCTAGGAAAAATTCTTCCTCGACTCTATAATCACAATAATAGAAATAGTCATAAAAATAATCATAAACACAAATCCAAGTTGAAAAAGGGTGGTGATTATACATTTGAAATCCCAAAGAAAAAAAAACAGTTTTCGGGGAGTCAAAACTGAACAGATTTTTATCGATGTGCTCTGGTTTTACAATTTGAAATATGTTCGAATTTTTCGGGTGTATATAGAAAAAGAAAATCTTGCTGATGTTATCATAAAGTTAAATATTATATTAGTTTTTAAATGAAAATTTAAGATTTTGTTCTAGTGGTTGGGGAGGAGGGTGCTCCAGGAAATTGGTAATAGGATTGTGATAATTTTGTATATAAAAAAAATATAAATACGAATTGAATTTCATTTTATGCGCCGTTTAGAAAGCATAATGCCACAGAAATTTAGAAGGGGCCGGATAAAAGTTTTAAGATTTATTGAGATGGAAAATCTGTGATGTGGTTTTAATTCAAGTTATGTTAAGAATATTATTTTATTTAAATACTGTACAAGAGTGTTTGGTTTATGTTGTGCTCTCTGCGTCACTCAGGCTCAATTGGCCCATTTTGGCAGCTCTACAACATGCCGCTATAAGGCCGATTAACGTAGATAGAACTACCAAAGAAAGATATCGCTAAACTAACTCACTTGCTTAATGGTGTTATTAGATTATGGCATGTTCCTTCTGTCTGGAAAGTTATTATGCTACGAAGCCAGGTAAACCGCCCAATCCCTGCTCTCTATAATTTCTAAGCTAATGGAGAAACTACTATAGAGGAGAATGAAGCCAATAGTAGAAAAAAGAAACCTAATACCGGATCACTAATTTAGATTCAGATTCAAATATTCAACAATTGATCAGGCTTACAGAATTACAAATATTATAGAAAATGCGGTAGAAGATAAACAATTTTTTTCGTCCTCCAGAAATAAGGTGGCAGAACGCTTTCGATAAAGTATGGCACGAGGGTTTAATACATAAACTATATGAACCATAGATCATATTTATCTGAAAGGCTTTTTAGAGTAAGACAAGAAGATGAGTATTCTGGACTGAGAGAGGTAAGGGCAAGAGTCCCTCAAGGCAACGTTATAGGCCCAGTCCTTTACCTACTATATACAAGTGATATAACACGGTCCGACCATGTAAGCAAGCAACGTTTGCGGACGACAACACTATACTAGCAACAGGGTAAACTGTGGAAGATCGGCGAATTCACTTCAATGTACAATTGATGAAATTCGCGATGGAAGTTGACCAAGCGAAGGAAAATCAAGCACTTAATGAATTAACTTAATCAATCTGCTAGTCAACTTTATGAATAAAGCATTGGTTAATCCGCCGACAGTCAGCTTAAACGATGTGATGGTGCCGTACGAAAACTCTGCTAAATACTTGGGTTTCACCGGATGTTTAGCTTATATATAGAAAGAGCATGTAAAAACGAAAAGAAACTAACTTGATCTTAAATATAGACAATTGTACTAGCTAATAGGACGAAGGTGAAAATTAAGCATATGCAATAAAATACTGATTAACAATCAGGGTCTAAAGCCGATCTGACTATGGAATCAGAGGTTGTACTAGAGACCACTAACACACATAACTTCCAGAATAAGGTACTTCGAAGTGTAATCAATGCACCCTGGTACATTCGTAATAGTGATTTGCATCGTGATTTGGAGATTCCGGATATAAAACACAAAATAAAAAGATTTGCAACGAAGCATGAATCAAGGTGAATGGAACATGTTAATGCGGTAGTCTCTCGGCTACTGGATAATGAACATTTGGTTAGGAGACTATAAAGAACCAAACTATAGGAGCTCGTTAGAATGTGAGCAGACACCAACCAGCGACCAACCAGTCGCTGGATCAACACTGACGGCATTGAAGTTTAGTTTTTAAGAATTTAGATGTAAATTGATGGTTAGTTTGGAAAGACTAGTATCAAAAAAAAAATTTGCTAGCTGCATGCCAACATTGGATAGCTCCATGCCAACCTATAGTACTGACATAGAAGATGGATCAGGCCCATGGATTCTTAACTCAACAGGGGGTCATAGATGTGTTCATTTTCGCCACTGGTCGAAATCAGATGGTGAAAGACCCTTTTGCATCCTGCGCCCTAATCGGGATTCGAACCCGGTATCTTCCTCTAGAACTGCCGTAGCTTTGACCACTGCACCAATTTAACGACTAGAGTGCTGGTATACTTTTGTTTATATTCGAAGTCCACTCCTAGATGTAATATCAAATGTATGGACTATAGATAAAGCACTTATACCTTTAATATAATTTAACATGCAGGTGAACAGTTTTCAAATCCTTTTCGTATTTCAAAAATTACTATAGTCTATCAGATCTATATTCCGCAATTATATTCTAATGAAATCCTTCCATTTCATTGTTCTATCAGATCATCACATTAAATATAACAAAGCTTGAAAAGAGTTTGTGGAATCATATTTCATGTATTACGTATAGTGAGCATTTCTAGTTGTATATGATAATTTACAAATTTTGGCTATCCGAAGTACTCCCATCTCTATGGCAGTAAAGAAGAAGGATCGCCTCATGGGTTCTGCATTTGGACAGAGGATCATTGATATGTGAAGCTATATCGACCAAGCATTATCGAATGATCCCGCGAATGTGAACTGTAATAAAAAGCATGAAAGATGAGTTTTTGAGAATACAACTTCTTAGTAATAAACTTGATTACCTTAATTTCATCAAAAGTTTCGTAATTATACCATATTTTAAGATCTTGTTTAACAGTCAATTGAGACTGTAAATTCTAGCCACTGGTTAAAGAACTAATGTTGTAATTGTTTATTTGGATTACTACTGGTGAGGTCACGATGGTGACGTCAGAGCAAAGCATTTTGATCTGCTTCATAAAGATATCCAAACATTCATGCAACCTTCTGGTTGTTGAAAATCAACAACAGAACAATATTGCTGGTAATTAAAGAAGTGCAGAACACTCAAAATGCGATAACCGATGTATTTACTACATGGTAAAATCAATCTAACACTTCTCACACCGCAGCACTAGAAGAAGAACTGAAAAAGATGTAAATACATATTCCTCCAGATAATCAATTTCCGGGAGGAAATAATATCAACATCCTGGCAGATATAAATATAGCATAATTAGCGTAAAATATAGGATCACAAACAGTTAAATCGTATTAATAATTCAACTACCGCTGGTGCATATAGCAAGTCTTCAACTTTTCAATCAACTATAGCAGTTCCTGTTTTTCATGGAAACTCGTCACAATGGATCACTCCTTCTACGAGATATTTAGCAGTAAACAAACAGAGGGAACGATACGCTTCAATTTCTCAACAATAATTCGATAAATGTATTTTCTTCAGAGTAAACTAGCACCATTGTGATACCCCTCTTATATATAATAAACAATCATCAGTCAGTGCATGTGAACTTAACTTCCTACAGCATAGTACCAATATTCATCCTAGCTGTAAATTAGAAACGTCTGAAGCTAAATGGATTTTCTCCTTAAAAGAAGACACATCTTTTGACCTCTTCTGTATAATATAGGCTATAAAATAATAAGATCAAATAAGAACGGCAGCTTAACGTTCCTATCACATTGCGTGTTAAGAGAAAACTCCTTCGTAATAACGGCAGTCACATACACTGCATTACAAACAGATACTCTCAACAACAATAAAAAGACAACTTATACTCACAGATTTTAAAGCCAGGATTCATTGGCAGCAAGAAAATGAGCAACTTCCAGTAGAAATAAAGTACCACGATGTGCATCACTACACGATTTCATATTCAACAATAACCATATTGTTCTCTTCGCTATGGCGTACATGACATTTACAGGATTGGCACAGCCTCTTGAACCTCTTTTAAGGCCCTATATTGGATCTTAGACAGCTGATGTATTTATGTCATCCCAGCCCCGGAATATGTTTATATATATATATATATATATATATATATATATATATATATATATATATATATATGTATATATATATATATATATATATATATATATATATATATATATATATATATATATATATATATATATATATATATATATATATAATGTGCTTGTATTACACCAGAATTGCGCGTGTTTCAAACCCGACACTCTTGGAAACATTTCGAGTTCAATCTACAATTCAATGTCAATTCATAATATCGTGCAAGAAATAAAACTAAGCTGTCGATCTTCATTCGTATTTGGTAACACATATGACACAAAGTCCTATATATACCAATAATTATGTGGCCATATCGCAAATTTAATTATAATGAGAATTTGTTGTAAATCTAAGCGAATTAGTTTTTATACGATTAAGTGTTAAATTCACACCTGCTAATTAAAATTTCGCATAACACCGATTAATAGACCGCCGTACTAACACACCATGTGTGGTATTTTGTTTTTAATTTACAAAAAAAAAATCTAAGACTTATTCTGTCGACTTTCATTTGTATATAAGCTCTTATAATATAGAAACTGTATTACTGTCAAAATTATATAAAATCTTCTTTATGAGAACATGTGTTTGAAATGAATTTATGGGATTTCTGTAAACCGTCGATTTCGCACATAATTTTTTATTTATAGTCATAATCATGATGATGCCGCGTTTTTCAATTGATCGTTTCAGACATGCAAATATAATATCGCCTATATTATAATGTATGTTATGATATATGTACATTCATCGACAAATCTAAAAATTCACTTACCGCAAATCATTTTCTTGAAAGTTTTGATTTAATTTAAAAAAACAATAGAATGTGTGTTAGGTATGGTATACAATATACATAATAAGGAAGTCAAGTTAAATGAGTAGAAACTGTTTCTACATATGTACATTAACATATTTTATGATCTATCGGCACATGGAGTTTGCATTCTAGTGAACTTATATATGTAATTCGAACCGTGCGCGTTGATTGCATAAATTAACTTATATGCACGTTTCGAAGGTCGACTTAATTGCATTTAATTGAAATATGATGATGGATATATAATGCATATGTACACTACTAAACGAATTATAAATTAATTAAATACTAAAAAATGCAAATTATTTAATAATAATTATTTTGTTGTTGTGTACCTGGAATTTGTAATTTAATTATCGTATGTATGATTAACATCGCGTTATTGATTCACGCCAAATTACATGCATGTATATATAAATTACAATGTAAATATACCAACTCCCGTATGACTATATATTATAATCGTGCAATTAATATTAATTTCGAGAAGTATTTCCGACATTATAATAATTGATTTGAAGTTGAAAATTTTCATCTTTTTATGTATCTCGTCTCGTCCTACTTCCATCATTTTATTTATTTTCATGTTCGATTTTCAGGGCAAAAACGAATAAGTTACATCTCTTTGAGGTACATCAAGTTCAAATTAATCTTTCCATCCATCATCAATATCATTAATATAACATAAATATTATTCGAGTATAAACAATCGTCGTCATATCGTGTTGTATATATACCAACGAAGAACCGGAAGAAATACAAAAGAAAAATATCTTAAGAACTCTTTCGTATAACAAAAACAACACGAGTATTAAATGAAAGTCATGGTCATTTTGATTAACACACAAACTGAAAAATCAAAAAACAAATCGTGACCATTCTGTATAGAATGTGGAGGAAACTGTACAGAATCGATAAGGAAGCAACATTTTATCTTTTATGTCGAGTACCAACTACTAATCAGCACACATCATATGGTTAAATGCTAGAGCAGTGCTGTTGTTGTATAATTCGCGAAATTCAATACTTGCGGCATATATTATTCGCTGAATCGTATTTTTGGATCGAGTAATTTGCATAAAGTGTAAATTTTATTATTGTTATGACTTGACGACCACAGAGAATATATGTGCAATACATTTTTTGGTGGTTATTTATGTTCGTTTGTCGCAAGTATATAAATAAACATATATTACAATTGGAATTTATTTACATATATACTGCAAATGTCATATATTGGATTTTGTTGCAATGAATGCATGTTAATGTAATTTATGGGTGATGATATAATGTAAAGTTAATAACCTGTGTCGTGGAGGAGGTTCGATATTGTTTATACAAAATGTTTGTTTGCAGGCGTATAGTGTTGACCGTGAGATTGAATGAGAATTTATACATTATATGAATAATTTAATAGCAGATGCAAAATTATTATGCAACGAAAGTGGATATTCGATAGTAGGATAAAGCTTTATAAAATGGTATAATTAAGAGCATACTTAACCATTGATTTCCCAATAGTATAAGCTTCAGTGCTAAAAGCCGCTCGCCTACAAGGCAAAGACAATCTTTTTGTCTCGTCTGGCCGGCACCCAACTGCCCACATGCCCTCGGACACTATTGTGACGAAACACGTCTTCGGGAAATATTTTCATGTTACTATGACAGGAAAATTACATAAGGCCAAAAATTCCATGTTCAAATTATCTATCCCGCTTGGTAGGGACGCTACTGTTTTTCACTTTAAGGATTTTGCTGGGCATTCTCGGGGCACTGTTCCCCGAATAATCATATGTTTCGAATGAAAATTGAGGATACCAGATATCTTGTTCTTCATAAGAAGAACAAACAGATTTCGGAATTGAGAGTGTGCATCTGAGAAGGGAGGTCAGAATGGGCCATTTGAGCCTGAGTGATGATTTATTTTTCTTCCATACTAAAAACTGAAAAAACTTTTTTCTGGATCATGTATAAATTTGATTGACCACAAGACATTCGTCTAAAAATTAATCAAAAAATTATTTTTCTACTTATAATATTATTAAACGCGGTTCTTTATAGGATGATCAAATTACCCTGAATTTTTGAGAACATGCAATTTGACTTAAGTTTAAAGTTTTATTTTTCAGCCGCATAGAAAGTCATTTGATGGTATTAAATAAATAGATCGTGGTTGCGAGTAGAAGTCACCGTTTCGATCAACTATGCGTGATTGTGGTGTTTTATATAAACCACTTGTTTTATATCATCGTGTTTACCCGAATCTTTTTCAGTTTCATATTTGTTAAAATTAAAGAAGGCGGGAATTATTCCAGAATTCAATGCCACTATATGGCCAATGGTTCAACCCACACACACTTACAGATTTAAAATACCCACCGTTGCGAGAATCGAACTCAAGACCGTTGAATGGCAGAGTAAGCACGCTACTTTCTCTGCCACGAGAGTGACTAAGGTTCATATTACATCCGGCATAACGAGTTTCATCTTAAAGAGTTTATCGATTTACTGAAACGTTTCTTATCTTCAAAAAAACGAGTCCTTACAAAATTCCTCAACAAACAGTTCCGTTTTGACGATGAACTATAGATTCTTAATATAGTTTGACTTGGATTTACACTGCTCAAAACCGACAGTATCATTAACAACACAATTAAGATGGAAGTGTATTTTCGATGTTGTACAGAACAACAGAAGTGGCATCGACGAGTGTTGAGTCTCAATATGAGTGGCGCATAACGCACCATCTATAATACGAAGCAATTCGAACGAAGTAGGACCACGAACATGGAATTAAAGTATACGCGTATGGCAAGAAGTATTCGTCGTGTCGTGACAACGGCCAAGCACAACAGTCGAATATACATTGACGTATCCTTGTTACCTTTCTTTCGTCGTTTAAACTTAATATAATAGCCTGGTATTTCCCAGTATAGCAATATTCGTGTGAACGGGTCGATTTGGCAAATTTCAAAGAAATTCGTAAGCCGTCTTCTGTGATTTAGACACGTTGTCCATTCTCCAAGCGCAGCCAAAAACGTTACACAGTGGGATGACGTTCGACTCGATCGAGCCGAGTAGTCTGTCGAATTTATCTATAACAACGTTACACCAATATATCACTAGATCACCTGCGCGTATGGTAATGGAAGGATCACTAGAGTTGGATAGATTTTGACACCTACAGGTGGTTCTACAGGTCAGAAGATTAGTGAACTTCGCGTTGGAGTTAGGCCTTCGCCTAGTTAGAATATAAAATTCCGTCTCTTACCAAGCAGTACGTAAATCGAAATATAACTGTTGTCATGAAAAGCTTGAAGAACTGTAACGGTAGATGGCTCAGTAGCAACTCGTGCGTTATAAATAAACAAATCTGACCAAAACTGCATTTCGCTTAAGCGACATCAGATAGTTGTTAGGTGGCGCAGTCTCATATTTTCTGTTGCAGTTGTCAAGAATCAGTACTCAACTCGTATTACAACCAAAATGACCAAACGGATTTCAGTATAGCAGTGACGTTAATAACTGGTTTGGCTATATGGACCTCCATCATACCTTTTTGACAGAGATATGGTAAATTTTACGGATGGAGCAGTTCGATGTAATCTATCTGGTGCGGGGTTATAAGTTGGTAGGTTCGCCACTGTTTCTCAGTCCGGAGTAACTGTTATTTTGAGAGCAATACTCTATGAGATGAAGTTAAACTGCAGAAATTGTTACATCTGCACCTACTTTAATAGCTAAGCTTCTTCAATAGCTATTAAAAGCAATACCATGAATCAACTTAGCAATTATCCAATAAAACATGATGGCCCATAATTTGTCATTGGTGGATACACCTTCTACTTTCATAGTACCTGCCTCAACCATAGGAGTTCTTTTGTTTTATGAGCGACAAAGATAATCTCTTTAATGGTTTTCCTCAAGAGGGATTGGAGAAACTCTTCGGCCTATTATCGACTTTATAGATAAAGGATATCTTGGCCTTCATTCAAAGAACATATAGATTTCGTTAAAATTCGCGCTTGTTAGGACAGAAAAAAATGTCACGATGAAAAGATGTCACCAATCGAGCCTGACTGACGAGAAAAGAAACTTCGGAAAAGTTGAAATATAAGCGAAAATGGTTGTAATTATAGAAATGGGTTTCTTCAAATTTGAAAAATTGGAAAAAAGTTTATTTGTCGAATAATAATATTTCACTATAAGGGACCGTACCTATAACTGTGAACTTAATTATATTTTTAAGTGGATTATAAGGTTTACTCAAGTGATCGTGCACTTCTTCTGTCGATTAGGGTTACGAGTATAAGCGTATGTATAGTAACTATTACCAACTTTCGCTACAACACTGCAGGCTACCTTTGTTCACGTATTTGTACACATATTTAATGGAGTTCGTGGAGTTACAGTACTTAACATTGCAGTATGTTGCGATTGTTAGAAGCTTGCAATATGGAACGATTCAGCGATTATCGACCACGACATATTTTATTTTCATCATCATCGGGATTGTTTTGTGAATGCAACGGATTCGAATATTATTTATTTATATTATTTAGGGCCATTCCTAGACACGGTGAATCTGTAATGTGATTCCCACATGGACCGTGAATCATGTTTGTTTCGACTACAGCGAACAACTCCGGGTTGATCTGGTCTGATTTTTTTAATCAACCATAGCAGGATGTGTTGCTCCGGATGTGAAATCCGTAAAATACTCTTCTGTCACTCTACTGAGTACATCAAACTGTGTGGTTGTCATCTGCTTAATGATGAAGTCCAATAATACAAATATTCGATGTACATCATTAATCGGTGGACCTTGTGATCGTTCAAAACGCGCATCACTCAAAACTCGAAGTACAAGTACACTCAATTTCGGCCATCCAAACAGCCGCAGTTGTCCGAAGCCTACCACACCCCACAATAACCCATTTTTACAATTGTACGAGAAATACGAGAAATATAGGCCGCCAAAAACATAATTGTTGCAGGTTCGACGAAGAGTTCCATACAATTCCATTTTAGAGTTTTAAATCTTTAAATTAACAAGTTTGTAAAATGTTTAACAACTTATATTTCAGGCCAATAAGGAAAGGTTTAAACTGTAAGTAATTGACATTCTATTGACAAATAAGCAAATTCAAAGAGATAACTCGAGTAACAAATGTCGTCATTAACTTGGTTACGAATGCCTACATCAAAATGTAAAAAAATGCGTAATTCCGATTGACATCGGACATGAAAATAATCCTTAACTTGATAAAATCATTCTACGTATACCAAACCAACCAACACCACACAAATCAAGGGTTGATATATTATATATGTATTACCAATCCACTTGCATAGAAACAAAATCCGTCATATTGTGCACATTAAAATCGTACAATACAAATGAAAATTTAATTTCTATTTTTAAGGGGTTCCAGGAAAATAGAAAATCCGCTTGTACAAAATAATAATATAATATCATATCGAATCACCCCTTGTAATATATAATATGAAGTTTTTACATGTCTACGGGGATTTGTTGGCACAATTGCTAGTCAATTGTAAAAAAATGTTTGTGAAATAAAATTTAACAAATAATTTTCTTTGACACAAAATAATGGCGGTAGACCAGTACGCGGCATCAACATATATTATATTACCTACTTTTCTACTTTTGGTAATAGTCTCTTATCTTAATAGCGTTTTAAGTCTTTTTATTACTCAAACAAATCTTCTTCAGTCAAATGATATATACCATTTACTACCGTCTATGGTAATTTAATGAGTTGTGTCGTTTTATAATAAAAATGATCATCAAGATGATAATGATCTTCATGATGAATATATATGATTATAAATAAAAAAAATTATTTAACTTCTGTAAGATTACATGTGTATAGATTTACTATAAGACACGTTTTTTTTGACAGTCTTTGTATATGTTTATACATATAATATATAGTGTGCGCTTATACAAATGAAATCTTTGTTAAGGTGTGAAAGTCGGTCGATTTTATGTTACTTTATGATAAATTAGAAGGTATTAGCATAATTGTTTATGGATTTGTTTGGCATGACAATAGGATTAAATTAATTTTATGTCTGTGTGACTTTTAAAAAAGTAAAAGTCCTGTCTAACCACTTGACATATCGTTTCATATTTATGCCCTTTAAATTAATCGTATTTGTTTCATAAATCACAAAATAATCATGCCATCAAGATACCTTTATATATACCACATGATCGTCATTAACATATTATAAAGCGGACCCCACATTGAACTAACCTCAAAATGTATATGCACATAAAAGATGAAAACGAAACATTTATTCTTTATCAATCTCATAAGTCATCATAACTCATATATCAATAATTTATGTTGTGACATCATAAATAATAACAAAAAATCATAACAATATAAACATAAGTACATTTATTTATATACACAATAAGATGATTTTGTTATTGTGCATCCAAATGTCTAGATAGAAATGAAAAGAAAATTTTTCTCTTTTCTTTTTGAGAGAAGACGTTTTTCTTTTGTTTTGATTTAAGATGAATATTGTGAAAGCCTTCATCATCATCTTTTCTTATATATACATCTTATATTGTATATACAGTGCGGATGGATAAATTCGAAAAAGAAAATAGAAATGCGTGACTAGAATTATTATTTAAATACAACAACAAAATTATAATTTAATTTAAAAAAAAAATGTTTTCCTCGTCTTGATCTTTTGTATTCATTTTACTTTTATCTTCAATCTTTATAAAATATAAACAAGACAACGAAACAAAAACAAAACACAAGAATTAGCTTCCAGTGTTAATTTGTTCTGATTTATTTCGTGCGATTACAAGAAAATGCATATATGCTTGTTCTACACAAATCTATGAAATCTATGTAATGGGAAATTTATTTAAATTCATTTTCTTGACAACTGTATATATGGAGATACACACGAATATAAAAAAAACGCTTTACCAGACTGTAAAATTGGTGTACACAACTACATAGTAGAGAGTCGAAAAAATTCATGATTTATCGATTTGAAAGACATACACAGAGAAAATAGTTACCCTTTTTGAATTTCCCCTCCGCATAAATGTGTGGAAATTTTTCACGGAAATCGAATACTTATAAAACATATACATTTGTTTTGAAACTGGAAACAGGGTGATAGTATATAGTTCTAGATATTGTGGATTTATATTTATTCCAACCCATTGTTTGAATGGTGAATTTTTATTGAAATCAGCTCTTATCATGTTTGAAGAGGTGAGTTGTCCGGGAGACCTAAATGAAATTGTTAATTTGATATATATATATATATATATATATATATATATATATATATATATATATATATATATATATATATATATTTATATATATATATATATATATACATATATATATATATATATATATATATATATATATATATATATATATATTTATATATATATATATATATATATATATATATATATATATATATATATATATATATATATATATATAAAAATATATATATATATATATATATATATATATATATATATATATATATATATATATATATATATATATATCCTTATTAAAACGATCATTAAGCTAATCTTTACACAGTCATAAGAAAGCCTGTTATAATTGCAAAATTATTATATAATCCTTAACATTAAGGAGATCTGACCATTAAGACATGAGTGTTTTTATCAGTCTCCATTCGGGGTTAGTTTTTTGACTAATTAAAAAATTGTTTTATCTAAAAATTCCAAATTATATTCTACACGACATTTTTGTTCTAATGATAGCATTACCTAGTTATATAAATCATCAGTTGGCATTAATTAGTTGTATAGGGGATCCTCATATGGCAAACTGAAAATTTATTAAATTGAAATAGTATTAGTATATAGATAATAAAACTTAAATTGGCTGAGCAAATAGTTCAGTAGTTAAAACTTTTCCTAAAATCGAAGGTAAACTATTAGCGAGTTTACTAATAAATTTTTAAATGCAAAGGTTTGTTCGATATCGATTTTTATAAATAATCGTCATTATAAGTTGGGGATGCCAACGTTAATAAAGTTTTCATAGTTTTTGTATGATGGGCCCAATAGTTCATTAGTGATATAGTACTTGTTATAGGAGTATTTATGAACCTTCATTGATAGTATAAAAATCTTCATATTAATTCAACATTTTCGTATTGAGTCGACCCTCTTAAAACTCCGACTAAATGGCTTTGTAGGTAAATTTAAGGCAGTTAATGCGGTAGGTACCTGGTTCGAATCACGATAAGGGCACGATGCTAAATGAATTTGTGCCTATAATACCAATTTATTACTTATTATAAAACTTTCGAATACTAATCACTCAGCGGACCATTTGAATTTCTAATAATGATGTTTTTCTAGTAGATAAAATCTAGGATTTTAGTCCCGATTTTCGGGAAAACTCTAGGAAAGTACCTTTAGCTCGAATTGTTTACTTATTATGGAATTTTCGAATACTAATCACCAAGAGGACCATTAGGTATAGAAAGAATTAATTTCTAATGATGAATAGAATTTCTAATGATGATGTTTTTATAGTAGATTAGATCCCTAGTAATGTAAAAACAGTCTAGGATTTTGGTCCCAGTTTTTCTGAAGCACGGGAAAACTTTAGGAATGTACCTATGTTTCGAATCAATACAAAATATCTTTTATTCGTTAATATGAAGTAATACAAAAACATATAAACAAAAAAATTGTTGTTGTAAGCTTAGGAAGAGTTAGGAAAAACTTCACTCTCATATTTATTGACCTTTATCGATAGTATATAAAAATCTGCAAATAAATTCAACATTTTTATATTGAGTCGACCCTTAAAAAACTCCGACAAAATAGTGTAGTAGTCAAATTTGAGGCAGTTAGTGGTACCTGCTACTTGGTTCGAATCACGATAAGGGCACGATGCAAAATACATTTTTCACCATATGATTACGATCAGAATTCAAGGACCGACCCATCTTCTATGTCAATACTAAATCGGACCTAGCCATGTGTGCTTGATTTGACTGTGATAGCGTAGAAGAATGTAAATAATCGAACCGCGGAAGAGTTGGGAGCGCCTTGTGCTTCGAAAAATATTGCAAATATAGATTCAAACTGAAATTGATTTGTCTTAAGCGTATAGTAGCCCCTAAATATGAATAGTTTGATATTTATTATTTGTATGGGGAAAAAAGATTCATATTCAATTAAATGTCTCTATTAGTCTGTTTGCTTGGATTTTCCAGTCTTTTGGATTGAGATTTTTTTTTTAAATATTAGTAGCGATCTGTCCCAGTTTTAACACGATTACAAATTAAATGAATCTTCTTTAATTATAATTTATTTAACTAACTTTTATAGGTCCTGTGAGAAACTTTCCAAAATCTAGGTATACATTTTAAACAACGTTAATAATTTTTCGAGTTCATGTGTAAATTTGAATCATTTCACCTATGACCTAAGATATCGATACAATATCACTTTTTAATTATTTAAATCACATAGTCACTCATTTCAACTTTAATTAAGTTGCATATGAAAGAAAAGAACTGTCGATCATAATCATTTTAATAACTGACGTTTGACGAAAGCTCATAGCTTTCAATTTGTCAAAACCACACGAAATGACAGATAATAATATATGGCTTAAAGGCTATTAACGGCCCTAACCGCGTCTCAACTGAGACGTTACGAACCATTATGACGCATTGGTGCACATTGTAGGTGGTCAACTCAATGAATATTTTTACACACAATCTCTTGTGATGTCAACCGGAGCATGTTAATTTTTTGGTTAGTTTGAGGCTGCGGCGTGAGAAGAAACTATCTTAACTATCGCTAAAACCGGCGACATACAACATTATATTCATATTTCATATACACAACCTGCAATAAAATCCTACTTTACATAAATTATATTTTTATGAACCGATGTGACAACCATATATTAACTATGCCAATACCGTTAATATATGTCGGTTAATGGCAAACTTGGACCAAAAGCTTTTAGTATGTGGTGTAAGAAACAAATCAATACGACGATTTACATGATTGAACGAGATAGAAAATTGGAATAGTTTTTCGTACATTACTTTGTATCATGGCCGATAGGTGGCAAATTGAGTAACCTTAAGCATTAAGATCATATTTGATATTGTTACTAATTGAGATTGTAATCTTTGCAATTACCCAACATATTGATTGAATTGACTGTATAAACCGTCACAAAGCATTGATATTGGTTATGGAAAATCGCGAAATATTTCTCAAGATCAAACCAATAGAATTTGCACACTATAATATTTTTTTGTTTTTTTTATATCGGTTTATCTATAATCCGTTTCTTTTTCTAATTTCAGGTAAGATTCTTCAAAACATTTTTGATGAGTTAGAACAGCAGTTTGAGTAAGATTTTTAAAGACAGTATTCGTCCTGTTTAAAGGCGCCCACAATCTAAGAAATTGTTTTGAATATTTATTATATTGCTGAATTACGCTAAAATTTATAAAACGTATTCGCTTTATACCGTACAATACACCCTCAAATCCCCACTACTTATCACTTAGAAACAAACTTACATTCAAACAATAATATTAATTTTTACAGCACCAAAACAAAACATAAAAATGTCATTTTCATCTTCTTCACTATATACCAATAAAACCCTAAGAAAAGATAAATAAAAGAAAAAGTGAAAAACCTAAATTTAATTTCATCACTCATTAAGACTATAAAAGAGGAAAAATAGCAGACCACTCAATTCCTTATCTCAAAAGCAAATAATAATACAAGAAAATTGTTAATTTAATTTATTTCGCCCTTCTATATCTAGCCCAGCAAAAGGTTGTATATATAGTACATACTCGATAGTGGATTATAAGTCGAAGAAGTCATTAGTTTGTATTTGATCGAATTTTCATCGCACATGAGAAAATCAAATTTGTCCCCAATTTATCCGAAAAAAAATTGTCACCGCACCCAATAAAAATGAATCATCCGGATGTTGTCTTTGTAAATGTATAGTATCTATCTAAACATCATCTTTTATATAAGTCGAGAAGTTTTTAAATTGTTATCGATTTTTTCGAGTTCGGTTGAGGGTGAATGATTTGAAATCTCTAATCCATCTATAATAATAAGACAATAATTATTATTCGTTGGACCACCCCACCCTTATATTATAAATCATTTATTAGAAAAAAACAAATGGACTAACACTTATTTTTTCGTAAAGTACGGGTTGAGGTCTGTTAATCATGTCTGGTGTATAATCAGTATTTTGTCTGTGGTCTGGTTTATTGAATTCAATCTATTTTGTGGTTTTTGGGAAAAACAAAAAATTTTTATTTTTACTTAATGTTTAAGTTTATGTCACTGAGATGATAAAATTTTATTGCCAGTCAAAGTATTGTATTACAAACAGTTTTGGAATTGATATCGGACACATAAAATAGCATTGATTTTAGTTTAGATGAAATTGTACAACTAAAAATGTTTCCGATTAAAAAAATTTTTCTGGTTGTTAATTGATATCGTTAATGGGTTTTAATTAATGTTGTGGGTTATAATTAAATAGTTTTTATACGATGTTGTCTATAATAGTATTTAGTTTTATCGCTTTCGATGTTGGGTGCTATAAAAAACGGAAATTAAAAATATTTTAGCTATGGGTGGTTTAACATAATGTTTTTAAACGATATCGCTTGATCTGTTACTATCGATCTAAGTGGTTTTGGTTGTAGTGCAATGTATTTAAAAATAATATTATCTAATCAATTTAAATTAAAATTAACTTCCTAAATAACTTAATGTCAGTACAATTTCTAACACAAAAGCACATCTGAGTTTTGAGGATAACCTTGAATAAAGCTTTTTTCGGAAAATTAATGTTGCTAATATTTTTTTATAATTTAGATATGTGTTTCGAAATTATCATTGTGCTGATAATAAAATCCACGTCCCATACATTTCAATCCAGAAAGTAAAGATTTCTTCTCCAATATTAAGAAGATCCGGAATAATTAATTCCGGATTTTTTTCCGGAATATTTTTCACATAAAACCTTTCAATTAATCCATGACCCTTGAGACGAGTTTATATATCTTAGTGATATATGGCTTTCCCTCACTAACTTCTGATTAAATTTGTTGCGCAGTGATAATTTGGCAGTGTAATTATCCTCCTTCTTATTGGCCACTTGAACCCGCCCTTGTCCGAAGTGTGGATGTACATATATTACACGTTAGACTTGCTACTGTTCAATTTATTCAAAGTATACTGCTATTAATAAATTAAATCTGTCAATACAAGATATAGCCATGCAGCACATTTGACAAAATTATAATGCTTAAAAAAGCTCGGTGATATTCTTGTCATGATCAGTGCAATTGGTTCTGTAAAGATATTTTTCCGTATCAACGGTCGAAATCTATAAAAAGATTAAAATTATGAAAGATTATTTTCAAGTTGGTGGCACATTACATTGATATTTAAAACAAAAATGTAATTGAACGATTGTGCGTTTGCTACATAGAATTTACCAATTTGTAAAAGTTTTGGTAAGAATTATTGGTAACTGGTTAGTTTTGTGTTTTATTGGTAAACAATTCAATTCATCAATTTGGTCGGAAATTTCTTTTTTTATAGTTAATAAGCTGAATCAACCCCAACAATTGTGCACCTAAATTTTTAATGGGTCATAGTAATCATCTTAAATTTTGACAGTTAGAGTTCTTGGTAATTTAAATTATCTGGAGCTTAAGCGTGATTTAACTTCCTAATTACCTAATGTTTGTAATATAACCCTCACAAATGTTGAACTTATTTTGGACCGATGATCTATCATGCAATAGCACGATTACGTTAAGACTGGGAGATAACCTCGAATAAAGCTTTTGTCGGAAAAATTAATGTTGCTCATATTATTTTTATAATTAGATATGTGTTTCGGATTAAAATCGTGCTGATGGTAAAATACACGGGCCATGAATCCAGAGGGTAAATATTCGCTCTCCAATATTGAGAAAATCCGGAATAATCTATTCGTCCTTAAGCTAGCTTTAAATAAATTTTTCACTTTGCTGTTAGTTAAATAACCCAATCTTAATAATTAGCCATATGGAAGAGTCTGAAAGTAATTATTCCCTGGATTGAAGTCGAACATTAACTTTTCATATTAAACCAATAATTTACAAGTTCAGTTCGTTCGACTAAATGACGTTTTCCATTCCATTGTGTCATGTTCGATTTTAAGTGAGACTAGTTTAACTTCTGATCAAATTTGTTGTGTAGTGATAATTTTGTAGTATTTTGATCCACCTTCTAATTGGTCACTCGGGCTCGTCCTTGTCCGAAGTGGGGATTCTAAAGTGGGGATACTTATCTCGGCGATGAACTAGTCATGGTCAGCGAAAATTAGTTCTGTTAGGATATTTTTCTATACCAACGACTTAAAACCGTAAAAAGCTAAAAATTATGAAAGATTATTTTCAAGTTTTAACTCTTCTTTGTTGGTGGCTCATTACATTGATATTTAAAACAAAAGTGTAATGGATTTTGTGTTTGCTACATAGAATTTACCAACTCGTAAAAGTGTTGGTTAGAGGTAATTGGTTAATTTTGTGTTATATTGGTAAAATATGGTTAAAAATCAGTTATTTCTCAGCTAATATCATTAACTTGGTCGGTAATTTCTTGCTTTATAGTCGATAACCCGAATTAAACCCAACAATTATGCACCTAATTTTGAATGAGTCATACAAATCATCTTAAATTTCGACGGTTAGAGTCAATATTATCTGCAACTTAATCGTGATTTAAATGAAATCGTTTCCAGATTTTTGTTATTGTCTACCTAGTTGTCATTTTAATGACAGTTTCTTATCTTCAATTGATTTTCATTTGAACGAAATTTAATTTTCAGTTTTGAATTAAACCAATATGGTTCTTTAATTTAATTTTTAGCTGATAATTAACTCATTTTTTAACTACAGTCTTTTTCGTGCTTACTTCACTGCCATGGAAGATAGATTGGCCAATTTCTTGTTTACATTTTCCTGTATTATAATGAATGTTTTAATGCTGTATAAATTATGCAGTATATTTAATAATATATAGTTACGAAATGTTTGAAGGAATTGGAGATGTCGAGGAACTCCATTATGATTCCTAAATACGAATTTCAATAACTTGACTAATCTAATCTTATTCATTCTACACATACACTTTTTAAAAAAACTGTTACATATTTAGGCACACCTCTAAATAAGCAACACCTCCCACAGCTTTATAATCTGATTTGCAAAAAGCATTCTGTGACAAGAACAAGTAAGAGTGATTTAAGAAAAGAAAATTTATTACACTCACACATATTAAATTGTGTTCATTCTAACGCGCGTTTTTTCCTTTTTTTTTATTTTTCACAACAACCACCCACATCGCCCAGACTTAAATTAATTGCAAAACTGTTTTATAGAAATTCGCGATAGTATATAAAATATAAAATCACCTTTCTCCACCTGCATATCTTTTATTATTTTATCGTATAACATATATACGATGACATTTTCTTGAAATTTTCTTAAGCGACATTTTGCGAAAAACAAAAACAATTTTTTTCATTCTTATTATTTTAAATAACTAAAAATGATTTATTTCAATTGCAATAAAAAAAATATTTATTTTGTGTGTGGTCTCTCGGTTATTGGAATAACATTTAAATTATATTTTTTGTAATAAAAAATTTTTAGTTATATATTTTTTAAGAATGTCAATTTCTTCAAGAAATTAAATAAATAAAAATTAATAACCCACTTAATAATAAACATAAGTAAAATAAAAATTTATTAAAAACAAAAGTTTTTATTTTGTATAAATTATGCATATAAAAAAACTACAACTTTTGATTACATCTTTGATTACTCGTATGGGTAATGGGTATTCATAAAACGTGTACACAGCTAATTGTAATTAAGCAGCATACATGGACTTTATGCAGTGCAAGTAATTTTATTTTACGAGAGGACGCAGTAATTATGTTTAACCAAAGATTATTTTACATAAAGATGACCCAACCAAAGCAAAAATTTACAATATGAACGATTTTGTTTTGTTTTGTTTTACTATAGAACGGGGGGACCCGTCACTATGTAGCAGAACCCGGAATAATAATTTTTGTATTTTAAAATGTTACTCTGATTGAACTATCTTTTTAGTATATAATAATCTTTGGTTTAACATATATACATATAAAGCTTTGGTTGATAATTACGGTTGATTGTGGTAAATGATTGTTGTGAACTACTTATTTTGCGCGAAGTTTATTATAAAAACATGTCAATAATGCTAAGTTCTGTTAATTAATTTAATTTGCATATAAAACGCATAACTATATTACATGCATGATTTCTTCCAATATGTTAACGATATATAAAGATGAGGCAGGTTGATTTGATAAATTATGATGTTATGATGACTATAAATTAAAACAGAATAAGTATCTGAAGTATCAGATTATGAACTCAATATTGAAGAAGAACAAGCTTTATAATGGAGTTCAGAATCATAAATACAAGCCCATATACATTTGCTCTGGTTTAGTAAGAGGATGGTCCACACTCTAATTGAATTTCATATTTCACAAAGTTTTCTCAAAATTTTCAAAATTTCAGCCGCCTAAGTTGTTTCATAACCTCATAAATGCTTCTCCTGGTTGTGACTCTCATTTACTCTAATAAGGAAGTAAACTCGATGATTTTACTGTCGTTGTTGTCATTGGAGGTAATACTGGTAAAGTCCATCTCTCTGGTGGTATTATCGATGTCGATCGACCTAACGACGGGACATAAACATACAAAGAGTTCGTATATGCCTACTACAAGTTTAAGATTTTGAGAGCTGCCTCTTTGAATCTATTTCAGCTCATGACGATTATTTTAACTTCTTTAGTATAAGGATTATTCCTTTATTAGAAATAATACGTTCATTACATCGTGCACAAAGTGAGCTATCCAAAAATCTAGTCTGTTTTCATACAGAGAGGTGCTGAAAAATAGAGCATTGTGAAAGATGGTTTTTTCAGTTTCAAAAATTAAATGTGCCAATGATTCACATTTGGAAGAAGATAGTTTCAGTTAAGTAAACATTCTTTGGTGAAACTTTTTTTTTATTTATACATCAAATCAAAATTTGTCAATTTTTGAGTGTTATATACAGGAACACACCCTTTTCTCAAAGAGGAGCATTTCTTAGCTGTAGTTCCATGTTTGGTTCTCAATTCAATGTATGGCCTGGTATATATACTGCTGCCTTCCAGTACTGATTATATCATAGCTATTAACAATTTTTCAAAATCCTTGAAATGGTTACGATATTAAAGAAATAATACAGGGTCGTTTCTTTAACTTTTTCAAAAGCGATTGTCTAGCTTTCGGTGATGTTAGTCTTGACCACCAATGAACAGCCACTCCTTCAATATGGAATTTTACTATCCAATGTGTGAAATAATCCATGAATTGTGGTTTTTATAGTATATTTGGAGGGTATGGTGCACCGCTCCTGATACATAATTTTCCTGCAAGGAGATGCTCATGGATTGATTATAATCTTGCTAATTTATAAAGTTCATAGTGTTTAAACCTTCTGTAAATATCATGTGCTTTGATATCCGGATACATATTATCATAAATTTTATACCCATGCCCAATATTATTATTTGGGTGAATATTGTGTTTGATGTGGAATACCTAAATCTTTGCTTTATGTTGTGCAAGGAAGTTTGTATAAATCGCAGGTTCCTCGTTTCCGTTAAGGGTAGCATTCTAGCCTATACGATTAATTCTTTGTTTTAGCTTTAAATATATTTTGCCATATTATTTCACTAAAAAATCGGGTGGGTTGACATTTAACAAATTGCAATGATTCAATTTTTTTATACAAAACTTAATACTGTAAATTTCTTACTTTTCTTTTGCTGCCTCTCTGGTTCTTATTCCCAACATCGATGTTTACGGCTGTTTAAAATATTTGTATTGGTTCAGCATGGAAGCTTTTAACTATATAGTTTAGTCTGCTTGGATCTACCATATATACTTTCAATTTATTTTATTACCAGAACTAGGCCTTTTTGCCAATTTTATCAACATTAATAATTAATGCAATCAATGATCAAAGTTTAGCCACAGATAATAGTTCTTTTCAAACTATTAATAGTCGTTCCATGGCCTAAGTATAAAATACGGTGAACAATAGACTTTCCTTCGCATATAAAAGTGGTGGGTTCCAAATCTAGTTTTGTCCATGAATAGGTTTAATTCATTTTTCATTCGATAATAATTTATATAGTGCAATCTTAACTAGGGAAATTGTTCCTTGAAATGTTGGACTCGGAATTTAAATTGATGCCCTGGTATATCTTGGTGACATTATGAAATTGCCATGCAACTTTGCATCATATCAGTTAGTTTGGTCCTCACTCCTTGATGTATGTTACTGTTTAGAGTGACGTGGTGGTTTCCAACGTGAACGTTAGGTTGTCTGGACGAGTTGTTTAATTTTTGGTAAGTTCTGCTTGCCAAAGTACAATTCTTTCTTCTTGCTTTAAAATATTAGAAAACCTTTATTATTTGCCATATGGTTTAAACCACAGTTGTTAGATATTTTCACAGTTTCAATTTTGTTGGTCTAATTTGAACTATTGATATAGTTCTTAGCCGGTTCATATTCTTTATACAGTAATTGCAAAATGGAACAATTCAACTTTATTAACCAAACTAGATTTGGAATCCCACCAGTTGTATCTGCGAAAGGCAAGTCACTATATTTTCAATACTTATGCATTGGAGCGACTGTTAATAGTTCAAATAGAAGTATTATTATCGGTCGTTATACTACTTTGATTATTGATGTTACCCGAGCATTAATTATTAGTTTTGATACAATTGATACTTGTCGATTAAAGAGGCAAAAATACTGGTTCTGATAATAAAAGGATTTGAGAGAACGTAGATCTAAAGAATAGTTTATGAAGATTAGCTGTTTATGAGGATTAGCTATGGTTTGCTAATCTGTTACAAAGAAACAATAATAACGTCACACAATTATAAAAATTAAGAACGAAATCGAAGATATTTCGAATCAACTAATTGTGATTCGGTAGAACTGTTGCAACACGACTCGCAACACATTTTCGAACACAATGCAACCAATATCAAGTTCCATCGCATTTTTTTGATGAGATAGTATTAATTTTTTTGATCTCTCAATTATTGAATGACGTCGTCAGATCGAACATGATCTAGCGAAACAACATTACAGAATATCCAGAATATTGCTTTATTTATTATATTGTAATCAGCACTCAATTTGAAAAGACTCTACGTCTTGTTTGGTTGATTTAGAGGATTCTAAATCTAGTTAATAAAGTTGAATTGTTCCATTTTGCAATTGAAGCAACCACCTAGAAAATAAACGTCGTTTGGGGGTCAGTTAGCTTACAGAATTTCAAATTCTACCCCCTCTGCGAATACTTGATTTAAAATTTGGAATTATACCTATTATTGGAATCACAACTAATACTTCACTAAACTCAGAACGAGATGATTTATCTAACAGTCCTCGTGTCATTGAACTCTATATCTTTTTTGACGTTGGTGTTGATGGAACACACTATATTTTTCCAATCACTTTTTTTTTTATTTTATTTTCTTATTTTATAAGCAATACTATAAGCAATCTTTTTTTGGGCTCAAGGCTCTCCCAGCTCTTTCGCGATTCGCTTATTTACGTCCTACTTTACGCCTGAATGGTCAAAACGAGTATGCACGGATATAGGTCCGATTTTCGTAGAACCATCTGCGCATTGCATAGCTCCATGCCAGCCTATAGTACTGACATGGAAATTGGGTCGGCCCTTGAGTTCTGCACTTTAATAGGGGGTCATAGATGTGTTCATTTACACCACCGATCGTAATAAGATGGTGAAAAATCCCTTTTGCATCCTAACCCTATCGGGATTCGAACCTGATATCTCCAGCAACTGCCACAGCACCATCCCATTCAGGAAGCCATCATCATTTGTACTGCAAAATAACTTTTTTGTGTGTTCGATTATGCATTCATCATGCATTTATTAATATTATCATTATGGGAATAAACGCTCAATATAAAACCGCGTAATTGAAATTCAATTAAATCCTATATTAGGAAAATAGAAAAATTCAATTATCTAACGTCTGCTGACAGTTACATCGTTGCAATTTTCTCCCTCAATTTCACTTATAATTTATAACGACATGATTAATAAAACAAAAATCTATGTTTCAATTGAATTACGTAATGAATTATGTATACGTACATACATACATACATAAATATATATGTAACGAATGGAGAATGAGTACCTTCATGATTTCAATTCAATTGTAACGATTGCTATCTGTACACATACTCGTAGATTTAATAGCGCGCAGAATTGAATACATTTTGACAAATTTTTCTATTGATTTTTCATTTTTAATTAATTCAATTTTCTTTTTTATCACATATCAAATATTTTTTTTATGAAACAGAACAAATTTGCAATTGAATTGCAACATACATAAAAACGATAAACTACTTGTGTATACATATCGTACGGATATATGAAATTGGCTGCGCACGAAACATGAAACTACTTTCCTATAAGACTCTATAAAAACATAAATTTGTAATAATTTCACTATCTTTCTTACGTATTTTCTTCTATTAGCTTATTTAAATGATTGATTGACTTATCTTATTCTGGGTATCTTAAAAAAAAATATATATTTCGTAAAGTTCGTTTTTAACACAAATTTGTTTGTAAAAGTAAAATCTAGTTGGTCGAATACTTGTTACGAGACGGATTTATATGAAAATTGAATATATGTATTTTTGTATATATTGTCGATCGATACTTTGGATAATTGGACAATTGGACACGAATATTGTCTGATTTTAAAGTAGGCTAACATAATTTTAAAGAAATTGGTATAATAAATTGAAGTTTGATGTCATGTATACATCCAAATCATGTCGATTGATCTAGCGAATCG
Source organism: Tipula lateralis (assembly GCA_963932295.1). Classification (NCBI taxonomy): domain Eukaryota; kingdom Metazoa; phylum Arthropoda; class Insecta; order Diptera; family Tipulidae; genus Tipula; species Tipula lateralis. The sequence goes on along the minus strand of OZ010738.1, from coordinate 32,509,535 downwards.
TGCGCTATAAATTTGCGGTGGTCAATACTCAATTATTTGCATTATATGATCTTCTCGTAAACAATTCAACCTGTTCGCCAACCGAATAATATATATCTATCAACGTTATATGGAAATATAGATAATTTCCGAAAGTTAACGTCTTTTTCTGTACGCTAAGATCATGTACATAAATAACGTATATCTCTTACATGTAAATGCATAAAATTAATTTAATTAAAAAAAAAAATCTATTATCTCGACTATCATCAAACTAATTTTATATTTTATGTATGTTTACTCTTAAAATAGTTTTATTACGTTTAGGTAAATTACCAACTAGTAAATTGCGATAGTACGAGTCTATATGAAGAGAAAATTAAAATTTTCACGCATGCAAATTTTATCGATTTTTCATGGGAATCGATATTGTGAATTTTAATTTTTTTAATTAATTTACTTTCTTCTCAACGACAAAATATTAAGATTTGGATACTTTTCAAATGGTGATAAGAAAAAAAAATCGATTTTAAGAAAGTTATTTATGAGTCGAAGCTATACATTTATATACATATATACAATAGATTCTGATAGATGATATATATGGTGAGTTTCTATACGACTCGGTTTTGATGTCATTAAGTCACAATGTGATTTATGGTTTTGTGTTTAGCGTTTTTTATATACAAATATAATATATACTTAAGTTAATTGCTACGGAAATAAAACGAGAGAATATTTACCTTGGATCGATTTATACTTAATAACAGCTATTTTGAATATAAACTATCAATGCTAATTGAATTTTACAGGCAAATTTTTAATGATCACACGAATTCGTAAAATTATTTTATCAATTAAATTTTATTGGCCTCTTCCATCTCATTAAATTATAATTTACGGCAAATATTATATTTTAAAACGTTAACTTTGGATAATGATTGACTGCAAGAAAGCGGATGGCTTTTACATTCCCATGTGAAATTCCATATATCACAGCAAATCTATTATTTGCATTCAGTGTTGAGAAGAAAGGTCAGTTGGTTCATTTTTGTAATCAATACATTAGTCATCAATCACAAATATGTTTACATTGATTATAGAACGAACATTCACAGTTCGCCACTACGTGATGGTGATTGTAACAGAAAATAAATTTATTTGGATACTCAAAGTTCCAAGACAAAACTATAATCGTAGCAATTAAGCGAACGCAATTAATACAGACAACAGCCTCTCCTTAAGCCAGACTATGTAGTCAGTGACACTAATCATATTGTTAAGCGAACAATAAACAGCATAATGGTTGCAGTGACAAACATGTAATCTGTTTTCAAGTGAAATTATTGTTTGGTTGCTCGATATTAATGATTGTAGCTTTTAGTCCTTGATCATGTTGAAGGTGTTTCTAACTATTTTCCTGCATTCCATAATTTTTTTTCCGTTGCTGTCTGTCATTTTACACTACAACCAAATATCAAACTATTTCAATCTTCTGTAATTCCTTGATTTATGTTAATTGCTGTGGTAATATTTAGTCTCATAATTCTTACTTTGAGAATCCGACTTCATATACTATATTAATAGTGTCTGTACTTTTTTGTACAGCATGTTCGTGTGCTGGTATTTGCATATATTTGCATAATCAACATCGTAAAATGTCTTACGGGCTCAATAAACCATAAGTTATGTATTTTTTTTTTGATCATCGGTTAGTTAATTCGAAAGTATGACATCCCAATTCGGCTATTGGGTTGTCAATTCCCTAGTACAAGATATAATAATTTTTATTGTGATACAAAAATTATAAGGACTCGTACATTGTTTTTATCATAAAATTTTATATCATCGAGTTATATACAGTCCTTATATGGAGAATCCCACTGAATTCCGTTCGGTTTTACAAAAATGTTTTTGTCTCCAAAATTTTCTGGCTGTGTTGCACTGAGATTTTCCCAATTTATGTTCTCTATTTTTGAGTAAAGAGCTTATAGATTGTGTGAAGGGTTTTTCGTCCCAGTATTTTTCTTCGTCTTAGTGATTATCTATGTTGAACTTCCTGCTTTTATTGTCAATTAACAGTGGCTTCAATCATTGGACGAGCATTAGTTTTGCATCTTTATATCAATAAAGATTGATAATTTGTTAAAATCTTTTTGAATACCAATCAACTGAATAGTTTTTTCAAGTTGACTGCGGTAAATAAAGTGGTTTGTACTCGTCTTGATAAGCTGGATACAAAATCATGAATCTTCATTCTATTACGATAACTGATGTGGATAAATACATCTATTGAAGTATACAGTTCATACACAGGCCACTATACAAAACAAAATTAAGAAAATTGGGGTTGTGTTTGGAAAGGGCGTATGACTTTATGGTTCCAGCGAAATTTTATCAAGTTCTTTTCAACCTGGGTTTCCCCAAGAATTTTGCTAATGGGTGTATGATTTTTTGAATAAACAGAAATTATTTAATTATTTAGGAGAGGTACATATTAGACTTCCGCAAGGGAGTTAAATTTCGCCAAATATCTTCAATCTGATGTATACCAGCTCAATTCATGGATTAAACTCAAAAGACCAAGTCAGTTTGCAGAAGATTTTGTTATAATGGGTAAAGATTCAAACATTGAAACACTAGCTGATCGAGGCTTGCAATTTTACTGTTGTTTTTGGCTTTTCGAACGCGACAAAGAATGAAAGAGTAGGCATTTAGGGATCTAGATCGATATACGTTAATGTGTGTAAGCCCGCATGGAGAAACTGACTGATAACTGTAAGAGTAGACTGAGTGTTATCAAGAGGGTGAGTTAACCTAAAATAGGCGCTCATTCTGATATCACTGACATGTTATTATAGGGAATGCAACTTAACGCGTTAGTGAATGTAATCATAAGGAGATAGCAGACAGGAACAGACTTTAGGAAAACTCAAAAAACCCTTCCTCTTGATTTTGCACAGTATGTACATATTCGATAACATCAGAAGCTACATATAATGAATCAGTTTTTTACTATCCGACTCCCTAACTGGTTTAGAATTAATAAGTAAGGGAGGGAGTATTCAGGCCAACGTGTATCTAAATCAGTAGTTTGAGTACCGTCGATCTTTGACAATCGATCTTATTGCAAATAAAAGGCAAGAAGTACTTTGTATAGTGTAGTCTCTTTGAAGAAATGTTTCTTTGGGACAGACAACTACAATGATTTAAATAATGAAGCGAGTTCCGTGATTGAATCAAGGAATTTGGAAGGAATGTCTGCATAATTTTAGCTTTTTTCTAATCCTACTGTTAAGAATTTCTCATATATCAACGAGCTTTTCATGAGTTAGAATATTGATATTGATTACATGTTGCTTGATGAATTAAAGAAATCAATTCACGGTCATTTTTACTATTAAAAAAATTTTTACTGAACAAACTTGCAGATTACAAAACCACATCTTACGGATTAAAAACCGAATGAATACAATTTTTTACTATAAATGTTTCTGATATACGAGTACATAAATGAGCAGTGAGACGTTAAAGCATATACCACAACCATTTTTCTTTACTTCCATTCAATAAGTCTACTGAAGAGTCTTCACAATATTTAACCCTTATAATTTTCGCTTTCATTTTCCCCAAAATCACCATCCAAAAAGTTTTTAATAAATAATTTATTAAAATTGTATAGACGGTTGAAATGGAAAAATAATTTCACTTTCATCGTTTTTTGACAAATTGAAAATAAATATGTTTTTTTTGTGCACGATTCGGTTGCAAACCCGTTTCCGGAAACTATAGCAATATTATAGTAATTTAGCAAACCGAGAGTAGAGTAAAATACAATAAAAACCAGACAGTAATTTATCATGACAAATAGAAAATCGCGTCGTTATGTTTAAGACACAGAGAAGGGCATACCGATGAATTCCATTGTCATTGTTAATGCTTTTTTTGTGGTTTATTGTCTTAACAAGAACTTGAACCTTTTTATATACACTCGTATATATAATAAAGTGAAATAAATAAAATATAATTCAGAGTCAGAATAATTTATCATATTACGATTTCGTTTAATCAAATATCACGAATTAAATTGAAATAAAATAATATAAATTTTCTGTGTTACTTCCATATTGAACTTTGAGATGAACTTGAGAAGCTTTCGATGATTAATGAATCATAATAAATATAAGGTTTTCGAATATTATAAATACAATTTTCTTTTACAGAATTTTTTAGCTGCTAACTCACAATGCTGGTGGAATGCACCGTTGACGGCGGCGACACGAGCTCTTAAATATGCGGGACATGTTGCACCCGGTTTATTATTGGTGACCGCAGAACCATGTGCCCTTGAAGTATTACGAGGCGCATATGCACGAAGTGTACTAAAACCACCAGCCACATATATCATTCATTCAGTCGGTAAGTCACATCAAATCATTTTTATATATAGTAAATAATATGCATTTCGGACAAAGATCACAATCGTGATTGTTTATCTAAATGGTTTTTTTTATATATTTTTTATTGATTAGTGTCGATCATTAAATTGAATTTCTTGAGAGAATATACTGTAGATTATTTTGTAGGTCAACAATTAAAAGAAAATATATACATTTTTTTGCATTTTTTTGGACACACAAATTGACAAACAATACTTTCTATATACAAGCTACATTGTCTGTGTATTATAAACAATTTGGTGGTCCTATAATTATTTCAATCATAGATATAAATATTTGTAAATAGTAATTTATACAAAAAAATAACAATTATCAATTACGTTTACTTTCATTCATGTATTGCGCTAGCTTGCGGATGGAATGTTCGAAAGTGTTTCGAGATTATTGTTTTAATTGGAATGCATAGCCAAATTGGTGATTGTTGGATATTATATTGGTTGGTAATTATTTGGAGATGAAAGATTTACAATGTAAGCATATTGGAAAATGGAATCAGTTTAAAATTTACATTTAGATATGGAATCCTTTTAGGTTTCGACCCATTGATTATAATAATCGAATTATAATTTTCGTTCAGACATCATGACTTTCATGTAAATTTCAAAATAGGCTGCAGTTCACCAATTAAATAATTGTTAGAGGTAACTCAATCACGCAAGTATAAAGACTGTTTTTTTAGAGGTTCATAAATTTGAGTTGGTTTATTGTTCTGCTTTATTTGACAACCCATTTAACAACTGATAGTTGATTTTTGTTTAGATTGGTAGGACATTTCATTATAAATGGACTGGATCACAAATTGATATTGCAGATGTTGAATTTCCATTCTGAAATTTTGTTCGCAGATAAAGCCCATTTTGGTCCAATTAATTGACCACCAAGATCGTTTAACCTCATTAGATTATGTAAAGTCCTTGCCTACGTCAATAATCCAGAGATCAACATTCGAATCCAGAGACCAACCTACAAATCAACATTTAAGAGTTATTGGCGAAATACGGCTTCAAATTAAATTATGAAAATTATCAAATCAAATTATGAAAAAATTATGAAAATTGGTGTCCCAGATTGCACCGAAATCATATTTTAAACATTAATGTCATAACATTTTCTATCCAATAAAGCCCGTCTCATTGATATCAAAAATATATTTCTTTGTTTTATTATGATTTAAATTTTATAACTCTATCAAAAACATTCTTCTGTGGCACCCACAACAACAAACAATTTTTTTGAGTGATCGAACCAAATTACATATTTTCGATGTAGTCTTTTATGTGGCTATCCATTTGTTAAACTAATTTCCTACTACTTGAAAATTGATATTAGCCGCGTTTCATGACTCCAACTGATTGGAATTAGATCACATTTTCCATGCAAACCAAAAACACATTTTGAGCCAAAACGAAATTTGGATCAAATTGCGTCTTTGGTTTGCATGGAAAATGTGATCTGATCAGAGTCCCCTGATCAAGTCTTGAATAATATAGGATTGTTGTGCTGACTTTTAAATTCTTCAAAATTGTCATTACTTATCCTAGACTCGCTCATTTTTATCGTTATGCGTCTCACTTTTTAAACCTAAAAATTTGATTCGGTCAACTTATAAAATTATAGTAACCACAATATTTCATAAGAAATTTTTTTTCAAACTACACACTCAATTGAAAATAAAATCACATGTATGTATACGAGTATTGGACACCCCATCTTATAAAATACTTCTACGAGCAATTTTATATTATGTTATATGTTTGCTTAACAATTTGGATCATTAAAGGGAAAGACTGACATAAATAAAATATATAATTGCGTTTACTGCTTCTATTAGGAGTTGAACTAACTCTCTTAAATCTTTAAAATAAATTAATACACAACATCATGCTAAGACATACATTATTTTGAACACGTGACCACCTACAGTAGAGTGTGCAACGGAAAGTGGACAGTTGAAGATTAAATCAAAAATTAATGGAATTGTAATGACAGCAGTATCTTTGATATCTTAACGTTACCGAAAGGGATGGTGTTGTCGATGGGCACATATATGACCTTTAACGAATTGCAAACCTTATTTCTTAAAAGGAAATTATATCAGATTGTAGAGATCAAACAAGATCTATATATATACTTTCATTATTTTAACACCATCTATATATTCCATTCTATTTAATGGTATGATTCCGGAAATTTTAACTTAATTTTAACAATGTTGAGGAGCAGAACTCAATTATTTTCCAGTCCACTGTCACACCCAGCACATTGTAACACACAGACCGCAGCTACCGCTTGTTGAATAATAAGGTTCGTCTAAGCTCGAACACAGTTTTTTTAAATTTTAAATAATTCTCTTCATACGCTGCGACACGATTAGACGACATTGTTCAGCTTGTAGTGTAGATTGTCCCTAGAAACAGCTCATGGTAGACACCTCGAAAACCTATCCACATAATAATATTTGTTAATTGAAAAACAAATATATATATATATATATATATATATATATATATATATATATATATATATATATATATATATATATATATATATATATAATATCCCACTTAAGAAATTATAGAAGTTTTAAGAGGTGCCATCAAACGTGGCATCTTGTATTAAAGATAAATCAATAATAGATAAATGCTGCAATATAAACATGTACAAAAAACTCGCATCTTCACAAGAATCTTGTTTTCTTATTGTCTCATCCCATAAGGAACCAGTGCCCTTCACTGGTTCTCATATTATACACAGTGAAATTATGGATGGCCAATTTTATTTTACAGTAAAAAGTACTAGTCTCGCCGAAAGGACATTGCAAAACTATTTGAAAGACAAAACATGCCGTAATAATGTTTCGATTATATTTTTCTGTTGCTTTGTCTAATACTTTTAATCTTCGTGCTTCTTTTTTCCTTAACTGGTGGTTTAAATAAGTTGGTTCAATTTTTTTTTTAAGTGACTGACATATTTTCGTACATGGCGCACTGATTTCATTTATCCTTCTTCGGCACAAGAAAAATTATATTCAAGTTTTGGTTAAATACATCCTGATACTGCCGTTCTGTAACTCACTCGACTTTTATTGCTTTTTCTCTGATCCACTCTTGAAAAAGGCGAAACATTTTCGATGGGTTTAAATTGCCATATAAATAAACTTTTGAGGTTTGTTATCTTTAATATAAGATGTCGCTCTCAAATAATGGGATTCTAAAGATTTACATTCTTTAAAAACGTATTGGAAGTTTGTCCTAACTTTCGTAACCCAACAACAAAAACATTTATATTGAGAATGTAGTAGTGATAAACCAAAACGTGAAAAATCTTCATTTAGGCGAAATACAATTATGCTTTTAAAGCAATATGAATTTAAAAATAAAATGAAACGTTAAAACAACAACGTTAAAATATTTATAAGATGCATGGTTCATTTTTCATCAAAAATATACATTTTACATATAACTAATAACAATATATCCAAGGGATTATATGAACACAGATACTGAAATGACAATTTTGTATTTTTTTCTGTAGGATAACAAAATAAAAGTAGGAACTACCTAGTATTAAATGTTTTAGGTGACAATTTACGTAGAAATCAAAGATTTTCATGAATTTTCTTTGAATAAAAGAAAAAGGTTACCACTCCTGGAATGAAAATTTTCTACTGAGGTTTGGCCTGAACTTTTCAAAATAAACCGGTTCTTTGAAAAATCTAGGTGAGAAAGTGGTTAGTATTGAATGTTTTGGGTGACAATGAAATCAAAGATTTTTATGAATTTCCTTTGAATAAAAGAAAAAGGTTACCACACCTGGAATGGCAATTTTTTAACCAGGTCTGGCCTTTTATTCAAAGAAAATTCATGAAAATCTTTGATTTCTAAGTAAATTGCTACCCAAAAATAGTCAATACTAACCAACTTCTCACCTAGATTATTTAAAGAACCATTATGTTTTGAAAAGTTCAGGCCAGACCTGGTTAGAAAATTTCCATTCCAGGTGTGGTAACCTTTTTCTTTTATTCAAAAGTTCATGAACAAAAATTCATGAAAATCTTTGATTATGATAAAGAACGATCAAAGAATGGTTGTGTATTGATCATTTTATTCCTCAAACCATTAGTAATTTTTGATTAGAGAAGTGTTAGCCGTCTGCTTATATTCAAAAATAATTATGAAAATTTCCAATTTCAGTGTTATTTTGATTTTAGTTTCAAATTATTTGAAAATGTCAACATTTCGGCAAATTGTCAACTGTCCTCAATATTTATTGTTGGATTTTAGGACAGTTTAGGACAAACTTCCAGCGAATACTTTAAAAACATAATGTTACATACTTTCGGTGACATAACTTCATTTTCTGTTGAATAATTTAAATGATAAATTCCAGAAGAGTTTCTTACACTCGGTCTTGATAAAATTTTTGTAATTTTTTTATCAACGACTTGGACACATCGGGGTATGTTATCCCACTTCTATTCTTTCGAAGAGAGTTTGAAAAGTATTCAAAAACTTCTTGTCTTACACTTAAGGGAATTATTTATTGACACTTATTTCGGCATTTTATTGAACATCCTTTTTCAAAAATTTCTCTGTAATCTCCACTCCGACATAATTAATATAAATCTGTCCCAAATTTCACCTTTTTCCCATTTTTTTCGTCCCAATCTTGCACATTTCTTTTTATTTTACGGGGTTTTCTTTTTCCTCTTAGCCAGAAGAAAAATATTCTTCATCGATTTCGTCTGTAAAAGCCACGTTATCATGATCAGATGAGTATTTTTGATATAAATTCTAAACAAAATCATTATTAAGTAAATTAATTTGTTAATAATCATTTTATGCAGCATATTAGAAATCATTATAAAAAAATTAGATTACCTTCTTTATCATTGGACATTTTGGCAAATTTCAATTTTTCCATACAAAACAAAAGTCACAAGTAGTCTTAGCTTATTTATAATTTTTTTTATTTTTTTAAATTCATTGTAAGACAACTTGGAGTTTTTTTGGTTGTAACATTTAAAAACAATTGACTTGAAGTATTTGCAGAAAGTCTTATAGCTTCCAAAATAGGAATTGAAGCGGACAGCGGTATTTTTTCGACAACAGAGGTGTGTCAGAACTAATCAAAAATGCAGTAAATGGTACTTATGATTATTTTGTTTGGACAGTGCGATATATATATATATATATATATATATATATATATATATATATATATATATATATATATATATATATATATATTTAAAGTAGAAAACTAACTGGCAAAAAAGTTGTTTTTTAAATCAATTACTGAGTTCTGCTATAATGCAGGTTTAAAATCATTAAATCTTAATGTACAATAAATGATAAATTATTGATTTGATCTTATCTGCGGTGTCACAGAGGTTATAAACATATAATTAAAAAACGATTGCTTTTTCAATTTAATTAAGTTTTACATATATATCATTTACAACATTGGCCCTAATTGACTCAACTCCTTTGCAAACAGTATTATTGCATTACTATCGTATAATTGTACCAATCGAGTTGCAAATATACTTTCCATTTTCAATTAAAATTCCTGCCAAGTGGTTTGCTGCATCGAACAGAGAACAACACAAATATGCATTATATTTTCTTAAAGCAAATATCAAACAGATAAATAAATAAATAAGAAAATCATCTAAACATATATCTATAAATTTAAATAATTAATTAAATTTAAATTTCATGGATGACCATAACGAGCGTATACATAATATTGAAATGGCATTTCCTTTTTATTGCTACATTATTATTATTACTTTTTTTAAACAAAAAATCGTTTTTCATTTAGTTTTATTACATTATTATGTATTTTTTTTTAATTACACGAATGCGCGGTCTTTATACACACACTATAAAGTAATCTCATCCATGTAAAGAAACCGAATGTTGTAAATTTATTGTACAGATTTGACATGCAATTTCGAATATAGAATTGTTCGCGGTATTTAAATAATGTATAAGGTTACATGTTTGGTATATTTTATGATTTAGCAATAATGCTCCAAAATTGTGATAAATCTAAATCGGGCAATAAAATTATTTTAATTAGAGAACATTTTTTCTCACAATGTCTCCATGTCTAAAGTGTTGTACATTATGTGCATTAAAATACAATATGTCGTAAAAAAATCCATTAACAATATTTTTTTTACACCTGAAGCGCTGAATTATGTCGAAAAATTTCTTTTCAAATTCATCAACTTGACTTTTACGACGATTTAAACCATAATTGAAATTCATATTGTATATGTTGCTATATATATGCTTTCGGGTGTTTTCCCGCGTAAACTATTTTCTCTTGTTATTATTAGGTATGTGAACTCTTTTCGAACTAACCTTCAAGTTAGGTGATAGCTTTGCACTTGATTTATTTATTAATATAGTTTACAAGTCTTGAGACAATAGGTATATTGTATTATAATTTTGTTTTGTTTCATCAATAATTTATCATTCAACAATCAAAGTTTATTCAATATTACTATCCTTGAGACAAAATATTTTAGAAGAATTTTTATAACGATTTACACCAATGTTATGAATGTTAAGTTTGGAGAAAACCTATTAATTACTGAGCAAATACCTATTTATAATTTGTTGTTATCGTTAGAGTGAATTACATAACTATAGCTAACACTCCTGACAAGATGAGTTTTGATCGATGATTCACTGGAAAATAGTCTCGTTGTGACGCACTTCATTTTCATTGATTGGATTGTGCTATCCTGCCTTATAGGCACGATTCCCAGTTTACGTTTGCATAAAACAATAAGGATACGAAGATATGTTAGTTTAAAAAGAACGACCTTGTTACAGGCATCTGACCAAACAATCACACTTTTAATCTGCAATCGGCAATCCACAGTTAACAGTCCGCAACACCTATCTGCACTCATCCTTTTTGATTAAAATTAAAATATTAGTACAAAATAAATTTATTATAATAATTTACTCAGAGTAACAATCAATTTCATTAATTTATTTATTTTAGCCAAAATGTCTATGTGGTATCTGATATTAGTTTTTTTTTTTTTTTTATATATTTTATTCTATGCTATCTTTTTTGGGGCTCAAGGCTCTCCCAGCTCTTTCGCGGTTCGCTTATTTACTTTACGCAATAACGGCCAAATCGAGGACGTACGGTTATAGGTCTGATTTTCGTAGAACCATCTGCGCATTGCATAGCTCCACGCCAGCCTATAGTACTGACATGGAAGATGGGTCGGCCCATGAGTTCTGCACTCCAACAGGGGGTCATAGATGTGTACATTAACACCACCGATCGTAATCAGATGGTGAAAAATCCCTTTTGCATCCTGCCCCTATCAGGATTCGAACCCGGTACCTCCCGGTCCAACTGCCACAGCTTTAACCACTGAGCCACTTGGGCGGTATGATATTAGTTAAGCCAAATAAAATTAGACTAAGACTAAAATTTTAAATACCTAGACACATTTGTAATCTACTAAAATGAAACCCCAAATTTGGGGCCTACCTAACCGGGTATTGATGATTTCGAGATAGACATATCGTTGTACACCAGAACAGACATCCAATACATGCTCCTACCAGCGCCTTGTCCATAACTTTTCTTAGAATTTCAGAACACAGCGACTTCATTTTTTTTCGTATAAATGGAGAAGCTGTTGAATAGTTTTTGGTTTATTGGAATACACCTTACCCTTTTTGTAGCCCCAAAGCAAAAACTCCAAATCCCTTTAATCAGGTGGCCAGTTAAAATCAGAAAAAGCGATATTATTCCAAAAATTTCGTGCAGGAGAGTCATAGTTGGACAACCATGAGACCTGTGACTCCATCTTGTTGGAACCACAATTCTGAATTGTTCTCTACCTTTAAAATTAATAATGGTTCACTTATTGCCCGGGATAATGTCATTCACATTAACCGCAACGTCTTCGCCGTTTTCTAACAAACAATTCCAATGTTCCTTGCTGAAATAATTCCACACCATACTGTGCATCTAAGTTGGTGCGTTTGACTCTCAACAATTATTCATGAATTTTGGGTGCACCATATTCTGCAATTTTGTTTATTCACGTGACCATTGAGGTGAAAATGAGCCTTATCGCTCATTATAAGTTTGTGAGTAAACTCGTGGTTTTCTAGGCACAAATTTTGAAAACGGTGACTATATTGAATGCATATGTATGTGCATCATTTGGGTCTAACTCGTAAATGCATTGAATCTAATATGGAAAAAGGTGTAACTTAATTTTGCTTTGCAAAGGCCACCTTAACATCACCAACTTCTTACACCCGAGCAATGTTCACATTATTTCGAATTGCAGGAGGCTTTTCAGCTCGCAGAAGGTCACAGACAACCCCTTGTTGCCAAAAACGCTGAACCAATAGGTAATTTCATGGACTTCTAATTGCATTTCGAACACGAAAGAAATTTCTATATAACGTTTGTGACTGAAAATCTAATGCTGACTTTCAAAATAAAATTGAAGAAATTTTGTTCTTTGTTGTGTTCTGAGTCTTTCCATCATAAAATGTCCAAGTTGGTCAAAGTTTATTATGAAAAATTGCACCACCTTTTATAATCAACTGAATGCAGATTTATAAGAAAATCTTAAGATACACCACATAGCCACTAGTATCTTTCAAAACTGCACACACAGACCTATTCAAAACACTACATATTATTAAAATGAAAAGGTTCGACTCGTCTGGTAAAAATCATAATTTAAAAATCACAAGTAACTTAGAAGTAAAATCAGTAACTATTCTGAAACATATTTTGCTTAAATTCTGAAATTTTGATCTAACACTTTAGATTTTATATCTGTCATCAGTTTGTAATTGATCAATTGGCTATAACTAACCCACATTGATAACTTAATAAATCGATTGATTCACTTTTAGGTCATGTTGGTCAGAATCATTACAAAAAATATCGACCCAATAAACCTACGTCTTTTTCCGAAAATGAGACACTGTCTTACTTTCTTTTTTGGTTCAAAATACACGCCAGGGCTTATTTTCGGGAGAAGGCAAAAATAAAAGTATGTTTATATATGGATCATTGGTCCGAATCACTCATGTCTTGCAATATAGCTATCGTTAAATGTTCTTGTCTATAAGTAGCCTATTCGTAGTATTCGGAAACACAACTGTCAGTTATTTTGTTGTATGAATTTTTTAACCAATTCACGACTTCTTGTAAGCCTGGTTTTACAAAATTACCTCGATGATTTCTCACCATTCTGTTTTCAATATATTGATTGATTTTCATCCGCAAATGATCCTTGAATGCTTGTTTTTTGCAACGACAAGTGTCTGGAGGTAACCAGTTATTCCTGCCGAAAGAATCATTATTTGATCAATCTTCCTCTCACCAAGAAAGGTGTTCCTGTTTTTAGTGCGGTGAGTACTGGCTGTACACCAGGCTTTTTCACTTTCAATGACATAAATTCCTGAAACGCGTTAAATCTGGCCTTTTTTACATTTAGTGATTGAAAATGGCGATACTTTCTTGCCGTCCAGACGAATCACCAAAATACAGGTAGCACGTGCACTATCGTAACCAGTAAAAGGAACGTAAATTGACGAGACAGCTTTGTGATGAACCGTCGTTTGAGCTCCTTGGCCTAGGAATACCGCACGCAATTTATACGAACCATACGGAGATCCAGCATCTTCTCTTTACCGAAGGTTACAAGATTTACACCCGTGGAGTAACGATTCCCTTTTTGTACTCGACGGAATAGCTCTTTCGTCTTATACTCATTTTAACTGAGGATACAAATTATTCACTTTTTAAAAAATAAAATAATATAATGAGGAAATAATCAGACTTTCAAGACTGAAATGAGCAAACGTTGCATTTTCACTTTCGCGCAATTTAGACTGCTGCCTTATATTGTATTTTTAAGATAAATTCCTAGATGTAATTTTGATACGTGCTTGAAACGAACGTTTCAAACATTTCTCTGAAATACGAGTATTAGGGCAGCTACACATACTTAATAAACCATCAGCATTTCACATTATTTTAACTAGGGCTTATTTTCAGGGAAAGACTATTACAAAATGTTCCGAAAATCACGACAGGCCTTATTTTCGAGGGCTGTGTTATTTTCGGAAAAAGACGGATTCTGCATTTCAATTCTTAAATAGGCTATGTAACAAAGGAATCTTGATCAAGAATCTCGAAGGAAATAGAATCGATAAAACGATTCGTGTGCTTATATTCTTTATACAATTCGTATAGATTACACTTTTTGGACCACGATTCCTTTTTGAAGAGTCGATCGGGATTCGAATCAGGTACCTCCCGCTCCAATTGCACAGCTTTAACCACTGAGCCACATGGGCGGTCAAAGTTTCTCTCGGCCATAGATTCTCTTACTCTAATTATTTTTTAAGTTATGTTTGTTAATGTAAGCTAGGTAATAGTTTTTTGCTTCGAACAAGTGAATATTTATGTATAAAAAATCGCGTTGGTTAGTTTACCTAAGGTCAAACTCCATATTTAAATATCAATTTAATATATCGACATTTAAACGATGCAAAACAAAACGAACAACGCCGCAAGAAATTCTCACGATTGTACAAAGACTTCCTTCTTTCATATAATGCTGATGTGCATTATACAAATATAAAGACTTTGGACAGTATACATATTTCGTATTTCGTATATCCACATTAGAATTTTAAATTATCCAACTTTCTTCATCTTTTCATTGTATTAATGATGTGTGAAAACCGATAAAATATGAAATATGTTTAAAAACTATGATTTTTTTAAAACATTGCAAATCACGAAAATTAACAAAATGTATATAAATTAAACCGCACGATATATTTAAATAATTTGCTTATGATCGTCTTTACAACAAGTCATGCTCACTTTCATCTTTATATATGAAGTATATATGCCGATACGTCTATAACCTGACATGTACATAAATAATATGTATATACGAGTAGTTAGAGAATTGTTCGCTATTAATTAACCAACGTGCGCATCTCTTGCATCTGAACTATGTATGGCCTGATTTGAACTATAAATTACACCTTTTTTAGTATAAATATTAACTATATCCAACGGGGATAGATTTTATACACCAATCTACAAAGCATTAATTGATTATTATTCTATGTGGCTATGTGGATATATGAAAAATGAAAGTTTAGCGATCATAAATTGTTCATGATGCCTTCGAGAAATATTCATAAATAATGTGAGTTACATAAAATTATGTTCGTGATAAAAATGATATTCCGCATTAATGTATCTTTACATGATGATTGCAAATGTACAGCTAAATCGATCAATTTCTAAAAAGTATCAAGATATAATGTAACAGCAGTCACTGGAATAGAAAACGTTTTCATAATATTCTAAATGTGAATCCACCTGACTCCAAGCAATTAAAAGATGGCACATCGCTCTAATCGCCGGAGAGTCATCGTCGCCGACAGCGACCTCTTCGGTTCGGTATAATGCTCGATATCAGAAATGCGCATCAAATTCCTGACCTTGTGATTGAAAAGAACTTGGTAAGTGCCATCAACGTCGAGTTCTGGGCCATATATCACACACATTCTTTCGAATGTTAAAAGCCATCTTTCGTACTCATCCGTCAAGGTCCATATCTTACATACATACGTGACAACGGGTCTCACTCTGTACAGTTTCAGCTATCCAAATTTGCAGATATTTTGATTTCAGAACTGGACGTAGAACATATAAAGTCCGATTGCCAGCGGCAAGACGAACCTTGATATCCTCTCCCACACTATTATCGGGAGCAATGAGTGATCCAAGATACTTGAGTCTTATTAATTGTAAACCATGTCTGCGCTTCATTGTGGGCTATATTTCGTTGCTCAACAGCAAGACAACACTCGTCATCAAACCAATCATTTTTGAGCGTATTTTTCACTACCGAGAATGTGCTGGGCATCATCGACGACCGAGGTTTTCAATACTTCCCAGACTCTGCTCACTTTTTCACATTGATAGTTAAATCGCAAAATGCTGCTGCTGACAAGTTCTTGATATTTCTATTCCACCTTTACCACTTGATTAATTGATTTTTTGTTTTTCTAAAGTTCTAAGCAACAATAGATTATTCCAAAATATCTCACGAAATTGTTTTTATTTCTCCAAACTTAGATGACTACGTACATAGACCCCACAAAATACTATTATTATAATTGTAGGTGCTTTATATGTAAAAATCTAAGATCTGTATAAATTACATTCTAAGAAGAAAAAAAACTACCGTTGATATATAACAATAATAATAATAATACAAATAGTGGTAGTAATAATGAGCATAGTAATAACATTTGTTTTTTTTATACAAGAGAGTCTAGATCTTTTGTATTTAAGATGTCAACAACCCATCTTTTAGTTGTGCGACTCGGAAACTTTTTCTTATTGTTATAAACATTATTTGACGTAGATATACGTAACGGTTAATAATTAAATAACGATAAATATAGTGAGTGAGTGAGTGAGCGCGGCGGTCTAGAACTTAGAATTGGCACACAATAGTTAGGTTGATTTGAATAGAATTTCAATTAAAATTTAATTAAATTTAATTTCATTTTATCTGCTGGGTGACTGTTTTAGAATACATATATCAAAGACATAGTTTGGTTGGTATTTATTATAATGGTTTTCAAGCTGATTGTTGGCCCGAATCGAGGTAAACCACACTGCAAAATGTGTCAGATAGTTGTTTCCACCTCGTCTTTGCATTCCGAAATGGGACACACTTTTACAAGATTGAATATTCTATTATGTCATAAGCCACTGTGTAGTTGAGTAGATGCCATAATATGTTGTCTTGAGATATATCATGTTCATGAAAGCTCCAGTGCAATATTAGAACAATATTTTGCCATGACCTAAGCTATTCAAACCAATGTATGCTCAGAAGTGAACCAAGAATACGTGGTACCAAGAATACGTTTTCACGACTGCCCATTATCGAACATATGAAGTATGTATGTCACTTTAGCACTTTCTTACTAACATCACCTGTGTCTTCTATAAAAGCTAAGAACAAGCTGTTCATGGCAATAAAACATATGTGGTAACTAAAGGATGTAAACAATTAGAAATTGATTATCATAGCCTCGAGTTTAATAAGAATAATAAAATTCCATTCTATTTGTAGACTACGGAAAAGTCCAGGTGCTACCACATAATCAAGAAAAATCTACGACAAAGAAACAGAAACAACGAAGGATAAGTAAGAATACATAACGATGTTTAGACCATCAGAAACCGCTTATTTTACAGACATGAGTGGAGTTGATCTTCTTGATAACGTTACATCAACATTTAAGTCTGCAAAATACGACTTGAAATATGTATTTATTTAATAGTCAGATGTTAATCGTTTCGTTAGAACCATAGTTAGTGCAATGTATATCAATTTCCAAAAACTAATTTCTTCTTAAATGTCTTCTGGGTTATTTAATTTGAAAAGTTTCCAGTATTCGCGGTATATGTCAATGTGACCCAATAAAATGTTACAGATAAACGAACACTAATAGCTCGCGTCTATTTTCCAGAGTTGATTATGTTGTAGGCGTTACAGCGATCCAGTTATTGTGGTAACCACTGCAGTTTTCATGGTATGATAATACGTGATCATACACCCAACCGAATTTTCAAGTTAAATAACGGATAAAATTTTTTTATGAATACTCTCGATTTTACAGATGTTTGTATTATAAAACGGCCATTTAACCTTAACGGCATATTCCAAATGTCTTACTGCAAATATTTTCCACGAAAATAACACCTAGATCTGTGATCTCAGAAACTTTTTTGTGACGGCAGTATTCAACTGCCAATGATAAAGTTTTACGCTTATTGAGGTTAAGGTAAAAAAGATTAGACTCATACCAATTCGCTTAATTATCATTGTTCTCTTGGAGTTTCTCGGCATCCAGGCGCGGTCCGTCATAATGGGCAAGGTGGGCAGTGCCCACCTTTACCATTTACTAGACTTCTATCAAGACCAAACAAATTATAGTTTAAGAATCGTTTACCATAGATTCACAAGATTTGTTTTAAATTTACGCGCATATTGTTTGTAACCTGTTCAAAAAATCATGTTAAAACGTTCTAAAGTAAAATATTCGTAATACATGCATATATATCTAATACACACATATACGAGTACATAAAGTAAAATGCAAAAAATGATTTCATCTCTATTTCTCTCAAAAATATACATACGTATGCATTTCCTCTTCTATTTGCATTTTATATTTGGATTTTGTCTATAAACTCTCATTAGGCAAATCGCAAAGTGCTACATATTTGAGTATTAATATGCATTATTTCTCTCTCAGCTTTACGATATTATTAAACCAAATACCATGGTAATATCGTCTCTCAGTTTGGTTTTATACAAGAATAGTGGGCAAATGACGTAAATCACTTGCTGGTATAATTTTATTTCTCTTCTTTTTAACATAGGAATTAATTTTAAGGTGAGATGAAATAGAAAAAATGTTTTTTGATTTGGTTTTTGTTGTTGACTTTTGCTGTTTTTAAATTGTAATACTAGATTCCCTCAACTTACGTGATTTTATATAATTATAGATTTTCAATATGATATCGGTTAGTAGTTAAAATTTGTGGCAGTTGCGAATTGACCTTATGTGGCCATAATGAAAAAACTGATTCAGATCGACCGGGAGTATTCAGAGCCATATTCGAATCATTTTGCAGAAATTAGGTTACTTTAAAAGCATATTATTCTACTACAATTTTTCACGGAACTTTCAAGCACATTCAAATTGATGTTCTCAAATGTATCAATACCGTATATAACGACTTCGTTTATGCAGAAATTCAAGATATTCCTTACATTTCCATTCAAGCAGAAACTACTGATGTCTCAAACAAAAGTTAATTTGTGTTTATATTTTGATTAGTTTCTAAAGAACGTATTTAAACAGGAGAAGTCGTCTAAAGATTTATTTGTAAAAATCCAAGGTCGTTCAGCTAATGGATAAGGTGTGCAAATAGAATATTATCAGTGATAAAAATACCGCTCAAACTTACGACGGTGTTACAATTATGAGTGGATATAAAGGTGGAGTGCAAATCATATTAAAACAGGATTTTCCTTACGTATATTTTGTCTACTGTTATGTTTCAAATTTAGTCCTTCAGGCCGTGTGCGCCAAACAAATATCAGAACTGCGTATTTTTTGCCAATTTATATGGGATATCATAATTTTTTTTTTGTATCTCTTAAAAAATAAGTAAGTTATTGCAAATCTGTGACAAAAAGCTACCACGACCAAATTTCATCTCGGGAATTTCCAGTCGTACAATTAACGTAGTGTATGAAAAAGTGCAAGAGATACAAAAATTGCATGGCAACCATTCAGAACGGCACAACTTCGGATACAAGAACGATTCGCGAAGCGTGTGGTTTTATTTTATTATTAAACGATTTAAAGTTTATTACGTTTGAAAGATTTTTTTCTCATTAAACAATTAAATTTATTTTAAAAGAAGCGTATGACGTAATACGAGATCTTGTTAACGATAGGTTTAGCAACGCAGAATATTTAGTAATCAGTACTTTTAGATTGCACAAAGATTAAGCTTTATGCTTTAAACTCTTCTTACCAGCTGCTAAATACAATAGCCAATTTATATCCATTTTAAGATAAAGCACCCTTGAAATCTAAACTACAGGTAGTTTATCAGCAAACAATGATTTTTCAGCCCGAAAAACTATTTATAATAACAATTTAGAAAGAATACTCGAAGAAGTTATTCGCCTTTCGATAATAATAATAACCATACCGATGTCGACCGCAGTATCAAAACGATGTTTTCTAAACGCTGAAAACTGTAAAATCTTATTAAAGAAGCACAATGATGAACGAATGATTGAAGAAATTAGCAGTATATTCAATTAAAGAACCCTGATCAATGAAATAGACAATTTTAATGGCAGAGTTCTGTATCGATAACACTTCTATTTTTAATTTATTTTTTCATGAAGTTTTATATAATTTTGCCCACCCATGTTTGAAACCTACGGACCGCTACTGTCGGCATCGCTTAAGTTCTATAGTTCTGTATATTTTTGAATAGTAGTATAATTTCAGTAACCTATCAAAATAGTATAAATATAAGGGTAGAAAACCTGATGTAGCTTGAATTGACTTGGACCTGCAGTTTCCAATATCGATGTATTGGATGCGGTCGCTTAAGTATAATTTAAACCATGTCATAAAGTTATTTGTGAATACATAACTTTGTGTTTCTTTCGCATTAACGAGGTACGTTATACCTCTTTAATATGATACATCAATTCAAGCTTCAGTTTTGAATTATGGGATTATTCTGGTTATTTTCCATTTTTAAGGAAACTCTCCTAATCTCAGCGACTGATTGAACAGCATTGGTAGTTCCAAAGTGTTCCAAAGATTAATCTTTTAAAAATGAAGCAGGTATTTAATCTGGACCGCAACAATGTTTCCAGAAACATTGTTTATGTTTTTATTGTGTTTTATTGTGATATGTGGTACTCTTCAATAAACAAGTTGCCTACACTAGCGTAGGGGGATCTACGTATTAGTCAACGTCTTCTGGTTTAAAGACATATTAAAAAAACTAAGCAAACTTCTTGGATATGACATATTTAAGCTTACTTGCATCAGAGGCTTTGTCCTTCCCTTTCTCCATGGATAAGTTTTTTGTCATACTATGGTGGATATTTGTCGCTATGGTGATTTATTGCATTCAGTCGATACGTACAAGGTAATGACAAGGTTAATAAAGTCGGTCTTCCTGAAATTCGAATAGGGCTTTGGGTTGTTGTGACTAAAATTTTTGTTGATTTTCTCGCTTTTCAATATTATTTCCACATATTCAACCAGAAGGATGAATTTAGAGGTGACATCGAAAATTTCAAATCAAATTATGAAGGTATTCATGATAAATGTTGCTATTATGCCTATTGAAGGTAATTTTTGTTGTTCTTCCAAATGAGTTATGACGTACATATATATCAAATTGTCCATGGGTTATTAGTTTAGAAAAAGATGAATATATCAATTAAATCTTTTAAGTTCCCGGAATAACCACCGTGTGGCGCTCCCATCGTTCAGATTTCTGTTTATTCTGTTAAGTTGGTACCTTAGCGTCATAGCTTGACATTTGCATAAGTAACGTAATCAAGAGTACATCTATCTCTGTGTGTGTTGGTGATTATTTACAATTTTAAAAATGGATTTAAATTTGCAACAACGAACTTGTATTAAATTTTGGTAAAAAACGGATTTAATGGTGCGCGTACGTTGGAAATGTTGGAAAAGTGTTGCGGCAACGATTATTTAAAGAAAACGGTCGTTTACCAGTAGCACGAGTGGTTTAAAAGTGGTCGTGAGTCAATCGAAGATGATGAATGCAGTGGCAGACCATCGTCATCGAAAACTGGGGCCCTATTATGAAATTTTCGATATCGTTTTTTTCTCGATAATATCGATTGATTCGATAACGCCGAAAATGGCTATTATGAAATATTCGAATTCGAAAATAACCTCAATGTATGATCAATGCATGTGAGATGTATGATCAAATCAAGAGTAGTTTTATTTAAGCTGTCAAAGTGAAAGCTTCCAAATTTTTATTAAAATAAATAAATATTTTTATTAAAATGAATAAAATATCAATAAATTATATATTGTCACCATTCACAACTTAAAGAATAGTCCTTCTATAAAACTAAAACATTTTTCTTATATATGTACATATTCTTAACCCTAATTACACTAACAAATATTTAATCCTAATTATATACATGGGTTTTTCCTTATTATTTAATGGTCTTTATTTTTTATGAGTGCATATTCTATTTCTGAGGCGTTTCTCTTATTCTACAATATTTTTTTAGAATTTATCACGGATCAACTAATAAATAATTTTTAATTTTATTAAATTAAGTTGATTTATTTTGGTCGTCACCTCAAGAGTAGTCGATTATTTTCGATATTATCTAAAACAAAGCGTCATCGAAAAATTTCATGATAGCTCATTTTCGATATTATCGAAAAAAAACGCCTTCGAAAATTTCATAATAGGGCCCCCGAATATTGCCTATGGATCCGTCCAAAACATTTTGGTTAATGATTTGGGTTTCCGTTGCGTAGCAGCAAAGTTGGTGCCAAAAGACCTCTCATGCAAAAAAGTGACCGTGTTGACATCGAAAAAGACATGATTTGCGAGGCTGAATCCGATTCCACATTCATCAAAAGGATCATTCCTGGAAACAAGACGTTCGTTTATGAGAACGACACGCAATCCAGACATCAAGCAAGTGAATGTCGTTCACCAAACGAACCGAGACAAAAAAACACGTCGTTTTCAGTCAAAAAAGAAGGCAATGCTCACGGATTCATGGGTTACAAAGGGGTAGTGCATCATGAATTTTTGCCAGTAGGTCAGACCGTAAACAAAGAGTATTATTTGGTCGTTATGAGACGTTTGCGTAAAACAATTCGCCGAAAGAGACCAGAATTGTGGGCAGAAAACTCGTAGATTTTGCCCCATGATAACGCTCCGTCGCATAGTGTCATCATAATTCTTAATTTTTTGGCAAAAAATGCAACAAATACCATCCAACAGCCGATGGATTCACCAGATATGGCTCTCTTGGTGACTTCTTGGTGACATACCAAAACCTGAATATAAAAAGTGGCATAAGTTGTAGTCGATGGGGATTATTTAGAAGGGGACAGTGAAGATTTAGATTAATAAACCTTTATTTTTAATTTTCTAATAAATTCCGCGAACTTTTTGATCAAGGTGGTATTCAATTTTTGAATGTTGACCTTGACGTCTCATTTTCAATTATTATAGGAACCAAGTATCAATGAATTCTTCGAAACTTATGGTCTGCGAATGATATACTCGCAACAATACTAGTTTTAATGTTAAGTTGATACCCAGCAAATTATTAGCGTAGTCAACGTCTTGTCTTAGCTCTATGTATTATACTTTATATACTTACTTCATTTATTGTAAACAATTTATTTGCCATAAAAATAAAGCGTACCACAAATTAGTACAAACAAATCATCGAAATCGAAAAAAAAAATTAATAATAGCGAACTGGTAATAATTATTGTAAATAAAACTGTTTACGGCTTTGATAGGATTTATCTGTTGTATATATACATGCCGTCGTATGTTAAAATTCTAATCAAACCATCCTTCCTCTGTCTGTCTATAAATATACACGTTTTATGTTCAGATTAAATTGAAAATAATTATTTTACACAATTTTACGATTTGGTTGGGAATATTTTTGTTTTATTGCTTTCACTGAGATTTAACAATCATTTGTTCAATTATATAGCATAAAAAATTGTTGAGATGAATTTCATTTTAATTTTTATGCGCGCGATTCTATGTGTATGGATGATGGTTTAATGATATTGAAATTAGCATGCAATTTATTAATAGCGCAAATACAACAAATAAATAATACTTTAGACTCAATTATTTTGTTCAGACGCAATCAAACTGCGCTATGTTGTATTAGCTTCAAGTCAATTATTAGTTGCATTTCTTATTGTTTGTATATATATTTTGAACGATTATATTTATTATGCTTAATTTATATTATATAGTTTGATTGATATCGTGCAATTTTATATAAATGTTTGTCATTCTAGATCATAGTAATTTTATAAATTGGACAAATTGATATCTACTGGTGTGCGATTTACTTAATGATTTGATTTGTATATAAAAGACGGAAATTCAACAATTGAGAGTGGAATGTTTAACAAACACTTTATATTCTAACTTGAAATATTACTTCAAATTATCAAAATAGTTTCTGTTTCGTTGGTCTACCCGTAAAGTATGTTTGACCACCAATGTTTAAAATAATTGGTCAAATCTGAAACATTCCCGACTTCTGAGCTATTAACCTTTTGATCAACATTTTTGATGCAACATCTTCCGTTCCCAATACCACAAATACCTTTGTCATTCGTAGTGTGGAGCTTTATCCATTTTAATCCACCTTCGATCGCGATCTTCTTTTTGTAACCAACCTTGTATATGATTTGTAAGAATTTCAATACCTTCTTCAAAATTTGGTCGTCCTAAGCGTAATGCGTCATAAAAGTTCAAATTATCAGAACGAATACGACATAACCATTTAACTTTTAAGCTAACTTTCCACTTCAAACAGATCTGGCATATCAACTCTAAAAAACGAAGCCCAACAACCAAAACTGGGTATTTTCAAAAAATATTGCTATCAGAATTATGAACTCATAATATACATAAGTAAGGTTTTGGTTTTGTAACCTACACCCATGCAAGCTCACTCCAGAACCAGGTTATTTTGAAAGCAACTAATTATATTTTGTGCTAACCAAATATCTCAGCCTCAGCTTTGAATATTGAAGGTATTCATCTGGTCATAGGGAAGATCCGTAGGGTAGATTGTAATTTTGTAATCAACCTAGATATTCTTACATAACTACCACAATTGAAAGTGAAGCTTCGGGTAGGATTTTCTTTATCCACAAAATTACTACAGGTTCTTTCGTAGCTTTTATTAGGAATATATTTTTAAAACTGAAAGCACTTATCATGTTCTTCAAATGGCAATACTTTCTTATAGCAGTTGATTTAAATTTTGAAGTAAGCTTGACGAGGGTTTAGGGATTTGTATAATAATGTGCATTAGTTTGAGGTCCACGATACACCTTATTAATAGGCGGAATAACTCACTGGGCGGCTATAATTAGTAAATCCGGTAAATGATATTAGTTCGTCTTAAACTTCACACAATACATTTCTTATTCTCGCAAAGGGATGAATTGGTAGAATAGAAGTCATATTTATTTTGGAAATTGGTCGTTTAGGCGAAGCTTTTGAAAAAGTTATTTCTTTTGTAGACCACTCAAATTCCTTTACAAGCAGCCCATTAGGACAAACTTTAGAGTTTACTGCTACATCAAATGATTCTCTTGGGATATTAGTCTTATATGAAATATAGTTATATTTCAGGCCACTAGGTGGCTTTTAACTATTCGTTGGATCCTCAGTACGTATAATTTTATCGACTAATTGTTTGAATTCTTTATTTGAATTCGACTAATATATCCATCGTCTTGGTAAAGCAATAGACTAATCAGACTTATTATTTATCCATCATTTGAGACCCTCAGTACTATAGGCTGGCATGGAGCTATGCAATGTGCAGATGGTTTCTTCGTTAAATCGAACCTATAGCCGGAATGTCAAGTAAAAAGTTGGATGCCACAATGAGCCTGAGTGACCGATAATACAATTAAATTACTTATCCACGATAAGTTAGATTCTTCTCTTCCGCTTAAGGTTTTTTGGCGTAATGTTCGTTATCTAGGTCTTAGTAGAAACGATTTCAAAGCTGATATAATATTATTTTATTAACTCGAATCTAACTTTGGTTTGTCCTATTGTTGATCTTATATCTGAAGAGTGTTCTAATCCAAATTCATTTTAAAAATTTCCTTTAAGGAGTTAGAGTTTACTATTTGGAAAGTTACGTCGGAATCTACTGGTCTTGGTATAGAGTTAGTTTAAAATTGGTGAAACAAATTGTAGCCCCTGTAGTCTAATCCTATCTATTATACATTTTGAATTTTGTCTTCACGTTCTCTTATTTTTCCGAGTAATGGAGTTTAAACCCAATTTCCATAGCCTTTCAGGACTAGTAATAATTTCCTCAATATCTTTCAATCTAACTTTAAAAAGTTCCATGGTACGAATACTGCGTTGTTGAATATCAACGATGATATTCGACATATTATGAAAAATATGGAACAGATGATAGATTCCTCGATTCACTATTGTTTGCTTCACATTTTCGCTGATGATATTCAAATTTATAGAAGTAGTAACTTGATCGGCATAATTTTATTATTATCTAGATAGATCGGCCGGTTTCCAATAGGCTCATGTGAAATGTTCGTGATTAGTTGGTTATACTTTTACTAATTTTTATAAAATTCGAGTTTGCATTTTTACTGTAGGAAAGAACCTAAATATCTATTGAAAAACTTATTATTTAGCAGGTCGCATTATGCCAATATTCGATTGCTGCCTGCTCACTTCAGAATAAGGTAGCAGTTTGAGATCTGCCGAGATATATAAATCAAAATTATTTTAATGGCGTGCTAGACCTCTAGACCCAGAGATAAAGGTAGCGTATACATCTAATTGTAAGATTTTTTTTAAATGTTTCTCCCATTGTGAATGAGGTTTAACTCAAAACTGGATGTTAGACATTAATTTTAGATATTATTAATGTCTTATATCTGCACTCGTATCTCGTCTGTTCTTTCTGTTAACAAGTAAAGTATATAAGAAAATAACTGAATACTCAATCTTGAACCATACTGTTCATCGAATTTCGATATATGTATATAGCAACTATACAAAACAACCATACATAAAGTACATGATTTGATGCGCCCCTTTAAGAAAATGATCATGTGAGATCGTTGGAGAAGGAAAACTCAACAAAAACTTTTTTTTTAAAAATGATTTTAATGATTGATACAAAATGCATAATAATAAATAAATAAATTGTAATTTTAGTTTTAGCGGCGTTTTTTTATAAAATACCTCTAAAATTTATTATTATTCAAATAAGTTAAAAGAAATTAAAATGATTTATTTATTGAGATTTTATGCTATTTAATTTGCATGAATACAAATAAATAAGCAATAAATTTTTATATAATACTTATACCGGTATTGGGTAAAAGCTTATTTTTAAGCTGGTGTAGTATTGAAAGTTTTAACCTTATTTTGAATGTAGTTTTCTTCAGCAAGTCAAATTGGTTCTGTCGACATAATATTTCTTGCTAGATTTCTAAATTTTGGCCAAAAATTTGATAAACATTACAAAAGAACAAAGAAATGGCCAGATGGGCATTTTCTTACAAACTTTAAGTTTAAGCGAAGTATGCATGATCAATGAGACATGTGGGTGTATCCATTTGTTATTGTGTTAATGTTAATTATTCAGTAAATAAACAAGTAATTAAATATATATATTGACCGCCCAGGTGGCTCAGTGGTTAAAGCTGTGGCAGTTGGAGTGGGAGGTACCGGGTTCGAATCCCGATAGGGGCAGGATGCAAAAGGGATTTTCACCATCTGATTACGATCGGTGGTGTTGATGAACACATCTATGACCCTCTGGTGGAGTGCAGAACTCATGGGCCGACCAGTACTATAGGCTGGCATGGAGCTATGCAATGCGCAGATGGTTCTACGAAAATCGGACCTATAGCCGTACGTCCTCGATTTGGCCGTTAAGGCGTAAAATAGGACGTAAATAAGCGAAACGCGAAAGAGCTGGGAGAGCCTTGAGCCCCCAAAAAAGATAGCATAGAATAAAATATAAAAAAAAATATATTTATATATTTTATTTATAAGAGTTAAACATACTTAATATAATATGCTTGAAGCAAAAATTATAATATTTATAAAAGCAATAATAAAAACTAAATTAAACAAAATTAATTCAGGCCTCTTATTTTGAAGTACAAGCTAACAGCATTGAGACGATTAATTTCCGACTTATTGCTACGGGTATGTTCCCTGCTGTCTGAACTTCTACGCATAGTTCTTCTTTGTTTCGCATTCGTTTAGTTCTCTACCTTAATATCGGATGACTGAAAAGGCCGTTGCATTACTGAATCCTCGCTTCTGTTTTTTTTGCAGTATGAATCATTGTCCTGCTGTAAGGTCCATATTATCTTCGGCGTAAGGCATCATAAGAGACTGAAGAATGTGTACATATGTATACTCTGTGATTGTTCCGTCTATCCGATATAGTGGCCCGACACCAATCCATGAAGGACACCTTCCCATCATTAAACCACCATCACTGTGTTTAACGGTTTTACGTGTGCCTTACGAAAACTTTATCATCAGGTCTTTGTAAATTAAATTTAACTTCGTCGGTCCACAGAATATTTTGCCATTTTTAATGCCATTCGTTTGTTTTCCAGTTTACATATATGATCTTTCACAAACTTTATCTCTAAATATTGAACCTTTCTTGCGCGATCATACAAATTTAGTTCATTGAGACGTCTGCGCACAGTTCTCGCACTGATGTTCATCCTTTCGACTATCCATCCTTTCTAAAGTTTTTCCTGTTTTTCCTCTTTTTTCTCACATTTTTTCGGGAACAAAGCCAAGATTTCTTTAGCTTGCAATATAAATGTGCCAGCCTATTTAACAGCTGATAGTTGCTTTTTGTTTAGTTTGGTTTGACATTTCACTATGGATAGACTTACATCAGAACAACGCTTGGAAATAGTTGAAATTTTTTCTCAAACTAATGGTTATGTTCGTCAAACTTCGTCGTGCACTTCGTCCATTTAATGGCATACATAATTTACGTTCAGAACGGCTAATTCAAATAACAATAGATCATTTTCGGACCACGTTTCAAATTAATTAATTCGTCGCCGTTCTCAGCAACTGAGGTTGTGTCCTTTAACTTTATGGAAGGCAAACGACCATCGTATGCACCGCCAATTTGGCGAACGGGCTGAAGCAAAAATTGATATTGATGTTGGATTTTCATTTAAAATTTTGTCCTCCAATGAAGCCCATTTAGAGTGAGGATAATCCGCAAGCGTTGGCGGAGGCATTGACCCATATGTCTTCAAAAACGATGATAGTCAGAATGTTGACCGATGATGGAGAGCGATATAGGGAAATAATTAGAAATTTTTTCGTACTTCGATTAACTGGCATTAATCTTGCTGTCATGTGGTTCCAACACAGCGAGCGCTACAATTGATTTACTCAAAGATGAAAGCATAATTCCGCTTAATGGTCCATTTAATTGGCCACCAAGATCGTGTGATTTAACCCTATCGGATTATTTTCGTTGGATTTATGTAAAGTAACTTGCCTACGTCGATAAACCAGAAACAATTGAACACCTGGAAATCAACATTCGAAGAGGTATTAGCGAAATACGACCGCAAATGCGGCGACAATTGTATAGCTGCCGCAACGCCGAAATCATGTATTTAAACTTTAATGTAACTCTATAAAAAGTACCCGTTACCAAAGGGTAATAAGCTTTTTCTTCGATTTAGTTAAATTTTGAAGGCCCTCACATAATTATAATATGATCTGTTTGTTCCACGCTCATCACAATGGGTTTTCAGAAATTACCACTACTTTAGTTAAAGTTTTATCCAATTTCAATAAATAAACCTGAAACAGTTTTTGCCAATTTTTAAAACTTACCAAAGGGTCGACAAATATAATCATTAAGAGCTTAGTATTTCGATTATCGTATTTCTAACTTAAATGACAAATAGTGTATAATTTAGAACTACAATATATAGTATAAACTTTCTAAATAACTTCAATTATATGATTTGATAATCGATAATTTCCATGAACCTTCCACACATTTCCAATCGATCTGCAATATGTATATTTTTATTAATGAATAATTTAAATTACTTTACTCGAACGTACACTTCAATACAGTTTCAATCATATCGTAACTAATCTATAAGAAATAATAGACCATTAGAAAATAAAGGTTATACAGTAATAACTATATATGCATATTATATATATATCGACTATAAAACAATTCAAATTAACACTTTTAATGAGAATCAGCATCAGCATGACATCTGAAACAGAGATACCGTCGTCATAGTATATATATATACAAATATGGTGGTATTCAAAATGAAGAAATTTTCTTAACACTATTCGAGATAGAAAGGAAAATTTCTGTATATATCGTGTAGAAAGTTTCTTCCCGCATTTTAGCTTTATATCGCTACTTTAGGTTAAATATATTCATGCTTTGAACTTATTATTATTTTTTTCTTGAATCGCATTGATTGCTAAAATCTTTTATATATTTTATAGATCATTAAAACTGTATCATCCTATTAAAATCGGAGCACATTTATATATCGTTAACGGTTTGTTATGATATCAAAGTCGCGGTATATTTTCTTATGTGTGTATACACATCGAAAAATGATTCTACCCCGTTGTGATATGTATAAAGTAAACTAAATATATCCAATTAAAATTATAAACTTACTAAACGGAACTATATGACTCAATCATCTTAAATATTTTGTATAAGTATACATTGTTGTTTTTTTTTGCAGTTGCAATTGAATTACATAATGCGAGAGTATTATTGTAAGAAGCACAATATAAATAACTAAGATTTATTAATTTTCTTCTTTTTTTGTATACTTGCTTTTTTACTATATGGTACGGTGGTTTTAATACATTTAATAGTTTCGTTTTGTTGTAAATATGGATTGGTGGTTTTTTGTAAGATTTAAGTAATAATTCATCAATGAATTTATTTCAATTTATAGTTGAATTGATTCAATCAATTTCGATTCGAGTGATGCAAATAGATTGCTAGCAGAATATTTTGCAATTGTATTTTCTTTGACCTGGTTACGTGTGTCTCTGTGACATATTAAGTTCTAGATTGCTGGCCGTACAAATTGGCATGTTATTCTTATATTGGAGTTAGTTGAATTCAAGTAAGTACATCAACTAATAGTGTGGGAAAAGCTTTTATTAATTATTAAAACGTTAAAAGAATGGTCTCAAAGCCGAATTATGTACTCAAAATGACAAATAGAAAAAAACATGTCTGTATTCTTTGGCTTTCAACTGAGCTTTTTGACCTTAACTAAACAGTTTTTCCAATATTTATTAAGTATAACAATCCCAACAGAAAATAAATAATTGGGTGGTCTTGGTAAATTATAGATTAATTTTTTATACGAATACCAATGGTTGTGAAGTTGGCCCAAAGTCCAACACTAAAAATGCTATGGCAACACCACAACTATAATTAGTGTAAGCCCAAAAATAATTTATTTTTTATAAATATTTTAATTAAAAATAGCTGCTTAGATATTTCTGGTTTTAATTGTCACCAGTGCAAAGAATTAGTTGGTTGTCACTGTGATTTAATCTTAATGGCTCATATATAGATACTTTGGAAATTGCACAACTCATCGTTTGTAAACGTTTTCAATGTTGGTCATCGGTATCGCTATGATTTTGATAGTAAGTTGTAAGAAGTAGTTGATAGTCATTGGGATCTCATAACTCTGAAAAGTTCGAATGCGATAGAATCATTGGATTAAAGTTCCATCGTTGTATTTTCAAACGTTTCTCTACAATGCCTTCCTATTTGAACCTAAAGGCTAGTACTCAGATCGATTTCGCGTGAAATCGCCATACGATTTTACCAAAGTGAACTCAGACATGAAAAATTTAATGTCTGTTTTCACTATGCAGTACTCAGTTCATTAGCGCAAAAACTATAGTTATCTCAATGCACCAAAGATGGCGCGCATAAACTCTACAAATTTGTTTAACGCAAAAATATTTCACTTTGAACTGTAAATCTTAGAAATATAAAATGCTTTCAGGGTGGACTTATTCATCTGAGTCTGAATGGTTTTTCTTTTATCTTTAAAACCATTGTTGTAGCTAAATATACAGTTATACATCCAAATTACGTACATGAAATTTGTATAGATCATATTGTTACGTGCCAGACATGAAAGATTGGTTTTCATCGATATATGTAGCTGATTGATATATACACTCCTGGACAAAATTAACGCATATTTTTTTTTGTAATAAAAAAAAATCCCGCTGGACAATTTCAGTGAAACTGGTATCAAATGATCCCAAATTTATAATTTTCTCAAAAGAGGCACAAATGTAGCGTAATGGAATTATAGCGGCTATTTTTCATTGCAAAATGTTAAAATGTGTCGAAAAATATTTTTTTTAAATATTTAAAAGCGGTTTATAAACATTAAAACTAGCTTTATTACAATTTAATTGATTAATTTAATAATGAGTATTTCCTAGTGCCCTTATTACAGCTTCCATCCTTCTGGGCATACTAAGTAGAATGCTTTGTATCATTTCTTACGGAATGAGATTCCAGTCTTCTTGCGCTGCAACTCTCAGCTCTGTTGTCGAATCTAGTGCAGGATTTCTAGCTCTAATACGGCGTTTTAGAATGTCCCACACGTGTTCAATCGGATTAAGATCAGGACTCATTGGTGGCCACTTAAGTGCACGAATGCCAATATCTTAAGTGCACGAATGCCAATATATGCCAAGATATTGTCGTACCGTTGCAGTAACGTGGAAAGGAGCGTTATCATGCATTAACACAAAACTGTCATAACCTATGAAGCCCACATATGGCAAAATGTGATCGCCAAGAATGTTCCGAGCATACCAGTCTGCATTCATCCTCAAACCAATCTCCACCAGCTCCGTACGGCCCTCCCAACTAATTCCACCCCAAAACATTATTGAACCTCCACCAAAGCTTACAGTTTGCACCATGTTACACGGTGCGTAGCGTTCTCCAACTCTTCTGTATACAAGATTACATCCATCTGGTTTCCATCCATAATTGGATTCTGGTCTCTGGTCTCATCTGAAAAAAGAACAGTGGCCCATTGATCAGTTCCCCAATTTGCATGAGTATGAGCAAATTCTAAACGGCTGGATTTGTGGCGGGGAAGAAGCAGTGGAACTTTTACGGGCCGTTTTGGAATTAGGTTCACTTCTTTTAATCTTCGTCTAACTGTTCTGATACTAATATTCACTTGACGCGCACTCAGTAACTCATTTTTGAGTTGAGTAGAAGTTCGCTTTCGATCTCGTAACGAATTCATTTTTAAAAATCGATCGTCATGCTCGGTTATGCACCTTTTACGTCCTTGTCCGGGCTTTTTTTTATACTCTAAGGTCTCACGTAACCGCTTAAGTATTCGTGAAACCGAAGACTGATTAATTCCTAATTTTCGTGCGATTTGTACTTGTGTATAACCTTCTTGATACAATGTGACCACTTTAACCGCCTCCAGCTGATAATTGATATGCAATGGAACAAAAGCCCGATCGTTGCGTTGGATTTCAAACACAATGCACTTTTGATTAAGCATTTTTGAAAAATTTAATTGATTGGCTTGCAGTAAACTTTATTCAAGGTGCTTTCTTATAAAAATATAAATGTGCTATCATTTGACACTAGTAGTATTAAAATTGACCAGCGGGGTTTATTTTTATTACAAAAAATAAATATGCGTTAATTTTATCCGCGAGTGTATCTTACACCTCAACTGATGAAGCTTTAACCATTTTTTAACGATTAAAACACGTTGGTTTATCGAATATTTTTCCATAATAAATTTGCCACGTGTCTTCTTTACGACTACCAAATATGAACTGTCAAGACTAACGTTAACTAAAATGGCGGCAAAACAAAGTAGTATACCTTCCCGGCGGACACCCGTCGACATTTACGTAGAATTATCGACACATTTCACAGCACCATGTCAGCCTATAGTACTGACATGGAAGATGGTCGGCTCATAAATTCTGCAATCCAACAGAAGGTCGTAGATGTGTTTATTCACACCACTGATTGTAATCAGATGGTTAAAAAATCCTTTTGCTTCATACAATATTTTTATAATTTTACCGCTATGAAGTCAAATTGTTTCTGATTTCCCATTTATAGTAATTATTGAAATATAATTATTCTATATAGGTAAAAACCCTTTCAAAATCAATAAATTATCATAAATATTTCAAAAACAAAACTCTTATCCATAATGTATCAATAATTAAATAAATCAAAACCACTTCTTAAATCGTAATATAAATAAAGAGCATACATAAATCGGTAACTCATAAAATATTTTTAAAGATGGAAAATTTTATTTATTTATTTACCTCGAATCCTAAACCAAAACTATAATAAACCTCATTTTCTAGGCGATTGATTAAAATCATTTTCACGATATTTAATTAGAAATGGAAATATTATTTCGCGAAAAATTCTTTCTCGAAAAATGCCATCGAGATAATATGGACGCGCGGGGGAGAAATGTATATAGTAACAGCACCATAGAGTTGAATTAAATATCGGCACACAATTCAAATAGAAGGTGGAGAATGAAAAATCGTGAGATTTAAGTGAAAATATTTACTTAAACATAACGATTTGTTATTCTCCCATATATACCTTAAAGGTGTTTTTTTTAATTAATTTGTTAGATTCTAATTGATTATTTAATTTAGAGTTTTTCTAATTATTTCGGTAATTTTTTTTCGTTTGTTGTAAGTGTAAACTTTCTTCGCCTATATGCCATGTGTATCTATATATTAATCCACAAAATCCGATAAATAAATTATATTAAATATAAAATAATTCCGTGAGAAAAATACAATTTTAATTATTGTCTCTCTCTCTGTGTGTAATTAAATAAACCTAAAATAGAAAATTTAACAAACAAACAAAAAATTAGAAATTATATATAAGACTCTGTACAATTATTTTAATGTCTTGTGAAAAACTTGATACCAAAACAATAGAAATTGAATTGAAATTAGATTATCTTAAAGTATAATCTTAATTTTAATTTTATTTTTTTATTTTTTATTAACTTAAAAGGTATAAAACACAATACACAATTGCCAGGTATGATGAGTTTTCATTTTGTTAAGGTGACGTTATAAATAAACATAAAATATTTTCCAAAAGTTACATAAATCTTTTGATGGAAATACACGATTAGTGCAGATTTGTTGGTATATATTCCACATCATATATGTATGTATGTTCATGTCTTTATATTTAAATCGCTTTCGATGTAACATTTAATGTTTGAATTGAGAAATATAATTTTCCGGGTGCTTCTCTTTCGTCGTGTATTGCGGGAGTTGTATAGCAATTTTCCGTCCTGTAAAGGATTAATTTGAATTAAAAAACTTCAACGGATGGTATAACGGATGGTTGATGTACTTATTAATAATTATTAAATTATGACGAAATTTTATTTTGTTAAAAAATTAACAAAATAATTCACTTTAAATTTATAATTTACGAAGATTGTCTAACTCACAGCAGCTCAACTACGGGTAAGCAAGAATTGTTGAAATTTATAAAAGATTCTAAAATTTTTAAGTGTTTGAAGACTGTTAATAATAGCACAAAGTCAGAGATTCGTCAATTTTTCCAACGCAACGTTTATATATGAACTTTCTGGGACCATTACAATAGATTACCATTTTTTCTTCCAATTCACACAGCATCAGCATTTAAAAATGGTTTTCATCTTTTTGGAGTTTCAGAACTGATTCTTAAAGATAATGGTGTCCAGTTTGAATGATTGTTGTTTAAAGAGATCTTGACGAAATATGGTATCCAACAAAATGTTACGGTTAAATATCTATGAAAGTGATGGGATACATCAAGGATTATCATCAGATGTCAGATATTCATCTTGATGAAAAAGACGTGATCTTAAAAAGGTAGTACATTCAAGCACATTTTGTAGTCTTCGGTAAGTTTCAAACACAAAATTGGTCAACTTATCATTTATTACGACATTAGATATGTAAGACGAACATTAGGTTGAGGTAGAGAATAATTCCGATCGACGATCAACTCCACAAAAGTTCGTTTTAACTCATATATGCAGAAAGTTGATGATCAAAATATCTCCAGTGATGGGCACTTTACATGTAAAAAACGTTATTCACATTTTTATGTAAATAACGTAAATTACAGTAAAAAAACGTGTAATTTACATAAATATGTGAAAAACGTGAAAACTCTGAAAAATAACTGGAAATAGTGTATAAATGTAACAAATATTTGTTTATAAGGATTAAACGCAACATAAATATCAATCAAACCGTTCATTTAGACGGTCAATCATAATTATTTTAGACTTTTAGTTATCTACAAATTCTAGGCAAAGTTCATTTATGTATCTATACTGCCATCTGTGTTCAAATTTAAAATACAAATATTACCAATGCTAATACATAATTTACTGGTAATGCATAAACTTTCATTCCGGGTCAAGAAGTTTTCTCATATTGCTAATAAGTTTTCTGGAAAAGCACCCTTTAAATTCGTACCGTTTACAATTATTCGGAAAACAGAAAGTATTTTTTGTATGCAATTAGTAAATATTTTGAAAATCTATTACAATTTATCATACCAAATATACATAAGCTTGTTTCTGCTTGGCCTAAGCTTGTTGTTGAGAATTTATCTCCTGGGTGTGAGTCGTGTCCACATTTATTACCACGAGCTATGAACATTATTTTTACTTAGTGTGAAAATAATGGCTCAAATACTAAGTCATCGACATAAGTGGTTGGTATTATATAGAGCGTATCTGAACCTAAATAATCATATATGACATGTTCGTTGGAAACCTTTGTGAGCTAGATAATCTTTGATTAAACTTCTTAATTCGTTTTTTTTATTGTGAAGATGACGCAAATAATCAAAATAAAATCACCAGAGTTGAGTCAAACTAACTTCTTTATTTATTCCGCACAATAAATTGTGAAAGATTTCCGCTTTCCACTGGTTAGGATTATGATACTAGTCTTCAGTTCAATTTAACACTTCTTTACGACGATTTTGCAATTTTTATTAAAATAGGATTTTCGATCTTTCCATTTTGCTTGCAACAGTAAATTTATTGGTGCATAAATTCCAGTGCAGTATATTTCCATGCACCAGTCACTACAACTTGTTTTGATCCACTCGCTGTACATAGTTCTCTTTCCTGGTCTAGCAACTATACTTTTCAAGCTGAAATTGATTATCATTATCGCTTGAGGCGTCGAAGAGACATCTCTCGCACACTCTATAGTCACCGGTTTTCGAATAAGTTTCTCTTTTGACCGATACATACACAGCGTACAACATGTAATCAGTCGACCATTGCTGTGTCTCCATGTATCAGTCAACTCTTGAGAAAAATGAATACTTTAAGAATCGCATTCGAATGGCACACCAGCTTAGAAACGATCTAAATTTTTTCAACTAATTTAAACCTCTTTATCACAATCCTGGTTGGTCTAGCGTTAAATTTGATACACCTAAATGAAGTTAATCTTACCGACCAGATGACTCAGTGGTGTATTTATGGAGCGCGGGAGGTATCTGGTTCGAAACCCGATAGAGGCCAAATGTGATTTTTTCTTCCTCTGATTACGATTGATGGCGAAAATAAATCTTTTACAAAATATGTGTTAGGCCTACTCTGCTCTGAACGATGGAATTTATTCTCTCCCTATCCTATAGTTACAATCCTTCATTTTAGGTTTAGCTTTTTCGGCTGTTTTTCACTTGAGGAGTGTTGGGGTGTGGAATGCTATACTTCGACTTCAGGTCATAGTACACTTCTTAATGAATTCAAACGAGCTATGCCAGCAATCGACATGGTTATTGATTGGCATCTGACTGTTCTTAATTAACGATTACAATCTTTTGAAGTGGTTATCAAACCAGGGATATGTGGTTCTCACCAGATTTGCTGAAACAGATATCCGAATCACTTGTATTCTTTTCAGATGGATAGTAAAACTGTGTTTAACTCACTAAACAATTGTAAGAAATTGATGAACCTCCCTGGTTCTAGGAATAAGGTAACGGTCATGTAGGTTCCTGCCCATTGTGGCATTGAACGAAACGAGGTTTGCTGACATTTTGGCTAAAATTGTTTCTAGCTTATTTTATATAGTGAAACAAAAAACAATTAATTCCGTTGCCCTATCTAATTTTTTACTTCCCTATTACTTTTCTTATGGCGAAATACTTTGTAAGGAGGCCTAACCCGTGGCTGAAAAAGAACTTCTAAAAAATATTGGTTTCTTTGCTGACTGTACATGGTCGTTCCAAAAGTAATTTTCATCGCAACTTGCCAGTGAGAATGTTGATGATAGTAAACACTTCACCAGTAGTCGTCCGGCTTTCGATCGCATGAGATCCCTTGTGTTTAACTCTAGGACTATTCATGTAAATCTACTGTCTTCTGTGCCCTGGTTGAAACTGCTCCAGTTTGAAAATGTTGTAGAGAGCGCCTGTGCCCTTTGATGAAATCTTAGGTTTGTACCTGGGCCCTTTGTGGCGTTGAGTGCGGAACTTTAAAGAGTTCCAGCCAACTTTAATAATAATAACAGGCCTACCAATTCTAATACAAAATATTTAAACAAAGCCAACACTTTGAAAAGTGTTTCACAAACATAAATTTAACAATTTCTCCATAGTTAACACATAACTAAATTTGGGTTTCGATAACCACTCGCATGGACCCACGAAATAATGATTTAATCTTAAATTCAGTTCGGGTCTTTTTTGCACGAAGTTATATCCTTAAATAAATAGATTTCGATTCACCATAGTAAATAAGACTTCACAAAAATTCTGTTCAGCCATTTACATGTTCTCTGGGAAATCCGGCAATTGTTGGAGATGTAACGTTATGTAACCACTATTGATTCATATTTTTAGGTTTCATAAAGTAGGAAGTTTTGCTGAACACTATCATATACGTTTTCTAATAATAGGGCCATTTGACCTTTAAAGTTAACATTACACTTGAAAATTATTATTAAACCTAACTAACATCTATAATTATTTTTGTTTATTTCTAGGTAAGTGCTCATTTAAATTTAAAATTAATTAGAAGACGGCCACATTTTTTAATCTGTAAGTATTTCGTCTTTATATATGTATAATGATTTGTCTTTAGACCTCATTAGCATGAATATACTCCCCGATCCAATATAATTACCTCCAAAGGTCATTCTACATTTTCTTAATTTTACACTTTACACAAAACCCATTGTTGAATGCTCAACTTAATACTGGATTGAAATCTAACTCGAAACACTTCTAATGCGATTATAATTACCTGACCTGCATATTAGACTATTTTAAACACTTTGTCGATAAACCAAAAGTCTATTTATATAATTTTCATGGTCATAGACATAAGACGCACAATTAAAAAACTGTATCTCAATACATGTGCGATGAGAAATGAAGTAAATTGTTACAAGGTTTTAAAATCTTAAAATTTTTCAAATCACATGAACACTACATTACAAATGTTTACTCATATTTGTTATTAATAAAATTTGATTTTAATTACAAGTTTCCAATCGATTAGCTGGCAATAAATCATTCATCGCATGCGTGTGTAATATATCTGTTATGAACTAGCAAACAAGCAACTCGTATGCCACCAAAAATAGTTAATTGATTGAGTCATTTCGGATATATCCACGTTAAACTGACATTTCTTCGTGGTTACGATGTTGTTGAAAAGTAGCTTGCATATATGTTTGTTTATAAGAATTCATTATATATGGACATAACATCACGTTAAGATAATTAGCCGCACGCAATATATAAAATTTTCGATTAACCTATAAAAAAATGCCAGTTCACTGCCTTTTAGAAATATATATGTCATATGAGTTTCCGTCGACATTTTCCCGATGGTTGTGCCCATATCTATCCAATGGCGTGAAATCGTAAATTATAAAAATTTTATATACCTTTGATATGCACGCGCAGTCAGCAGGTAACTTTATGTTACAATGTTATATATTTATGCATCTCGATATAAAACATATTTATGTTGTTAAAGAAACATCATAAAACTATTTTGTATGTATATATAGTTGCAATAATGTTGCGCTTGATATTTGTTGTGAACAATATGTTTTTTATGAGAATTTATAATTAAGTCAGGTTCGTCGTTTATTTGGAAATGTTGAATATTATGTAAACATTGTCAAATGTAGTTGGTGAAATTTTGTATTTTAATGGACCTAATTCTTACATATAGTTTAACAATTATTTTCCAGATGACATTTAAATGTTAAAATGGCAATATTTTTTAATGGTGATGATTTTTTGT
Organism: Tipula lateralis; assembly: GCA_963932295.1. Classification (NCBI taxonomy): domain Eukaryota; kingdom Metazoa; phylum Arthropoda; class Insecta; order Diptera; family Tipulidae; genus Tipula; species Tipula lateralis. The sequence continues at coordinate 32,469,208 of OZ010738.1, read as the reverse complement.
GGTATTTTGTTAAATGACACCTTCGTTGAAGTCTTTTGTTTGGGTGACATAATTAACATAATCGTTACAAATGAAAATGTTAGTCGTTTGAAATTGAAAGACCTGTGGTTTGTTTTTGGTACTCAAGCAAGTTTCTTATCATTATATACAAATTTAACTTAGAGGTTGAAAACGACCCTAACTGCGTCTCAAGGCTTTATGAACCATTTTAACGTATTGTTGCACATTGTAAGTGGTCAGCCCAACGAATATGTTTTACACACAATTACTTTTTATGTCCTACGGTGCATATGTTAATTTTTGGTCAACGGCGAGAATCGAACTCGAGAGCGCAGCGTGATGAGAAACACTCTTAACCATTAAACTACAACTTTCCTTTACTTGTTTGAAAGATCAAACAATAAAACGGAATCTTCAAAAGGAAATGGTCCCCATTACATTTAAATTATTTATACTTATTACGATCGATGATGTGAATAGACACATCATGAACTATAAGTTGGAGTAATGTTATACATTTTACATAAATCAGATTAGATGGTAATAACAGGGTATAGGAAGGACGATTATACGATTCTATATAAAACAAGAAAATTGAGTGTCGGACGTGTCTTTACTCAAAACTGAGTTCAAAGATCATAACCAAATCAACCCAATAGTGATTTTTGTCACTATTGTGTAGTGTATAGTGATAAAAACCAGTTTTGGTTGGTGGTGTGAAATATCTTATAACCAAATGAAATAAACCTTATCGATCAGATGACTCAGTGGTTAATGCTTTGTCTATGTGGCAGTAAATACCGGGATAGAAGAAAAATGGGAGTTTTCACCATCTTACTGTGTCCGGTGGTGGGAATTAACACATTATATACTAAAAGTTTTGAAAAATTTGATTCCAAACATCTTTAAGGGCTTTAAAAGGCTTTGCCTCCTTCATGTCTTATGAATTAATCGTCCCTAATCCCACGCTTTTGTAGGCGTAACATTATGTATATTTCTCTTGTTTTGTTCGATAGTTTGTTGAATATGTAATTTGATGATGCTGGGAGCTTGGTGGGTACTCTAAGATTACTCGGAGTAGGTCGCCATAAATTCAAAGCTAAATAACCTATACTACGAAGCCGCTCTTCACTCCGTTTTTAACATCATAAAAACAGACAGTCCAACAGGGCTATAGATTTGTATTTTCACGATGACCACAGTAACTTTAATGTAGGCAACTGGTACGACCCAATTAGATGACCAACTCGTATATTATGTTCTGTTGTAGCTTGCACTGATCTTAAATACCTGATGTACCTCTCAACCCTATCATGTTCAAAAGTATTGACGACACAAAAAATAAATGTTTGCTTTACAAGTTGTTCCTGATTTAAATTCTGCTACCAGGCTGGCAAGTAATGTATATTAGTCAACTGGGTCTGGCGGACTTTAGTATTCAATAGTTAAATGTCAAATTTGCAAGGAAATATAAAATCTTCAGGTATTGGTAATCTTTGGTAATTTTACTATCTCTCAGTGGCTCAAGGACGAATTTAATGTGCCAGGATGTGAATATGGCTCAAATCTTTATCCCAAATTCTATGAAAACACTAAAATTTCAATTTCTATTATTTTTAAATGTCAGCCCAAACTTTCAGCACATCTGTAAGACAGAAAAAAAAGTTACTCTCAGTCTTAAATATAACACTATAATTATTATATTATAGTAAAAGTAAATACTTAAGTGTGGTTATCGTACATTTCCATATATCAGTCCTGAGTCTTTTGTGGTGACAGTAAAGGACCATACAGAATATGCGATATTGCTCAATGTTTCTGTGCCAGCTCAGAATTAAATGCCAAATTAGCATAAACGCATAATTTTTGGGATATATGTTCGGGCTAACATCATTTAATAATCTATGGCTGAAAGGCCGTAAACATCCTAACCTGAAACTTAGAGATTATGAACAATTTATACGTATTGATGCACATTGTAGGTCGACAGCCGGACGAATGAGTTTTACACAATTCGCTCTTTAAGTCATCCGGATCATGTTAATTTGTGATTAACGACGAGAAGTGATATTGCACCATTTTATCGCCAATTGCTGCTCTAAAACTACGTCAAATTGATAAATTTAGTAAATAATGTTGTATGGTTGATTCTACTCGAGTTACCTAGACAGTACATAAATATAAACAGTTGATGGATAAGAGGAACATCATAAGTTCAAAATCAAAGAGAATCATAAATGGAAATGATACAAACATATAGTATGATTTATAACATATAAATATATGTAGCAACATAATTATTTGGTATCTAGATATGTATAATTTCCTAGAACAATATGTCTTAGTCAAGCATAAATTGTAATTTTGATTCGAAGAAATCATATATGATTACCATGATCCACAAGATGGTTGCTCCAGAGCGAGGTCCTTCCATTACACGTAGCCGGGACTGCGTACGCGCGGTATCGATTATAAATATATAAATTCAAATTATTATCGCAATAAAATTATTAATTAATGATAGGCAAGTAAAACAAGACGCAACGAGGTCCGTAACCGAATGCCCTAATAGAATCCGCTATCAAACACATAACAGAATAGATTACTAGAGAACTTTAACAGGAATCTAACAATTTCAATTGAGATTCTACACCACACAAAAATATACAACTTTATAAAAAATTTAGAGAAATTTAATGCCGGAACATTTATTGTGATTAAATGCTTATAATGTATATGAAAATGTAATTTTCGCATTTTGAGCCTCGGTTATAATTTTTAAGATAAATGCTATCACTTCGAGGTTGATCAAGATTTTCCGCAGTTGTTTCTCCCCGTTGACCAAAAATGAATAAGTTAATGTTAATAATATAATATATAATATATATATATATATATATATATATATATATATATATATATATATATATATATATATATATATATATATATATATATATATATATATATATATATATATATATATATATATATACAGTCGTCACGAGACCGTAACCTCTGGCGTTCTTTAAGCTTAGTTTATCGATTACACGAAGACAACTTCTCAGTACTAGTTCAAAGTCTTAAAGTTCATAGGAATACATAAGTAAATTATCCTCCACACACCTCCTAATTACAAATGTGAAATGAAGCTTTTCTATAAAAACAAAATTCACGATAATTCTTTACATGCAGGAAATAAAAATTTATTCACATTAAATATATCGACAAATAATTACGATCACATGTCAAACACCCATTTGAATGCAATAAAATATCATAAACATAGCTTCCATCTATATATGCATATGCATGCATTTAGGTACATCGTACATCCAATTAGAGATCTATAAACATACAGTATTCCAAAGTTTTTCATTTATCTAAATTAAACATCACCACGTATATAAATAATGATTTGTTTATATATTCGATCGCGATCAATAATATCTTTCTCGCTATATACAATAATAATAAGTTATCGATCGATCGATCGATTCAATTGATTTGTAGTTTTGTGTGTATTCATTACAAAACGGAAAACTGAAAAAAATAAAATTATTTATTCCCAACTTTCTCATGATATCACTTAAAGTTAAAAAAAAAAAAAATTAAGATTTGTTTGAGATGGAAAATTATTTTCGATATACATTATATATGTATAGGTATATTGTGATATCTTCGATGATCTCGTTGATCTCACGGTTATGATTACAAGCGATTATTTTAATAATAATAATATTATTATTATTATTATTTACTATTGCTATCGATGATATTATACCGATGATTATAAATATTTATTAGGTGTTATGTCAAAGTGTTTTTGTTTGTGTGATCGTGGGAAAATCAACTTATTTTGATTATTCATGATCGAGCGATATATAAGTCGCGAGTAAATAAATATGTATCCCGCGATCGCCGTGATAATCGCATTGAATTTATTATTTAATCGTTTAATTAGATTCAGTTGTCATTAAAGGTTTTTTTTGTTGTAATAAGTTTATTTTTTTTCTATATTTAAGTGGAACAATCGCCGATTAGATTTGTGTGCATTATATAAAAATTCGAAATGGATTTTATGAGATTTACCTATAAATGGAGCTATATAGAAAAACTGTATGTAGATTAGTATGACTAAGTATTTTATTTGATCAAATCAATTGGTAAATTGATGTGCGCATATAATTTGGATAATGGCCTGTGGGTGACCTAGTTAACGATTATCTTAAATCTAATATCTTACGAGATCTGTATAGAATTATTTATTTCAAAAGTGCGATTCGACTGCAGAGACGAATTAACTCATTGTTTGTCGTAAATAGGTCAATCAATGCAAAATTGGTTGCATAATTATGCCTCTACGGATAAGATTGAAAATCGATTTTAGCTGTACTGTTTTTATAGTGATTGACTTAAGAAGTTTTTGGATTAGCTAATTCGAGATGATAAAGTCAATATGTGCTTATTAAGGTTTCAATCACAATAAAATAAGACATATATGGTATGTTTAAAGAAAGATATGGCAGGGAATCAATTCCACGAAATTGTACTGTGACGAAAAATAGTATTCTGATGGTCAGTTGTATAAAAAAGATGAGGCTGATATTTTTTTTTATAATATGCCAATAAGACCTGCCTGATATTATTTTACTTGGCAAGTAAATATTTCCATTAATGGGTACATTTCTTTCTGCTACAAACGAAAGTGTTATCACTCTTCTCCAAAACGTATTTCGTGTTTGTCTTTTCCCCTACAAGTAATCCACCAAGACAACATGCAATATAAAAGGATCTCGACTGCTAGGATTCTGATTGCCTACTCTTACAACCAACAGTTCTGAAGTTCTTAATCACTGCATACTTTTTTGGGTTCAAAATTCCTTAGCATTTGACAACCTAAGCTGGTAAAATACATGTTTTCTGGATAACAGACACTTACTAGAAGCCGCTAAGTGTATGTTAAACGCTTAATATTTTCATAACACATTACTGTTAAGTAATTTCCAAATAAACTATATGAACTGGCTGCTATCTGAACAATGTGACACTATAATAATACAACTATGGTAACTTTTTGCGCTATATTTGGTTCTAAGCCTACTTTTGTGATCCTCCCTAGCTAAAGCTTTCTAAATTTAAAAAACATAAATACCAGCCTCGACAACAACTAGTCCACGGCTACACACCATCGCCCTGAGTAAACCGATTCAGTATTGTCTTCGTTTGAATACCGTATGGTTACATAGAGTAAATATGAGTCTCATCAAGATCAATTCCCTATATAGGCATACATTTATGTAACAAAACTTATATCTTATCGACAAGTAAGAACGCGTTGCAATCTATCTTTCTTTCTATTGCACTTATCAAGACTCCTGTTGAATCAAAATTATACATGGTCAGCTCAAGACAAAATCTGAAATTGAAAAAGCATGCTGACTTTTATGGGTGTGCCACAACAAGCCGCAAATGTTTCTTTAATGAAAGCTGGGCAGCAAGTAATGTATAGAGAAAGCAATGATATGAAGATGGGTCAGTTCTTCTGGCTACGTAAATCATATCGTTCCATTACTTATCTACTGACTTTCAAAATTGGCCTATTAAAAATGCTTTTATATTTTACCAATTTGGTTCATCAGTTGGTATAAATGGGCCAATAGTAATTACAGTCCAAAATCTTGTTAACAGTTTAGCAAGAATTTGGATGTTAGAAGCATTGGTTTTTATTGACCAACGCCAAGTGACTACCAAGCGTGTATAAAGTACAAAAGATCTCAGTAAAGTAGCATGTGCTGTTACAGACTATAAGACTGTTTAATTTATCAGATTTACCATATAGATTGTTAGGTGACTTATTGAATTCTCATAAAAATAATCAATAAAAATTCGGTTGAATAGTTAGGGGCTACGACCCGTATCGGTGTTTCATTCTCATGTTCATTTTAAATTGAACTTGAAATTCAAATTATTATAAAATTAGTCTAAAAGCTATACCCAGGTAAGGATCCATATTTTTTGATTAAACGAGGCTCCCATACAACAAATCAATAACAGTTTGTTTGAATATTAAGGGGATGCAAACCTAAGACCATCAATTATTTGTATTTATAGTATGGGGATCTTATGGTGCGTCTCCCGCTTCTAAATTTCTTTAATTGAATTTAAAATATTATTGGTTCTCCCAAATCCAAATATTATAATTTTTTTAATTTTCCTTTAATTGAACAAACGCGTGAAGTTGGTCCTTGATTTGTTCTGAAATTTTATTTGTAGTGTTAAACTTTTGAAGTTTTTTTTCTTTTTGACGGCTTTTACAGGCCATTATTGGCCCGTACCGTGTCAACAATCTGAGTCCATCAGTTTCGATCACGACTCAGCTTTTCATACTGTTGCAAGCAACCAGAAGATGCCAGATCGCTTTCTACGCCGTGGAGCCATAATAGCCGACAGAAACTTTTTCGCCTACCGAACGGCAGCTCTGCCTTAAAAGATTTCATGCACGATATGAAATATTCAAGTCAAGGTTCAACTCTCACATCCATACATAAGTATTTGCAAGATATTTTTTAATTTCAGAAGTGGACGTAAACGATATAAGACCCGATTGCGAGTGGCAAGGCGAACCTTGATATCCTCTCCCACACTATAATTATCGTGTGTAATGAGAGATCCAAGTTACTTGAATCTCATTATTTCTCCATACCAATCGCAAAAGGTCGAAAAAACAGTTCCACAAAGATAGCCCTCCGAATATCAAGAGTTCTGAATTAATGCAATCAACTCCTGGTGAACGATTTTTCTTTTATCTCTGCATGGCAATGTTGAATAGGATGGATGATCATTTCTGCAGTTTGTATTTGAGGGTGTTAGAATACAGCTTATGATACACGTGGAACATTAAGTAGGTCAGAAAAATGCTATGTATCTACCATTCAAACTCCTTCTGTCTCCAATGTTCTTAATATTTTCGTTGCGTTTCTTCATTTATCAAACCTTCACAGGAGAATCGCGTTGTATATTCCTCTGTCCTCCCTGACATGTACGATAATGTCTATTGTAGCTTTGCAGTGACCAGATAATGGATGACTGTTTGATTGTGAATGATTGTTGACTGCCTGAAAGTTCAATATACAGCCTTTCTTACTTGTGGCTCAATGATAAATCCAACGATAGATTTCAGAAGTCATCTCCACTGTGTAGCAACGCATAGCCGTGGGACACATGGTCTACACTTTTAGGCCATCGAGTTTCTTGAAGCGCTCCGAGTTTCACCCGATACTCTTTCCTATATGTGTCTCACGTGTCACGTTTTCGAAATGACTGCACATTCCACGTGCCGATCCCCAATTTCGTGTCAAAATTCTTGTGTGGGGTCAATGTAGTTTTGGCGGTATCCGACTTGTTTTTGCCTGTCGATATTTTTAACATTTTAGGTTTTTTTACGGATACGAGTCACCAGCCCAGCGATTCAACCAAGTTTAGTCACCTCCACCCAAAAGGGTCCAAAATTTGGACATAGTTTACACGAATATGGAATTAAATTTAAAGAGGAGGACAGTTGCCTACTAGTTTATTTTGAAATTTGGAACTCTTGACCTTATTTCTAAATCGAACCATATATACCCAAATAGCTAGAATTTTTTAACCTTCATAATTGAAAACCAATCGTGTCATTATTAACTAAACATTTCACTTATGCATATAATTTATATAATTAATAATCCAAAAATTATAATTTCAAATTAGCAATTCCATAAAACTTGAATAACTATCAAAATTATAACTCGATTTAATTTACAAATCGTGTCAGTATTAAGAATGTTTGTTTAAATTATATTCTATTAAAAACAACATAATAATTATTTTAACACATTAAATTATATAATTATTGTTTAAATAGAAAAACAAAAATGAATAAAAAAAACTCGTAATTAAAATGAAAAATAATAAAATCTTAATATCGTCTTAAGACGATGATTATCTTAATGCTATGAGTAATAATGATTATATATTTGAGATCATCATCATCACGTTTTTATTTTTAACGTAATAAATGTAAATAAAAATTGTTAATAATATATAATATTAAATAATAATTTGATTTTTATTGATATTTTTGTATACGCCCAAAAACAGTGAAAGTGTTTAATTGATTAGATATTGTTGGTTTTTTTTCGGGGATTTTACAATACTAAAAGTCTCATCTTTTACGTAAGAAATATTGTTTTGTGTGAAATTTCGCAAACGTCAAATAAATAATAAATAAAATTCGCAATAATTAATAATCATAATAATTTAATGGGCTTGGCTGCCGCGCATATAAATCGCGGTTAAGTAAAAAAAACTCAAACTCTTTAATCGGCAATCAATCAAAACTATTTATCTATTTACTCAACTATATAGATAGTTTTTTTTTGTCTATTAATTTATAGATTTATTTATTTCCTTATAACATTTATTAATAGTATTATTTTAATTTTCTTTTCATTACACATTAAGACGATGAAAAAAATAAACAGAATAAAACCATTCAACATAATTGAAATACTCTTACTCTCATTAGCTGGTTCGTTTTTAATGAATATTGATCTTGACATTTTTATGTGTCTGTTCGGAGATAGTGTTATGTGTACGGTAGATAATTTATTTAAATAAAAACCTTCACTCAATTTAATACTCAATTAATCATATTCAATCATTTTGAATCGTAATGCGCGATGATTTAAATATTTTTATTTTGGTGAAGTGTTTGGTTAATTATACACACGTATATGTGGAAAAGGTATCTAGAAAGTTAAATGAAATTTAAAAATGACAATGGATCGGGCTATTTATCACTTCTGCTTATTGAATGTGACAGCGACTAACAAGATGATTATTTTTGTGATCACCAGTTTTGAAATACTTTCGGAAAATACTTGTTGCAAATTGTGCAGTTCTAGACTCATGGATCCATCTATTTTCCATATCAGTACATAACTTGAACCGTACGTCGTCAATTTGGCTTCAACCTAAAAGTATATATTGGTTGCAAAATAAATTCAGTGCAAAATTATAAATATGAAGACTGCCGTAAACATTTTGAGAAAGTAATATTTTTTTTGCGATTTGACAGGCCATTATTGGCCCGTACCCGTGTCAACAATCTGATTTCGATCACGAGGTAGTTCTTCATACTGTTGAAAATAATTAGAAGACGCCAGATCACTCTCTACACCGTAGCGCCATCGTTGCCGACAGTGACCTTTTCGCCGAAAGGTGGCCAAAAACTGCTTTATTGCTTTTCAAAATATTCATCTTTAATATTTATACACTTTTGCATAAGCTCATACCATTTGTCGAAACACTTTGGCCAGTTCGATTACAAGAAGAATTCATTTGTGACAAGTCGGAAATGTAAGGCGTATAACCCATCAAATCTGAGCGTATGAGAGCATTATATCGTGATGTAAAACGATTCGCGTTTTGGTTGTTTTTTTCAATTTATTGGACACCTCAGGCAAACAAATAGTGGCATACCAAAATGAATTTGATTTTCAAGAGCCACAGTAGCCCCATGATCGCTTTTCCTGAAGAAACATGCTTCCCAATGATCCGTGCTCGCACAACTTTTAGTGTTTTTTTTTTAATTTTTCAAGCATTTGGAGGTACCAATCGACACGATTTTGTGTGTGTGTGTCAACAAATGTGGAATCCAACGTGCACAGAGCTTCCACAACTTTAAAATTTTCATTTTCATGTACGATGTACGCATATCTCTATTTTACGTTTAGCCACATGACAATCCTCTTCAGTAAGTTTTCTCACAGCATCGATGTATCCTGGCACAACAGCTGATTTTGGACGATCTTCATGAGGCTCGCCTTTGAGTAAACATCGTTCGTGTTTACTTTCATTCTACCTACTATAACACTAGGCAAGGATGGTACTTCGTTGCCAAAAGTCGAACGAGTCATCACTGTTGTTAAGTTAAATTTAAATTTTCAGGTAAAAAAACAATGTTGCGATGTTGCGACTGTAACGTGCCTCAATGATCCTGTGGTTTCGGTAGGCGAAAATTAAAAATTAACAATACAAACTGGGCGCCAGTCACCACGTAATTTCACGGACTATAGCTCGTGGAGCAGGTAAACTCGGGCGGGTTTACGCACACGATATCATGGAAAACACCACCACGAAACACCAATCCAATACTGTGAAGGTAATGCGGTACAGAAGCGAAGAACCCAAGAAAGAGAGAGATGATGTTGGGAGGGAACGACTCACCGTTAGTATGCTGGACCTCCTCGATGCTACTCCGTTGCACCGGTTGTTCCCATATGATTAGACTACTAGATCCGCCATTCATTTTTTTGATGTACGCACTGTTCTCGTACTTTCTTCTACATGGTTTGGTTCTCTTCTTAGGTCGTCCTCGCTTTTATAACGAAAAGTTAAATTCTATCTTTTTCTTTGTTGTATAAAATTCAAACACATTGAACACAAATCACCTTTATTTTAACATATTATAATTTTTTCACACTTAAATGTACATTCATTGTCCACAAATATAACCACTCGCTGTCCATCTATCACCAAAACCAGTCGGTGTGCTATTTTGTTTTTATGCTTTTCTTACATCAGGAAGGCAAAAATAGGTCTCTTCTCAAAAAATCACTTTGTTCAAAATCGTTGTCTTGTTTTTTTTCCACCGTCTTCTCCCGTAGTGGTAAATTGCATTTTGTGAAGACTATCGCTCGGCTATTTCGTGTTCAGCATGGAAACAAACAAAAATTATTAGCATACTGATTATTTGTGAAGATTTATCGATGGTTTATACTAACAAGTGAGTCTTGGATAGGAAATTGTTTTGTGAGACATAAAAAAAGACTTGGATGGTTTTAGAAGCGGTAGAAGAGACAGGAATCTCATATATTCGAAATGTGTTTTTGCTAATGGTGATCATTCTGATGTAGCCCAATTGTCCAACCCACCATACCAAACGTCACAAAACATAATCTAATAAAATCTTACACTTTTTGGACTGAAATAGAGAATGACATTGGAAAACACTAGTGTTATCATTTTCCAAAAACGGCAGCACTCGTACAAAGTACTGCAGCACGATTTACATTTACGATGTATCTTTCTAAATCCACTAAACACAGGAATTTCTAATTTTTATGAAACACTTTGGATCAATCAAACCTTAATTTTCTGCGGTTAGACTTCTCAAAATAAACTCTATTTTGTTGTTGGCGCAAAATTTGACTGGCGAATTTTCGATTTTTCATTTGTATTTGAACCAATCTCTCCATACAAATCTTCTATAAAAAAGTAAACCTTCGGGAAGATAAAAAGATGTTTCAAAACATGTCCACCACAAGCACTTTATAGGCTTTCATTTTACAGGCAACATTTATACTCGCTCACACATTACTTCATTAAGTTAATCAGTTTTGGACCGAATGCCACATAAACTTTACCTTGCAAAATCCGCAATAACTGGATGTTTCCATGAATTTGTGATTCGTAGCTTTATCAATACTTTGTATCTATTTGTTCAAGTTCAGACCGTAACAAATCTTAATTCATTTGTCTATAACGCTCCCTATTGACTCCAAGAAAAATGGATCAATAAATATGCGCTTAGCCCATAAACCACACGAAACAGTACAGGATAGTTTGAAATTATTCTAGGATTTAGTTCTCTACAGAAACGATAAGCTTGTTTGATGACGAAACCACCAAATGTGAAATGAACTTCATTACTACAGATTGTTTTGTGTTAAAAATTATCACCATGGTCTGACAACCAATTGACAAAAGTTCTGCCTTATAATCTGTTGTAAATGTAAATTTAGTACATTTGTAAGAATACAACAATTCACCAAAGATTCGAAGGATGAATACCTAGTTCCTGAAACGTCGTGATGTTGAAAGAAACCGCAACACTTTCGGCCACATCACCAATATTCTCATTAGAGCGTCCACTTTTTGGTCCACCAAAGATTTTTCCAGTCTTTTTAATTGTTCACTAACCTTTGAATACTTATTCGGACGAATATTTACATGTAACAAATCACGAATTTTACTTATAGAAACGTATTCTCAAAGAAAGGTTACATAACCCGTCCTAATTGTTTGCTTATGCAAACTTATCTCGCTTTATTCATTTCAACCATTTATTTTCTCCATTTGTCACAGATTTATTACGAAGTACGAACCTTGCATCTTTTATTTCATAATAAACTTTTTCTTTTAACCACCATAATAACCGGTATTTTCATATTATATAGTCACTCATTTTTACACTGAGCGTATCAATCCTGCTTCTACCGAATTGAAGCATTTATCTTCTTAAATTTATAGTACATACATTTTCCATTCACTACGTTTGCTATCAGGTTTAGGTTTTGAAACGATCAATTCCACGGTCAGTATGAAGAATAGCAATTTTATTATCCACTTTGAAAATCCGTTCAACACGACTGTTCAATCCGTCAGACATTTTGACATATTCGATTTACATCAAGTTGATCAGAACTCTGTCCAATTTATTATAATACACACTTGTTACTTTATCTAGGAACTTTCTATGAATCATGTATGAGGCCAGATTATTTTAACTCTCGAATCAGTAACCCCCTGAGTTAAAAAAGTTGTCCTTACTCATTATTATATTTAGACCGATAACTTAACTCAATGTTGTGTGTGTGGTTTCGGTTAAAACATTTCTAGATTTCTGCAATACATTTTTATTCTGCTGACGTTGTTTTGAAGTGTGTGAATTTAACCCAGGATTGAACAACGCAAATCTCAACAAACGGCTGGTACTGTAGTTTTGCTCATATCAATTCGAAATCACATAACATCGATCACGACACTCGTGATTTCTGGGAACCATTAATATACATTTTTATAACATAGATCGAATAAGTTAGACTACATGTATATGGGCCAATAACGCAAATCGCAACATACGCCTGGTCTTATTGTGCTCGTAGTTAGTGGACATGATATCACCAACACTCATGTGATTTTATAACGCCACTAGTTCTGGCTTCAATTAATAACCATTACTTTTGGGTGTAATAAGAGTGATATGGTTTAATAAGAGTAAAATGTCATTCAAATGGCCTCCACGACTTCTTATACAGGAACGAATTCGATTAACCCAATTTTCGAGCACTTTTTCCACTAAATCAAGTCGTTTGTATGAATAGCACGTTTAATATTGACTTAAAAAGCTCTAAGAGAGTTTGGTTTATTACTAAAGACCAATGATTTCAAATAACCCCATAAGAAATAGTCTAATGGTGTTAACTCACAAATTCTTGGAAGCCATTCAATATCACAATTTCTTGAAATAATCGAATCTCCAAACTTTTCTCGCAATAATTCAATTGTTACTGATGCTGTGTGGCACGTATCCCCGTCTTGTTGGAACCAAATGTTGTCAAGATCAACTTCTTCCAATTTGGGCCATAAAAACTTGGTTATTATCGATCTATACCGATCTCCATCGACAGTAATGGTGTTACCAGCTTATTTTCGAAAAAAATACAACCGATGATTCCACCATACCAAAAACCACACCAAACTGTCAACTTAAGAGAATGTTTTTCATGAATAATTTGTGGATTTTCTTCGCAACAGAATCGACAGTTTTGTTTATTTACCGCACCACCCACTCAAATGAAAGTGAGCCTCATCGAAGAATATGATTTTCTTCAAAAAATCGTTATCGTTTTCAAGTTTTCTCAAGCTAAAATCAGCAAATTTACGACGTTTACAGTGGCCCAATGGCTTCAGTTCTTGAGTGAAAACATTTTTATACGGATGCAAACACAAATCTTTTCTCAAAATCCGCCAACTTGTATTTTGAGACAGTGCCAATTATTGAGAACGCCTTGGTATCGACAAATTGCTGTCTTCAGCAACACTTGCTTCAACGGCAGCAATATTTGCATTACTTCGAGCGGTTCTTTGTCGTATTGGCACTTGAACATTATGTAAAGAAAATGTACGCTCAAAATTTTCTACAGTTCAACGAATAGCGAGCACACTTGGACGATTATTAAAATGGAAAATAACGCACGAAAATTTGTAATTGGAGAATGATTAATTTGACAATAAAACTTACTAATTTGTAAACGTTGTTCTTGCATATATATATCTCACCATGATGAAATAATAAACATAACTGAATACTAGGAAATGACACAAAATGACAGATCTTGACAATAATACAAATGGCCGAAACGTCACTTAAAAATCATATCATTTCTATTGGAAAACCCGATTCTTGAATCTGCATTTTCAATGGCATGTATAGTGAATATGTACTCACATTTTGATCAAAGATGATAGAAATTAATTCGATCTTTCGTACTTAAGCCAATTTCGAGAGTTCCACCATTATCTATCCAATAGTGAAGAGTTGATCGTTTATTAACTGACTATATAAAAATGCTGTACAATTTGCTTAGAAATATAAGATAATATCCAGTATAAACTTTAATGTAACATGCAATAAGAAGTATATCAGCCTTAAGGCCTATATTCCTTACTACAGGCAGTCAAAGTGAATGTTGCAGCTATATTAGTCACATTAGTGCTCTGCAAGAGCCAATTTGATTGTTGGTAGTCAGAATCCCATAAATTTCGATTTACCTAATTCTGGAGTCCAAATCGATGCAAAAGCTTCATTATTTAATACTTCTGCTGATATTCTATTGTCCTTTGAATTTTAACCACCGTCGTCTATTGCACCAGTAATATTGTAAACATTATCATAACTTAAATGACCGAGAAAATGGCATCATTCGTTTCTATATGTATGTAGATTTTTACATCATGCCAACTATTGCTTACAGCATAAGAGCCACAATTCAAAGAAAGGCATATACGATTTATACATTGAGGTATTTTCTTAAATTGTTTGATGCCATGTTAAATGCTTCATTTTATGAAACATTAATGTATGGCAATAGAAGCCAGATCAAAAAATAACCATGATGTGACAAATTAGAAAATAATATGTGAAAAATAAAATTACACTTTCTATGGAGATGTTGACTCACAAATAACTTACTGTTGTGTGACATCTTAATACCATATTTTAACAGTGTGATATCATTAAAAAGCTTATAAGCTTATATAAACTGCCATTCTCTGAATAAATTATAAACGAATTTTAAAACTATCAATATTTCCAATTTTAGTTATCTTAACAACCGTCAACGGTCATACATATACGTATATCGCACATTTCACAAAAGAAAGTTTAGAATGTTTTTCAAACTCATCAAACATATCAATAAAAACGATACGATATAATCGCAAAACAATTTTATTGTTATCAAGATAGTGAATAAATCTTGCGATTGTAAAGCGACAATATATGCGTTTTTGTTGTTGTAAATACGCCAATATACTTTTAGTTGTTTAAAATAAATTTTCCTTTACCGGATAAACAAAAACAAAATCGCGTTCCAGTTTTTCCAAAATGAAACGAATCATTATGTACGTACACTGATAAAATCTTTTATATATGTATCAAGAAACAATTTTTCGTCTTATCATACTCAAAATCAACGTGTATGTTTCGTATATATACATACTCTTGTACCTACATAAATAATTCTTTAAATTGATTTCGATACATATACCTCTCTCTGTGTACGTTAATTTCTATTTTATCGCCGCGTATGTCTTTAAGAAAAGAACAAAAAAAATCGTAGTAAAAAAACTGACATGCAAAATGTATGTTGCTATTTTGGTTTTACAGAATTTCCTAATTGTCTCTATAAGTACATAATATATGTATGTACATACCTTTTGTATTGTTTGGTCTAGTTTATTTGCCTTAAACGTATCTCTATATAACACAATATTAACTCAACATAACTCTTTTGTGACCCATTTTAAACGAAATGGTGATATCTTGGACATTTTCATCAGGAAGTAATCTTGTTATGTTAGATATGCTTTGGCTTCATTGAGTTCACATTTTTTAAATAAATTCTTTCAGAATATGTAGTTAATCAATGGCACGACACATAAAATTCTGACTAGACACTTTTTATTTGTAAATGATTAAATTAAAAAAGCGAGTAGTGCTAAAATTTCAGTCGATCCCTGAGAAGAAGAATTTTTTAACCAAAAACGGTAAAATATGTGTAATTATTATTTCCCTTAATACAAGTGTGACCATAAAATACTTCAAAAACTGGAAAGACTAGTTAATCTTGATTGGTTTTGAAGTGAATCTTACTTGAAGCTTTGTATAGGATGATGACTCCATTCATTTCATTTGCAACTATCGAACTTTTAAAAGGGTTCACCGTTCTGTGTTCAACTCCAGGTCAATAAGCATTAGTCAGCTATTGTCTCTTCCTTGATCTTAATGTGTCCAGTTTTCCAAAGTAACGCATTTACAAATTGGAAAGATATAAGTAGCACAAAAGTAGTGAACCCTTCTTGAGATTACGCCAGTTAAAAAACGAACATTGGATTTTCAATTTCATATTTTAACTGCCAAATCTCGTTTCTCCAGTATTTTTGAAGATTGATTTCCTTACCAATTGGCAATGTGATAAATTCAGCTATAATTCTGACGGTTTCAATATTTCACCATTAAAAAAAATTGTCACCAAAATTAGACTTCGAATTTCACCAATCGGATTCCACCTTTTGTGATAAATTTGCTACGCCAGCTAAAATAATTAGGGCGTCTGTTCGTCGATAAGTGTAATACATCCAATTTTTGGTGAATAACTTTTAGACGTTGTTTAGAGTTAAACTTTTCAGGATACGTACACCACAAACTATTACATGGCCAAATACTGATTTATGCCGTGCAATCATTACTGCCCCAGGCAAGGTTCAAAAACGACTATTTGGCGAGAAATTTCACCCCATTAATATAAACTCCAATGTATATGAGACACTATATCCCTCCACAGCCCACAGTTGGTTTTCAAAATAATAAAATTGATTCATCGTAATACAAGGTAACAACTAATTATTTGTTTAGAGGTCCAAGTACATACTCCCAACTTTTCCCAAAGTACATATTTCTGACAACTGATCCACACCAGCCATCGAAATCAAATGAGAAAAGCAACCTTTTGCCTGCCGCCTATTTCGTGATTCGAACTTCGGTACCTTCCACTTTATAACTCCCACTTTAACCATTGTGCCATTAAGTCGGTTACCTCAAAAGATTATCAAGTATAAAAAATACTTATAAGACAAGTCCTGGGAGATTACAAAAGTTTTTTAGAATTTAAATGGTTTGATTCCAGAAATCATTTTTCTTGTCTTCGGCAAAGATTTAGCATAGAAATGTACCTACATATAAGCAGCAACACAGTTTGTATCAAAATATATTTAGACGAAATGGAGTTAAGACAGAAATTAATTTTCTTTTATCACAGATTACTGTTGAATAAATTGTAAGGTTAGTATAGCTTACCTCGGGAGTGAGCGCAGTATTACGACAGTAATCATCACCGACCAACTGCAGTCGTTAAAACGAATCCTGGGGCGGACTGAAAAAAGGATTATTTTACCATCTGATGATTGGTGGTGTGAATGAACACATCTATGACCCCCTGTTCGAGTGCAGTACTCATGGGCCAACCCATCTTCGATGTCAGTACTATATAGGCTGGCACGGAGCTTTGCAATGTGCAGCTCTACGTAAATCGGATCTATAGCCGTACGTCCTTGACTTGGTTGTAATGGCGTAAGGTTAGACGAAAATAAGCGACCCACTAAAGAGTGCCTCGATTAAGGCTCAAGGCACTCTTTAGTGGGTCGCTTATTTTCGTCTAACCTTACGCCAGACTGGAAAGACAAAAAACAAACACCTCAATGTTGGAGTGGATTTGCGATTAATGTACGGTTATATATAAAGTCTTCATGGTTTGTTCATAAAACAGATAAACCCTTTACTATTCGAAACGAAGTGCAACATAAAATATCCTGTTTCATCTAGGTAGTTTTTAAACCATTTCTTCTCGACCTTTACTATATTCAAAGTAACCACTCGAACGTTGATGCTTAATAAAATACGTATCACAATTCGGCGTTCCAATTGACACAAAGACTGATCAAGGAACACAATATTTGAGTCCAAATTATTTGCTGAGTTAAAGAAAATACTTGGCTCTCATCGTATACGGGCGACAGCCTATCACTCGCAGGCTAATGGCATGGTTGAACGATTTCACCGCCAACTTAAAGCTTCTCTCAAGGCTAGAGGAGTTCCGAACTTCCAATCGTTTTACTTGGTATACGAGCAACGGTTAAATAAGATCTAAAGTGCTCACTACCTGAGATGGTCTACGGTTAGGCAATCAAACTGCCAGGTGAGTTCTTTGTTGAAAATCCACTTCCGTCATTGCCAACAACTGACAAAGTCATAGATGAACTCCGTTCCACCATGCAAAATCTCATCCCAATATCAACTATAGACAAACGAGTTTTTGTTTCAAAATCGCTCGAAAATTGCGATTATGTCTTTGTAAGGGTTAATAGAGCTTGAACTGGGTTGCGCAAACGTTACAATGTCGCAAATAAAGGCAAACATCAATCTGGTACGATCGACAGATTGAAACCGGTATTGGGAATTCATAATTTCAATGATCAAATATGAGCAACGAAATGATATAAATCTGGTTTGCGGTATAACATATTTGATATTCGCGGGCTCTATCTCCGAAGGGGATTCTGTAGTAGCCAAACTTCCTTCCTACTAAATGATAGTCATACTGCTCCAAATATTAATTGCAACTCTCCACAAACACATTACTCCCCCGAAAGTGAATTCCTCTCCCCCCTCGGTTTGATTATGATTAATAATGCCGTAATGCGTTGGGGTGGGCCTGTAATTCGCCCGCTTAGTGATTAGGCTTGTTGCGTCTTGAAACGAACTTCCTGGAAATATCTGTGCCTTGGGAGAGCCGAAACGGACTACCACGTATTGTGAGAAAAGGCAGAAAGTTCTTGTAATCCACTAGGCCGGTCAATCTGATGATGATAACGCCATTGAATGATTGTGTGATCGAAAAAACCAAATTTATCTCATTTCATACGCTATCGGACTTGATGTTCTTACTGTGCGACTCGTCTATATACGTTCAGTCGTGACTCGACAGTACTAGTTATAATAATAAACTCGAAATATCGATTTTATTGATTGCTTGTGACGTGGGTTAATTTGCGACTTTATTTGAGTTTTTGAGTACATTGTTGAACAGAGATTTTCTTTATTGAAAATAATTTTTAATCAAGTACATCTTGACCATTATTATCTATAGCCTTTGCCATTTTCGGGTAGCTTCATAATTCCATCGATGCATACCTTCTGTGCGGTTTATTGTCGAAAAAATTAACAATGTGGTTTTCACCGGCGCTTTGGTTTGCCATTTTTTTATCATCAACAGAGTTGCAAGGTCCGGACTATACGGTGGATGCGTCAAATCTTCCCCACCAAGTTCCATCAATTTGTTTCGAGTCATCTAAGATGTGTGTGGCCGCGCATTGTCATATGATGGAACACAACTTCCCTTCTCTTTTCGAATTCTGATCGCTCTTTCTCGATTGCTTCGTTTAAACGGTCGAGCTTTTCAATCTATAAATATAGGGACACAAATCGATCGCTCAACTATCTTGAGGGAATCTCCGTGCACTCCAGGTGCACTGCGGCGTTGACGCCATTGACATCGCAGGATTTACAACTATAACTTTATTATCAGTTTTAATTCCTGTTCTATTTATATGGATACTCTCATGAAAGTATCTAAATAACTCGAGACAAATTCTGCTTTACACCTCATAGCAATATGTACTGAAATAGTTCGTTATGGTTGTTAGTCATCATAAATTCCAATGTTTGCTACAATGACTACATAAATAGTTTTTATAAACTACAAGTATAAATTAGATTCTCGACATACCTTTGTATCTTGATTTGTTACATAAATCACCTTATCAATAGCAAAACAACATATATCGTTATAGCTAATCCCGATACACACAAGCGAAGTAAATTTATAGAAAATGTTAAAAAAGAAAATGCATTTTACTTGTTTACACTTTACACCACCAAGGTACTTTGGTACATGTTATTTATAAGCCCGTATGTGCTGTTTTCGAATAACGATATACCATTTCCATTCTGATCACGTGTCTTATATATGGTTTTCCTATATTAAGATTGGCCGAACCTAAAATCAAACACATGATATTTATTAAGGTACAATACTGGGATGAAGAAAATAAATATAACTGCAAACGGGTTTGGCAGTTTGGCATTACACATATAATGTTTGTGTAGAATATTCTTTTCCTTATGGCTGTACGTTGAATGAATTCCTAATTGCTATTTATTTCTCGACTTACAGACAAGTCTACGTTTGGTTTTTTTTTCAATTAAGAGGAAAATACATTGTTACCAAGAATATTGTAGAAAGGGTAATGAATTCAATATATTGGGATGATAAGTTATTAAATGGCGCTTAAGACGAATGGGTTATGTAATGTACAGACGTATAAGTTTTCAACTTTCACCATAACCATCGAATGGGCCTTTAAAATAAATACGATTTTAATGATAGACGTTTATCCAACAGTGATGCTAATAGATACGACGATTGTTATAATCGTAACATCATTCACTTTATAATTGAGGAAATCTTATGGACATTCAAATTTTAATAAGAAATAGTTTTATCATGTGTTAGCTGCTGTCAAATCGTGTATTGCACAATATGTCACAAATATATTCTCTAAGTGGTGAATTCTGCGGCTAATCCCATGAAAGTAAGAAAGTTGCTAACGATAAAATTTATATTGTCAATCTATATGTTTAAATCTCAAATCTCTTCTTAAAGAAACTATAAATGAATCAGCCAACAGATTCCTATAGTAAGCTGCTGTGGTAAAATGTGAAAACGTTTGATTATATACTGTGGAAGACGATAAAAGACTGAAAAAAATAAATGATGGAATCTGGCCTAGAAGTCCCACAGACAAGTTTAACTTGTTTGTCGATCATCGCCCTAAATATGACAAAAGCAAACTGCCAATGATATGATCAGTGGCAATTTACAATATACGAGAAGATGCCAAATATTTCAGATATTGTCATGACATACTAAGGTCTTATTTACCTTCTTCTCGTCGACATTTATGGTAAACAAATGGCGGCGATTACTACCACCCGACTATCAGTCATATCTCAGTGGAAATGTCTTCAGACCGGACACTCGATGATGGTTAGATCGTTAATGAAGGAACTGACGAATCTAAACTACGGTACACCATACTTCGAGAAAAGGTTCCGAACTTCCTGCCCCTCAAGGAAATCGAAGAACCTCCAACTTATACGGTAAAGTAGGAGCTGGAGTCTTCTGTGATAAATTGGAAGTAGATATATTAGTTCATCTCCTTGATCACTGAAGCGTGTTCCATGCAAAGGTATTAAGGAGGTCCTGAATTGGTTGAGACTTAATTTGGTATCCTCGACTGATATTGCAATCTATGTAGACAGTCAGGTAGCAATCAAGTCGCTGGATTCTGTTTCTCTCACGCCTAAATTGGCGTTGGGTTGTCATTTGTCTCTGAATGAGATGAGTAAGCATTTCAACATTCAGATAGTCTGGGTCCCCGGCTAATCGCACGTCATGGGAATTGCAGGGCGGACGAACTAGCGAAGCATAGTACAACGCTCCAACTGATACCAGTAATGGCGATTTGGGGAGGTGGTAGCCTCAGCGGATGAAAGGTGGACGAATACTCTTTCATGTAGTGTAGCAAGGCAAGTCTGGTCAAAGCTAGACTTGAAACGCCCAAAGACTACTTGGAGAATATGCGAGGAGGCTAGGTCTAGAAGCTTATGACTTTTGCAGAAGCTGTATGAACGAGGAGTAGGAAGAGAAGAAAGTCCACCTTCTATGCTCATACCGGGCTTTGGCACACAAAAAACATAAATATTTGGGAAAGTTTTTAATGGACTGCCTCGCTCTACATTATAGTAACTCAAACTGTTTCTTATAAGGGTAATAGGGAAGTAAGATCCTGTGTTATTACAACGGACCGACGTCGGTCAAAGTATCCTGTAGCAGCTACTCAACTTAACCTAATCTTTAAGGTCTTATTTATCATGCAAAGATTTTTAAATGAACATTCTTGCCAACTTTTCAGAATCCACTGAAACTTCAGGATGACTAATACGGTTCGTAACTATGATATGCAAACAGAGTATCAAGTTTTATCACATAAATTAACCATTGACAGACAATTTAACAGTCACATTTCTCAATGATCAACGGTCTTATAAAGCTATTCATCATCATATATTTTCTGTCACCATTGAGTCATTTTGCTACAAATTATCTATCTAATATGCAAATGTATTGTATATACGATATGATGTCATAGATATTGTGTCACGATTGCCTTCAATTCCAACATATTGAAAAATAAAAGGTAACTACATGTCACACTAAATAAAAATTATCTATTTAAATAGTTTACATAAACAGGTGATTATCGGCTGGTGAGTGGTGTCGTTTATATATAGCTCACTCAATAATACTCAAATCTCGAAAGAGGCAAAAGGCAAATGAACACATCTAGTACCGTCTGTAGAAGTACAAATTTTATTAGAAAACCCATCTTCCATGACAGTACTATTGGCTGACATAGAGCAATGCAATGTGCAAACGTTTCTATATACATAAAGAGAACTTATAATGCCGTACGTCC
Organism: Tipula lateralis; assembly: GCA_963932295.1. Classification (NCBI taxonomy): domain Eukaryota; kingdom Metazoa; phylum Arthropoda; class Insecta; order Diptera; family Tipulidae; genus Tipula; species Tipula lateralis. Next base: position 32,446,444 of record OZ010738.1, on the reverse strand, counting down.
TCGACTTGGCTGTAGTATGATGTAAATATGCAAACCTCGAAAGATTGTAAAAATATAAAAAAACAAACAAGACGTTAATCGATTGTTTGTTTGGTCATAAGTTCAACATATGTTTGTACCTCCAACCTATATGGACATACGTCCACGATTGTAGTTTCAGCTGATTACGGTACCATAAATTTTCATCACTACCATTAGAAAAATCATTTAGAGTGTCTCTCTCCTAGAGAAAAAACATCGAATTGATTGATTCGTCGATTTGCCTCTTTCAAAAACGCCAGCTTAAGTACTGCAAACTATTTAATAGATTTAATCTATCCTCACTTCAGTTTTCAAAACCTTCGAAGTGATCTAAAGTAATCAGATTATTTGAATGTTAAAATTTCCCCCATCGTGTTAAAAGAGAAGTTATATACCAACTGGCTGATCCCAATCGACTGCCCACATAAATGCAATATCCAATGTGAATGAATTGCTATCATTCACATTGGATGCAAGTTAATAATGCCTCAGTGTTAATTGGTACGGCACATAACTGGCCGCATATCATCAGACACTTTAGTGTCGAAACACATATTTGAGAAATTATTTTATGTTATTATTATCGAAAAGCACAAATAGGACTTACAGCCCATTCATCCTACTTCTCCGGTAACGATATACTCATCGTTGGAATCTGACTGGTGCCGGGTTGTACATGCTTAATCCTGAGCTGAAATTAACTATCCTCTTTGGTACAAACGGTACTGTTATTATGTTGGGAATTGATTAAATGAAGAGCTGCACTCGAAACAAAAAATAAGAGATCTTCGTATCTGCATCCTTACTAACATACAGACTCCTTTAAAGGCGATTCACTCCAATTCTATTTCATCAAAACTTGTTTTGAGGACCGTAATTGTCTTAAATCGACTAGGCTGTCTGAATGAAGTCTACTCTAGGGGTGACATTATTATCTCTAAAGAAAGATATCACCAGAAGAGATAGACAAACCTTTTGTCGCCTTTCCAAAACCTTCCTTGAAACAATAAATCAGGACATATTTGAATGAAATTTACGAACAGTGTGGGGGAAGAGAAGGAGAAACTGTTTAGCATTTCCTATTTGAAGAACAAACAGATTTCGGGACTGAAAGTGTACGTCTGATGTGTCACAATCGCCCAATTAGGCCTGAGTGATGGAGACATAATTAGTACGGGCATCAATGAGCATATCTAGCTTAGTGGCATCAATAAAAAATTGCACAGTCTCTATCAATACAATAAATACTATATAGTTAATTAGGCCAACAGAAGAGAGTAAGACATGAAATTGTACCTATAGTAATATTAAATGATATAATATAGACCGGATATCGCATCGAAAGAGAATTTTTTGTTGCTTTGTCACATGAGAGATGTACCCATTATCTGCAAAACCTCTAGGCAATAAATATCAAGTAGTACTTCAACCGACTGTAACGAACCATTATCTAATAAATTTAAACTATTAAATATCATGATAGAATAATGATGGAATGATAGGCGTATGACTTTAACTACCATGATACTAAAAATGTCGTGATAGAAACACATTGTTGGGATGATATTTAAAAATGTCGTGATACACATTTTTTTCGGCATGATATTGAATAATTTTTTATGTTTTTTGCCATCGGATTTTCTTGGAAAATTTTATGAGCTAACTAAAATCATATTAGAGAAATTTAAGATAATGAGGTTTAAATACTGATCAACATCGACTATAAGAAGAACGAAAGGAATTTGTATAATTTTCGTAGTACGAGGTAATATCAATGTAGCCTGTATATTTTTGTCTCTACTATCTGTCAGGCCCAACGTCGTTCCATTGCTTTGCAGTGCCCGTTGAAAATCTTATCTAACGTCGAAACCAAATCAACCATATGTTCTAACCTTAATATTAGAAAAAAATTACTGATAACCTTATATCCAACTGCAACAGTTTTAGCCTTAAACGGCTTTTACTGCGTGTCAACTGAGACCTTACCAACCAGTTTTAACAATTGGTGCACAGTGTAAGTGGTCAGCCCAACGAATGTTTTTTTTACACACAATCGCTTTTTATATCACCCGGTGCATGTTGATTGGTCAACGGCGAGAATCGAACTCCAGACCCCGGATTGATGAGAAAGTCTCTTAACCATTAAGCTACAACTGGCTGCATGTAGACTACTGTGTGTTTTAACTTCTGTGCTATTATGTATCAGTAAGAGATTATTATATGTTTGGAATAGAACTTAGTAACGTAACATCCGCGGTTAAGAATTTATGGATGTCAAATTTGGAACAGGTTGTTGTAAAAATATTTAAATGTCGCGACTCAAAGACAAATTAGAAAAGCTGTAGTTGCCGAAGTTCTTTTGATCAAATGTATCTAATGAACATCTCACAATAATTTTTCTAATTTTGTACAACGAAAGCGTACAATTTCGGTCAATTAAGATGCAACCGTATTCAATAATTCAATTCAATTCAGTTTAACACCAAATTATACATAGTATATTGCACCATAAAATTTTCATTAATTATTACTAAATTCTATATTATTTTTATTTCTCATTGCAGGTAAGCAATAACATAAGATTTTATTACAAACATGTATATGCGGTAATTTAAGGTAGGTTATACGGTTTAAAATTTATAAAACGTCGGAAATGGCCACATATTAATGCACTTCACTATATACATACATATATTACATTTGATTGTGGATTATGTAAGACAAAACACCCGACCAAATAAATCGCGTATATATAAATCTTATATACCAACGTATTCGCATAATATTTTTGCAATAAAAAAAATATTTTATATTTTATTGCTTGCGAGCGAGATGTGAAGAGAATATATATATGTACAATTGAAAAAACTACTTTTTTCCCGCGAACCACTTGACTTGGTGCGCGGCACAAACATATAATTTAATTTAAAAAACGATTTTTAAATTGTATGCATGTAGATAAATAAATAAATAAATCAATAAAATTCAATTAATTAATTTTAATTTTGAAAAGCTTTGCATACGATGTAAATCGCTTGTACACTTGTACATACACGAGATGCGGATGAATATGTTTCTGTATATTAATGATTTATTATGCTATAATTAGCGTGAATTCTATAAATTTTAAGAAATTGTGGATCGTCGACGGAAGTAATTTTTAAATTTTTTTATTTGTGTTTCGTTTTTTATCTTAAAGACAAACATATATATATATATATATATATATATATATATATATATATATATATATATATATATATATATATATATATATATAAGATGCTGCGGTGTAGTAAGTGCACCATAATTATGCATTTTAAGATACATTGGGAGCTATAAACTCAATGATTTATTGTATTAAGTTATTTGGTTCAAGAAAGGGTCTTAGCCAAATAGTTATATAGATTAACGCATGACATTTAGAATTAAACGTATATTTTGACGGAAATGTGTGAAAGCTTATAAACAAATTATATATTATAGAAAGATATATAATTTATTTTAAATTGCATGCCCAATTTTTTATGGTTGCAGTATATTGTGTGAGAATGTCAGCCAAGGTTACAATTATATGTGATTTTATGAACAGGAAGTAATAGTTTCTCTAATATGAACTAATTAGCTTAAATAGAAAGCTTAATAGATGGTATTTCGGGGTTTTCCCTTCCACGTGTGGCATGTGAAGAAATTATCCTCTTCGTAATGCCTAATAAGTGACCCTTTCAACAATCTGTAGGGTACTTTGTATAATTCACAAGTAGTCGCTGTTTTTAAAAGCAATAATAACACTACAAGTCTTGCCAACGGAATAAATCATATTACTACTCGAATGGTATGTTTCATAATGTTCGTTTAAGTCAATATACCAAATGTAATGGAAGGTTGTTCAAAAAATGAGTTGCTTTAAATATTACTGGCCGAAATATAGACAAAACACTGATGATAGTTTTCAAGCATACAGTCAAGAAATAAAACCAACATAGTGATTGCGTGTGTATCAATCATAAAAATTTAGAAAATAATATATGACGATAAGTGGAGGTGGTGGTGAAAAGCTCATTCAAACATGAAGCGTACTATAAGATAAACAAAATTGTTTTGTTTAACTATACTTTGGAGGCAATGCATTGGTATACAATGCACTATATTATGTATGTACTCTTGCAACCAGTATTTACCCAAGCTATACAATCGTTTGAAAATTCGATACGCCACATGGATTATACTTCAGAACTCGACTATCTATTTGTATAATTTTTCTGTAATCCAATGAAGTTCATCTTGCCAATGTTGACTCATATTTCGCTGTAGGATATTTAACCAATGAAAGTTTTGGAGTATTTGATCAAACTCAGAACATTCTAATGGAAATGATCACTCACACTAACCATGGGTAGATTCATTCAATACTTCTAAGCACAGTTAAAACTAAAATTAAATTTCATAAAATTTAAATTTTCTCACTTACTTCACGGCACAGTTATCCCGGAGATGCCAAACTGCACTTAAAACAGTTAGTCATACCGTATAAAATGGGCAGATTTAACCAGGGTTATAAAGATACAAAATATAGTTGAATTTATGTCATAAATCCAAAAAGCATAGTAGACCTCATATATAAAGGGACAGTAACACCCAGAAGACCAAGTTTCTAAAGTATTATATAATTACAACTCAGGACATCATTTTTACCAACACTACAAATAAATACTTCACTGTCAGCACAACTTTACAACATAAAACGTCCTCCCAAAATGAAACTTTCACTTCTTTAGAGCTTCAAATAACTAATGACTAGAACAAGAATGAACTAACAATCTTAACTTCTATATAACTAACCACGACATTCATCACTGCATAAATGTACATATATCTGTGATCTCCAGGTACGGTAAAAAACTGTTGGGATGACTGATATTACGTTTCGAAGATACATTTTTCTTAACCTAAAATCAGATGCTGTAATTTGTAGTACATAAATGCATATATTTGGCAATGTAACCCACAATTTAGCAACAATGTCTTTTTATTTCCTTTGATACAAAGATCCATTTAGTTTTAACTTATTGCATAACATACATTTTCTACATCGAAACCAGAAAATGTATCAAGGCTATTTAATAAGATGGAGGACAATACTCAATCGTGAGAATAAAAACTAAGTTGATATAAACAGCCACATTATATAAAACGAAATCTAGCTTACACCAACTTAATAACAGAATAGTTGGCCGCTTCAATTTGGATTCACCAAGATAGGAGTGGTATAACGATGACCACGTATTGAATTAGAACAGTTTAAGACAGAATATCATTGGAAGCACTAACGGATATTTTCTTTGCAGACCATCGATCAAATCAGTAAAGTAAAATCATCTGATCGTGTAGTACCTTACGACAAATTTACTGGTGATAATTGCGAGAGATCCCGATCTAAATCCGCTAAAAACATTCATTGTAAGATCATATTAAAATTTATAATCCTGTTTATTTATTTATATTGTATCAATTGAATATATTATGCTCCTTAACATTGTACGTTGAAAATGATGTAACCGCGTCTTCCCATTAGCCAAAAGGCGCTCTCTGATAAAAACATTTTCATAACATTTACGCAGTCACATTGTGTTACTTCACCAATTTAATTTCGAACCCCACTTTGACATTAATCAAGCATCAAAGGATTAGCTGTGTATAATGTGACACCGTCTAGTTGAAATCATATGCTCTGTAAGCCCCATTGATCCAATATGAGCACAAAAAGGTTTTCCAATATATTCCGATAGTGGTCACTATAGTGACTGTTACAATATTGTCTCTAGCATCTTATAAGAAATATGATCCAATGATGCCACTGACCTACATGTAAATGCGGGCGTTTATAATTACTCTATGAGGGTGTAGTGGCTTTTGCTATATCAATTGAAGGCTTTCTCTTTTTCAATAGTGGTCATTCTGTGGCCAAAAATAGTGACCATCTATAACGAAATCTGAAATTCGAGCACTCCAATTTCGTCGCCGTTCACGGTCATTTTCAAGCAACTACATATACCCGTATTAAATACGGGTAAACATATAAAGAATCCTTGTGCAAGTTTTGTCCATGAAGGTCGATTCGCGAGGACGGAAACTTTTACCCTAGCTAATTTGACCTAACCAAAACCAATAAAAATAATCATAGAACAAAACAAAACTTCGCTTTTTACCCGTGGTTGAGGTTAAAAAATAGTTATCTTTGAGCAAAATATCCGGGAAGCATGCTATATTTTTTCAATTATTTATAAAAAAATTTTAAATTAAGCAATAATTGTAGCAACAATTGTGACCAAAACTTTCAAATATTGAAATCTTTGGTCAAAATAGTCTTATACTATAGACACATATCTGGTTTCGTAACTACAGTTTCGAGTTAACCATGATTACGTTGTAATGTGCACTGCTAACCAAGGTTTGCAACTTGGTTTCGGAATGAGCCATTTTTTCTCATCCCATGGCATTTTTGTGATGACAGTGCCAATTTATACAGTTATTGAATACTTTAAATATTGTTTTTTTTATGTATTTGTTGATTTTTTTATAAAAATTAAAGTTTTCAAAAATAAAATAAATTAATACAGAATTTGATTAAATTAATACATTAACGGAAAATAAAACTAAAAATAGAAATAGGAAAATTTGGGTGAAGGGCGAAATACAAATATTTTTAAATCACACAGTTAACGTAAGAATTGCAATGAATTATGATAAACTGTCAAATGAAATGAGAACTGTAATGTGTCATGTATTTTCATTTCGCAAATCATAGTTTCATAATCATGGTTACGAAACCAGGTATGTGTCTTTGGTATAAATGCAAATTGAAATTGAATTAAATAAAAAAATGACGAGTTTCATTTTTGAGCTATAATCTATGTTTCTAACTTCACAGTTTTAATACAAATAGCTAGGGTAAAAATGTCCATCCTCGCGAATCTACCTTGAAAGGTATTCGGACATTCAGCAATTTATATTTGCCACGCCTTTACTACATCACCATACTAAATGTACATGATAATTCATTAAACACTGAATAGTTGTTACGAGCATTTAACGCAATTCGCGTGGTTTCTTTAATGGAGTCACCAAATTGGTAGGTGCTTGAATATTTAGGAATACCAAACAAATATGTACATCTGTGTAAAACGACAGTGACACAGTCACAATGTTGTGCTAAAATTGAGACCAGGCTATCGAGTACTTTTGCAATTACTTCTGGTGTTCGACAAGGACGTGTGCTGTCCCCGATAATTTTTAATCTCATGTTGGAATACATCCTTCTAATGTGGAATAGCACCTTAAGACAATATCTTATTCCGACAATCGAATCAACTTTTTGGATTTAATGGCAACAGTGTGAAGACAATTGATTCACTATAACAGTGTTCAGCTTCCATTGATCTCAAAATTAACGAGTTTAAAGCCAAAAATCTGATCTCTGGTTTTCGTGACCAAGACGCACGCAATTGATTTCAGTAGTGACAATCATACGTTTGAAGAAGTAATGAGATTCAAATAGTTTGGATCTCATTACTTACTAGAATAGTGTGAGAGAGGATTCGCCTTGCCGTTGGCAATCGGGCTTTATATCCACTACGTCCAGTTCTGAAATCAAAATATCTTGCAAATACGGATAATCTGAAACTGCACAGAGTGTTAATCAAACCCATGGATGTGAATAGTTGGACCTTTATGGCACATACCGAGTTCTTTTTAATCACGAGATCAGGAATTTAATGCATAAATTCTTAAGATCGTGCTGGAAATCAAAGGAGAACACCTAGTTCGCTGGCTCGGTCAAGTTCTACGTCTGATTCGAACCGGATGATACAGGGATCTTTGAAGTGAGAGCCGCCTTCCGGTAGTATGAACAGTATGAAGAGCTGACTCGTGAACGAAACCGATGGAATCAGATTGTTGACACGGTACGGGCTAACAGCCGTAAAAAACAACAAGTTAAGAGTTCTTGTATGTGGACTGGAGACCAACTATTTGCTGTTAACGAACTCACATTAACATGATGACTAATTTACTGTCTAGCCATTTACTGTCAACATAATATAATAATGAATGTTGAAATTTACACGCTTCAATGTTAAATTTAATTTACCATTCACCCAAGCTTCATTATTTTATGCATCAAACTGTTTTCAACTTATTTTATTATTAATTTCTTATCAGCTATGTATACGTCAAATGTAACAATAAGCGTTTCTTGGTAATTTCTTAATGGTTATAACACCACACGAACGTGTATATGTCTATAAATAAAAGTTCCGAATCGAATCGATACAACATAATTTTCACGCATAAATAAATTTCAAGGAAATAACAATATTAATAAATAAAATCAAAAACATTAAATTAACAATATTAATCGAAGCAATACGGGTCATAATATTGTGTACAGAAAATCAATTAAAGTCACCAACAACAACAACAAAAAATTAATTTCCATTGAATTTCTAACACCTTATCTTGTTTCACAGTCGCGCGATATTTACATAAAACGAAAAAATTATAAAATATAAATTATTATTGATAAACTAGCAACAACAACTCGTATTTATAAAACTGTTATATTGATTTCCTTATTGCATTTTCCAGTCATACAAAATATGAAAACTGCATCATGAATAATTTAACAATGGAGCTTTTTGATATCCTCGAGGCTTTTTTCTTTAAAACTTTGTTCGCATAAAAAAACATAATCACTATGGATTATGAAATTGATAATCATATAGTTAATCAAATTTACTATTAAACTATTAGATTTTATTACGGTCGCGTATATAATCGAATCGCGCCGCATAATAAATTGTATTATAACAAATCACAGTTTAATCGCATACAAGAGATCGCACCACGATTAAAGCACATAATTAATAAATAAATTGATTAATGAGTGAAAATGTTTATTGAATAATCGAAGAATTGGTTAATGCCCCATTGTCATGCCAATTAAATAGAAAAAAAACGAAACACACGACTATATCAGTGAAAAATCTATACAAATTTTCACTTTTACTTTTCATGTACCATGCAATGTAGTTTTTCTTCTTCGATTTCTCATATAAAACACACATTATAAATCGATGAGCACACGTATGTGATAACAATTAGCTACATATACAGGGTGTCCCGAAAGTGACTGACACGAATGGTACGGTTGGATTCTTTGATCAAAGAGAAGACGACTTTACTTTCACCACTTGGCAGTGTGAAGCCTCCGTTATCAAGTTATGGGTGTACCTTGTATTAAAACTAATCAATATCTCGAGAAATAACCGTTTGTTTAACGTAAGGCTCATATCATTAAAAATGTAATTATCTAATTTTCTTTTAAATAAAGTATAAGAGTCATGAAAAGTATTTGAAATTTAAACACAACTTTTAGAGTTAACATTTTCTTAAGAAAATTTTTTGTTTCCGTATCATTTATCTTTTCACAATAGTCTACGACGTAAATATTTTTTCTTGAAAGCATAGCTTGTAAGCTTTCAGAAAAGCTAACTATATATGTGTGATATTTGCAAAATTATTTTATCTTAATTTTGAGTATAAAATATTTGAATTTTCTTTATTAGACCAAAGCCATCTTTATTAATAAAGCCTTAATGAATGCTCTGTTTTTGAAGTCAAACTTCTTTACGCACGTTTAACTTGGGGATTAAACTAGTGAATGCGTGAAAAAACATTCAGTGTAGTTTTTTATGAATATCTACCATTACCTAGCGCTAGATGGTAGCACAAACACAATAGTTTTTTGTTTTTTAGAAATTTCGATCTGTCAAACGTCAGCTGTTAAAATTTCACCCAAATTCATCGATTAATTTATTTGTTGTAGTCGTTTGAAGTAAGCAACTTTTGTGTTTCTTGAAAAATGCAACAAAACGTATTTCGTGTCGTGATTAAATACTATTATTTCAAAGGGAAAACGATGAAAGAGACGAAAAAAAAGCTTGATAAACATTACGGTGACTCTGCTCCGTCAGATTACATGGTAAAATATTGGATTGCTGAATTTGAACGCCGCCGAAGAAGCACTGCAACAATACCATATACAGGAAGGCCAAATGAGGTGGTTACTGAAGAAAATATCAAGAAAATCCTTGATATCGTTATGAATGATCGCCGCGGGTCAAGTTGCGCGAGATTGTTTAAATGGTAAACATATCATATGAACGTGTGTTCAACATTTTGCATGAATATTTGCACATGAAAAAGCTATCGGCAAGATGGGTGCCGCGTTTGCTCAGTGTCGAACAAAAACGAGTTCGACAGACCACTTCACAGCGGTGTTTGAACATGATAAAGCGTAATCCTGTTGATTTTTGTCGTCGATTAATTACTGTTGATGAAACGTGGGTCCACCACTACACACCTAAAACCAAAAATCAAGGGTGGAAGCTGTTAGACGTGAAATGTCCTGTGCCAGTGAAATCGGCTGGCATGGTAATGGCCACTATATTTTGGGATGCACACGGAATATTGCTCATCGATTATCTTGAAAAAAGATCCACAACCACAGGAAAGTATTATCGTGCATTATTAGATCAATTGGTTGATGCAATCAAGGAAAAACGACCATATTTAAAGAAGAAAAATGTGCTCTTTCTTCAAGACAACGCACTGGTTCACACAGCATTAGATACGATGCTAAAATTGCGTGAAATACACTTCGCATCGGTTGATCATCCACCTTCTAGTCCATATTTAGCTCCTATTGACATTTTCTTGTTTCCAAACTTGAAAAAATGGCTCGCAGGACAAAGATTCATCTCAAACGAAGAAGTGATTACCGAAACTAACGCATATTTTGAGGAGTTCCCGAAATCGTATTATTCAGATGGTATAAAAAAGTTGGAATATCGTCTTACTAGGTGTGTCGAAGTAAAAGGAGACTTTGTTGAGAAATAAATGGTTTTTGGCAAAAAACAAATTTGTTTTCCTACTTAGGTAGCTTCATTTTTAATCCGCCCTCCTATATGTTGCTCTATCACGAGCTATCAGTATTGAAGGACTGACATAGTGCCAAAATATGGTTACAATATTTGGTAAACACGCCTCTTTATACTCACTACAATATCACAAATAATCGTAAAGATATTGCCATCGAGGAGAGTCTTACAGCTCAGCAACATAGAACATTTAAAGAAAACATTAGAGCTACACCATTCATGATAGCTTCCCGTGAATTGCGTCGTACTCATCGTTGAGCAAAGACTTCGTACAATTTGTTGTATATCGCTGTAAAGATTATGAGACTGCGTATTCGAGACTATTTGACTGTGGCATTTAAGCATATTGGCCCTAATATCAACATAACAAGAAATAAATCCGAAGAGTACATCAACAATTGTATTGAATCAAATCTTGCTTTCCAACGTTCAATACCAAATTCAACTTGGTATTGGGTACAAAGAATAAAAGATCTTTTCGCGATGATTCGACAGAAAGGCAGACCAACAGCTTTCATGACACTTAGCGCCAATGAAATAGAATGGACGAATCTGATACATTTGTTGTATAAATTGGCGAACAATGAAGTGGGCATTTCAGAGTGTGTTGTGTCGGAACTAACTTTCATTGGAAAAAGTACACTTGTCAATGAAGATGCTGTGACTTGCGCCATCTTTTTTACTAAATTGGTTAATGTATTGCTCACAATATTACAATTGAAAGAATGTAGTCCTCTTGGTCGCTAAAGTGTTGCTGAATACTTTAAACCAATTCCAGCATCGCAGAAGTCCACATGCTCATATATTGCTGTGGCTTGAAAATACTTATATATATATATATATATATATATATATATATATATATATATTGTTTTTTTTAATAGGAATGATATAGTTTTTAAGTGACGTTTCGGCCATTTGTAATATGTAATGATCTGACATTTTTGTTTCTTTATCATTTATTTTTTAACAATTAGTCTACGACGGTAAATATTTTTTCTTGAAAACATTTTAATTTTCTTTAATAGACTAAAGCCATCTTTGTTAATAAAGCCTTAAAGAGTACTCAGTTTTTGAAATGAGTTTTATTTAGTGTATCAATAATGTACGTTTTATCAAGAAACTCATACGAAACGTATAAATTTGTTTTTAAGTTTTTTGACAATTTCAAATTAGAGCTTTTAAAATTTTATTTGATAAAATGGCAATAAGATCGAAACATTCATCACATTTTCCAAATCAAAATAAATCACGATCACAATTAATTATAAATTAATTTATATTTTTATAAATTTTGTGCTAAGAATTCATGTTTAATCTAAAAGTGATTAAACTTGAATCCTTACATCTCCAGTGAATATGCTGATATGGTATGTGTTTTATACGAAGCCAATAAAGCTCGGACACTTCCTCCACGGATATATCGAGATCGATACCCTAATCACAGGTTGCCATTCGTTAACACGTTTATTTATGCAGATCGGAATTTGCGAGAGTACTGCTATTTTTTAACTAATCTGAGGTATGTGCTAGGAAGTACAGCAACATCGCAAATCCAACGAATAGTGTTAGGAAATTGCAACAAAAGCCGAAATCTGTAGTTCATAGGCAAATTCAAAATGAAAACCTCCATCCATATCATTACCAACATAAATTCGCCGTTGATGATTGGTGTGGCATATTTGGCGATGAATTACAATAGGACCGATAATACTTCTAGACAGATTAGATGGTCCAAAATATTTAAATTTTCTACAAAACCAATTTGTAGAACTCTTGGAAGAAGTTCTGTTGATTAATCTGCGATCTATGTGATCTATGCATGATGGTGCTCCACCACATTTTGCTAGAAAAGTTCAATCACATTTAAATAATTTTTTAGTGGAATAGACGCGGGGAAGCAATACATTGGCCGGCAAAAACAACCAAATCTAAATCGATTAGATTTTTGAGAATCTCCTGCTATTCCACATAAAGAAATCTTAATTGCTCAAATATTTGAAGCTTGTAAGGAAATCAAACGAGATAAAAACGTTTTCGTATGAGTTTGTAATTCGTTACATTAGGTAGACGAAGAGGTCGCTGTCGATGACGATGGCTCCACGGCGTAGAGTGATCTGGCATCTTCTTATTGCCTGCAACTGTATGAAAAGCTGGCTCGTGATCGAAACTCATGGGGCCAGATCTTGACAAATCCACTGTTGGCCCGTTGACACGGTACGGGCCAACAGTGTTACAGGCCATATTGTTACGTTACATTTATCGAGGTTATTTATCGAGATATTGATTTAAACGGAGGCTTCACAGTGCAAAGTGGTAAAATTAAAGTCGTCTTCGCGTTTGATCAAGGAATCCAACCGTACCATTCGTGTCAGTCACTTTCGGGACACCCTGTATATACAATACGAGATGAACCGTATTTAAGTAGGAAGTTAATAATTTGTTTTCTATCATTTGCACATTAATTTTCTTAATGTCAAGAACAAATCCGAAATAGACAGCAAACAAATAAACTCATTTTCCTCGACTTTCGAATGAAATATATAGTGTTCGAAGGAAATTACAAACGGAAATGATTTTTTACGAGTATATTAAACAAACGAAATACAAATAATAATTTCCACAAACAAGACGACACTCTCAACACATCGCACTTATATATACATAAAAGAGAAGTGTCGCACGATCACTTTTACTTTGTCGTCGTTATAGGCGCTTCAAAACAATGTAAACGATGACAGGTTACAAACACAATATTTACACTGATTGTTTAGCACGCATACGACAACATATACATGCACATAACACGATAATCGTATTAAATCGGAAAATTAATGGAAAATGAAATTCAATTATACATACTTTACAGACGATGTATATATGTAGTTTGAATTTTCTTGTTTGTACAACATGTTAGGTCATCATCTTTAACATAATGATTTTTCATTTTAAAATTTTCTTCTTCGTTTTATGTATGTACGAACATACATATGAAATACGTGACGGATTATAATTTCGTATAAATAAATAAAAAATTATGTTGAATGTAAATGAAATTTATATGCAAAGTCGAATTATTTTATGCAGATTGGTGTCAATTTGAATGTAATAGATGTGATCTCGTAAGTGTCGTTATATAGATCACATTGTTTTGATTTGGTGCCTTATTGACAGTTGCACGGTAAAATTATCGTTCTGCCATCCCCACACACACACACATTGCCAGAGCACCCTTTTTTAAGTTGAAACCGGAAAGTATATTCAAGTTGTAAAGTAACAGCATGTTGATTGATCATTAAATGACCGCTTGAGAATCGAGAAGATAAAAAAGCCATCTTATCAGGCATAAGCTACCGAACAGTGATATTCAATATGTAGGTATATTTGAAATTATCATAGAGTGCCTGATTTCGTCCGCTTAGGCTTTTTGACGAACCTGGCAGCATGAAATGAACCTGACTGCATATTGTATATATCAGCATGAATGCACCTTACCTTAGTGATGTTTGACTGAGTAGCTGCATGAGAGGAACTTCCTGGAAATATCAGAGCCTTGAGAAGCGTGAAACGGACTACCAACCACTTTGAGAGAAAGCAGACTTTACACCGCCTCATGCAGTTTAATTATTTTAAGGAGTCTCAGTTCTTGTGTTATGTCAAGAAGTTATATGGCTTCACTGTTGGTATGTTGTAGTAATCTTTTTCATGTTTAGTAAAAAAATCCTGGACCACTTCATCAATCCATTTAACATTAAGGTCGTTGTGTAATTTCCCGTTGGTTACGTATCGGTAGGAATTCGTTATTGCACGTAGAAATTTGTGTTGGCAGCGTTGAATAATTAAACAATTAGATTGTTAAATGCAACAGATTTAGATACCATACGTATTCAGCTGCTTGATTCTGCGAGTCGCTTGATGCCAATACTGCTGTATAATCAGCAAAAGTTCCGATAAAGTTTGTTTCCGTTTGTATATCGGAAGTGTAGATATAGGATGGGCCCTAATACGCTACCTTGGGGCACCATTCTTTGGCTGGGTAAAAGTTGGAGTATTTTTGAGGCAGAACAATATACGGTAGGACAATATTTCTTCCTTCAAATGTTTGGGCTATCTTTGCAGTCACACAATGAACTTGATCAATTATCGAATGTTTATTTCTGAATCCAAATTCGAAGTCAGATATAATGATCATTGAGATCGGCTTGTATGATGCAATTTGCTCAGCTGGGTAATCTTTTAATCATCGCGAACCTTAGTTATGTTTGGCTATGTTGCAATATGAGACGACCTTACTGGAAATATCTGAGCCTTGAGAAGCGCGAAACAGAGTACCGCCATATTGACAGAAGACAGACCAATATTCAATTGTGAGAAGTTATTTTTGCCGTGTTAAGGTTAGACAGGATTTACCATACAATTTTTGAGAGGTTGTTTTGTTCCCTAAAACAGAACCGTTGGGTCACCAATTTAAAGTGTGATAATGCTTATATGATTTGAATTTTGTAATTCAAGTTGTTATTCCTTGTATATGTGTTGTAATTCGGTAGGTTGGTTTTGATCTGATGATGACTTCATTGAATGACCGATGATGCATGTACTGTGCGATTCGTATTAGTATGTATTCAATAGTGTTGCGAAAGTGCTATTATAATGCGTTGAGATCCCTGATTTCTTTCGCTTAGTGATTTTGCCGTGTTAAGATTGGGCAGGAGGTAACATGCAATTTTTGAGAGGTTGTGTCAAAAGTTTTGACGTGTAGTGTAATGTTCTCTAAAACAGGATCGTTGGGGTCACCAATGTAAAGCTTGATGCTGCTTTATGATTTAAATTTTGTAATTAGTGTTGCTTTGCTTGTAGTTATTCGCGTGGCTGGGTTTCAATCTGATGATGACGTCATTGAATAACCACTTGATCGAAAAGATCCAAAATCCATCTCATCAGGCATATACGCCACCGGATTGATGTATGTACTGTGTTAGTGTATTATAAGATGCACTAATCGAAATTTTCGATTTATTAATATTTGAAATATTGTACTACAACGCTCCAAAGCTTACATTGTCATTGTACAAGAGCTGAGTTGTTTTGATTTTATGTGGTGGTATAGTCTATTTGGTTTTGTAAAATCTGCCATCTTTTTGGGTCTCAAGGAACTCTCAACTCTTTTGTGGTTCGTGAGCGCCGCACGCCAGCCTATATAGTACTGACATCAAAGAAAGGGTCACCCAACATAGATATACGTTCACAATGTATTTATTTTTCAGCTTATATTTTTGATATTGGCCAGGTATATGAATGTGCAAACTTATATAGTTATTTGTTGTTATATTGTTGCTTCAGTTTTGCTATCAACAATCATGATTGTAGTGTTGTCGGGCACAATTTTTCTCTTCTAGTATTTTTTAATAATATTTTGTGGTTCGTTGTACTTGGCCAATGATAGATGATATTGCTGTGGAATCCAAATAGATGATTTTATAAGATTAGATCTATCGCTCTGTTCTTCAAAAATATATTGCCGAACACTTAGGGCGTTATAGGGAATAATGAGTTGAATTAGAATTATATCCTGGGTTATAGTATCATACTTCAGCAATCTTGAACTGCTGACTTAAGCCTTAGCACTTTATACTTTATGCAGAATTTTGAAGATTGCTTCTGTACCTACCACCATCCCCATTTCTAATGTGCGGAGTCTACATTATATAGGCCTTCTAAATTTTTAAGTTACCTTTTAGAGGAAATATGCTGGCTATCGTCTGATAGCCCTCTTAAGTATGCACTAATAGAGTGAAGTGCCGTCTAACATAAAATATCATATGTCAAATTGACTTTTAATTTAAAGAATTCAATCAATTTAAAGAACTACTCATAATCCGTAGCTGATTAGGTTGATTTCCCTGCAACGATTGAATCACATTTTGATTCCTTCCACCAAGTATTCTTTTTTGGTTGTTATAATCTGGAACCCAATTGTGTTATTTGTCGAGAAATCTACTACCAAATATTGGTTTCTGATTTGGAACCAAAATGGTCGAAGATCAGAATAATGAATCATTGAATTATAGTTGACTACTTTTTGAAAATGTTTATTTAATAGAACCTCGAAAGGCAATATTTAATATGAAATTCTCGATTTTAATAAAAGGCTTCAATCTTTGTTTTTTAGCATTACCGAGGCTTATGTTTCGGATAGCTTTTTATTCTCCTCCGTTTCTGCTCACCTTTTCTTGAACTGACTAGCTCAAATATATACACCTTAGAAATATGTTTTACTGGACACTAATCAGTACATCCTGCGACTCAGAAGCTTTTGTATATCGTATAGAAGATGCAAGGCAGTTGTCCTCCTTTTCGTAACATACATATCGCTTCTATATTAATCTGTTATGATAATAATTTGTTTGTTTACCTCATATAGTAAAAAAGGTCGCTACACCTAATAGTAAAATTTGTTTAGTGCTCGTGATAGCCAAACTTAAACTCGGATCAGATCTTCTTTCGAAATCCACGGTAAAAGATGTAATACGGTTTTTTCGTAACTATGTATGAGATGGACAGGTTTATGCGGAGTTGCGGAATGATCAAGCATAAATACTCCGGGTTTCATATTTGTTTTACAAGCCCTATTTGGAAATTGTCGTTTGACATGACCCTACCGGTTAAATGATAAAAATTTCCGTTGCATCTCACATCGGATGCTACCTGATGTTAATTTGATAATGATCACTTGATCACTTGGTTACTTCACAATAAATGTGATTTGATTTAATTCTGTGTACATCCATTTACGAAAATGAGCCCAATTTGTGTCGAGTAGTCGATAACCGAACCAAGTGAAGCATCAAATTTCAACAAACACCATTTATGAGCCTTTCAAGCTTACATATTTGGTTGTCCTTCTCAAGTACAAAAGTACGTACTTCCTCAACTCCTAACAATATTTTAATATTTATTGAGCTGGTCTATTCTTCAAGGTTGGCCATTAAATAATTATTTTTATGGAATTTTGTTTACTATACAATACTTTAGCATCTTACGTTATTTCACCCAAAACGACCAATTTGGCCACATATATTTTCTTGACCAAGGTCAAACCAAAATAACATCTATCTTTAACATTTATGAGTATAGCCAGACGAAATAATAATATGTTTTATATAACATACCAATTTTAGGTCAGTATCCGAAAAAAGTCTCATCCCAAATAAAATAACAAAGACGTTATTAAATCAACTCATCATCTTAGCTTTAAAAATAAAGTAGGAAATCAATTTTCATCACGTGTGTAGGTGGAGATGAAATTTTAAAATCTTGTATTCTATATATAATTACTATTATTTCGAATTAAGAGTTTTGTAAATGTGATGAGTACTTTTCTTTATAGTTTTTTTCCCCATTTGTCTACTTTTATACTTCTTAAACATTAATTGATTTTCTCATGACCTTTTTTTTATTGCTTTGCTATTGTTATTATTGTTATTTATCTTCACTTACACATAATATTTTATTCTTATTATATTTATGTATTTTCTAACTCTAATGATCAAAATAAAAACTGTAATAATTTGATGTAGAAAAAGGGCCCGATCATTCTGTATCATATTGTCGATCGAGTCGATCTGCCCCTTTAGAATACATTTCACTTTATGAATAAATAATATATATTTATAAGAAAGATCGAAAACGGTAAATTTAAACCTTTGATGATCTTTATCTCGCTCACAGCGCTCCGATGATCGATTTTGATCGTAATATTTTTTTGTGTTCCGATTTTCGACAAATTACTAATATTGTGTGGAAATTATCACTTACACACTATGTCACAATAAACAAACAACCAAATAGATTTCCGTTAACTTTCTTACAACAACATGTCATGATCATTGATCACTGTGATCATTCTTTCATAACTATATATACATAATATATAGTTTAATTAATATAAAAATAATGTTTATAGGGATATAATATAGATAAAAATCTTTTAAAACCGTTATTTAAAGGTTTTTAATGTCTTATCGATCACAATACGATCGGTAATATAAATTCACACGATTCGAAATATCGAATAAATAAAATTATTGTATATTTCTCACTAATTAATTAATTGTGTATTTATATATACATATATTTAATGAACTTTTGAACTATGTATTTATATAGTGTACGATCGTTTCAAGAAAAGATCACAGAGATTTATAAGAAATTGTAAATATAAATAATGTATGCAATATATATATATATATATATAGTCGGCGAAATATTTATATCGCCTTAACTCGCTTGTTACAAAATTGTATTGCAGATTTTTTTGCTATTATATCTTTATAATATCACCACGCCCGCCATTTTCTTGAAGATCGTGTTATACTTAAGGCAATCAATATAATACAAATTATAGGAAATATTGTACATATATATTGAGGGTGATCTCTTGTGCTTGTTTGCAATATATGTACATAATACATAGAGTCGTAAAAATACAGCAACAACAAAACTCTTATATAAGTAAAATTTCCCATAAAAATGCAATCTTGGAAATTTTATTGTAATGGTCTGTCTGTTCTGTCAATCAAAAAACTATCAATTACGTATTAAAAGCAATATGTCATAATATTTTCTATTTTCTAAAAATAATTTCATTTTTTAACAACACAGGAAATAGCGTTCTTATATAGTCTATATAGCTATTCAGTAAAACAAATCTTTCGTCTGGTGTGTCTTTAACTTACAAAAGTCGTCAGAACATTTTGAGTCACCCAATAATATTAGTAATTTACAATGTAACATATAAAACATTTTTATTGATTGATTGAAATCCAAATCACATGACAAGTATGTACTTGGATTACGACTTAAAGGAAGAACATGTAACAGAAAAGAAAATCGATTGAAAACAGAGAGACATTCCTATTTATGGATATTGGATATATGAAATTAGAAAGAATTCTAAATTAGGATTAGGTTGTTTGTTATACGAAACATAAAATTAGAATTCAATAGATTCTTAGAAAAATTAAATCATGTTTGTATAACATTTGAGACAATCGTTTCAACTTTCTAAAACTATGTATATTGATATGAGAGTGTCGAACCGCAGTTGAACGGAAAAATGATATGAACAGAAGAAATCTGCTTAAAAAGCTAGAAATGGTAAAAATACCGTGATATCACTAATAAAGAAATGTCCAGCGAAATTTGGACAGTACGGAATTTATGGCACAGTCAAACGAATTTCTAATTTAGAAAGGAGATTTACATATTTTGGTGAAATTTTCATTTTGGTGAAGCTAACAGTTAGCAACAAATATTTGTCTGTTAGAGTGTTTGAAGTTATGAGAGGATTATTCCTCTTTTTTATAGGCTATTACAGGCCACAGTTAGCCCGTGCTGTGTCAACAATCCGACTTTTTCGATTTCGATTACGAGCCAGCTCTTCATACTTTTGGAAACAATTAGATGATATCGCAGAATCGTTCAGTTCCGATCAGCACGCAATACTTAACCGATCAAGAAATTCGTATTAAATTCTTGTGATTAAAAAAAATGGATTTGTGCTAGTCTCGAATTCTAGAATCCATCTTTCTTACTCATCTGTCAAGGCCCAACTCTCACATACATGTATGACAACGGTTCGGATCAACCCTCTGTACAATTTCAGATTATCCGTATTTGCAGATATTTTGAATTCAGAAGTGGACGTAAAAGATATAACGCCGTAATGCTGAAACTTGATTTCGTCTCCCGCACTTTAATCGTGAGTAATGAGAGATCGAAGATACTTGAATATTACCACTCTTTTAAACGTGTAGTTTCCACTACTGAAATCAATTACCGTCTTGGTCTCCAAAAACAGATATCAGATATTTGGTTTTGAACTCGTTGATTTTGAAACCAACGGAGTCCGAACAATGTTTCAGTGAATCAAGTATCTCTTTCACCCCGTTGCCGTTTAATCCAATTACACATATCATCTTCATATTCAAAAGTTGATTTAAGGTGTTGCACTTTTACGAGGATATATTCCAACATGAAATTAAAATGAACCCCAAAACAAAAGTTCTCGATAGCCAGTTCTCAACTTTAACACAGCATTGTGACTGCGTAACTGTAATTGTTTTGTACTCCTAAATATTCAAGCACATACCATAGCCTCTCTCGATACCTACTTGGTGATAATTTTCTCCTCCTGAGGATTTATTCTTCCAAAGATAATGAATACGACAGTAACTTGTATATGTTTTGAAAAGGTACCTAGAAAATACCGCGAGTACGAAAATTTACGATTTTGCAGCACTTAAAGCAGAAAGTCGCAATAATATCGGGATAAATAATGCAAACATTTTTTTCATAATATTATTTTATGCGATCGGCGAGGATCGGTGAACATACCTATAACCTGTCTATTAAAATGTGTTCTGCAGAATTCACAATACGATCTAGATTCCTCGATTTGGCTTTTGTGTAAGGTTGGGTGTTAAATGGGAAACTGGTAAAGAGTAACAAGTATTTGGGCTTCATAATAGATTCTAGTGATAGATGCCGCCAAGATAAATATGTGTGAGTCGAAGGATTTTGGGTGTCTTACACTCTTTATTACACTTATATTATATATCAAGAGACTCTTATTAAACAATATGACACTAAGTGTTCATTGATTTCGAGACCCTGCTAAAAATTATTTTTACTATATGAGCCTTATATAGATTCTAAGACTAAAAGGCGAGCAACACTGTAATAAATTTGGTTGTACAGAATACTATCGAAGTTGCTTAACAATCTTAGAACTTATTTTTAAGCTCAGTGGATAGTGGATAGTTGTAATGAAATGAATTTAAGCATTTTAGAGGACCTAGATTCAAATTTCAATCAATTATTCCACATTTAGACTGAAAACCTAATTTTATTGTTTCCTATCTCCACAATCTATTCGGATTCCATTTTATACTGGTCGATGGAAAAATTCATTTTGCATTCCGACTATGAAACCAACCTTAGGAACCGGGTTCGAATCCCAATAGGAGAAGGATGTAAAAAGGGATTTTCATTATAGATCGTTTGGGCGGTGCAATCGGTGGTGGGAATGAACTCATCTGAGACCCAGTTGAGGTTAGAATCCGTGTGCAGCCCCATCTTTCATGTCAGTACTGTATAGGCTGGCAATATGCAGATGGTTTATACGTAAATCGGAATTATAGTCGGAACGTAAAGTAATATAGTGGGATGTCTCAATGGGACAATATAGCATGAGTGACGGATAATACAACAAAAAAAGTCACTATTGAAACCCCATATGTTCTCTTTCTTGTATTTTTCAATTGAGTCTTGAAGAATACTCGTCCAATATATGCAAAACCTTATAAAGGGTCCGCCATATAAAGTTTTTTTTTTTCAACTAGTGCTTATTTCGTGAATGGTAACACTTAGCTCATGTCTGATTTGACAGATAACTAGTTTTATCCTTCCGCTGAACGAATATGGTTGTGTATACGCTTGAACAACGCTGGAAAATATTGCGACATTACTTTCAAAATCATGGTAATGTTGCAGAATGTGTGCGAAAATTGCGTACGGATTTTGGAAGAAGAGAAGCACCGTCAGCTCCGTATGTTCGTTATCTTGTGAAAAAAGTAAAAGAAACTGACATCCTCATCGATAAACCAAAGCGTGAAAAGCCAAAAAACAGTGTGTACACCCGAGAATATTGATACTGTGGCAGAAAGTGTGCGTGATGCGCCATCAACATCAATTCACCGTCGTTCTCAACAATTGAACATTTCGAGACATCATTGAGACGAATTTTGCATAAAGACCTTGGTATGACGCCATACAAAGTCCAATTGGTTCAGGAATTGAGGCCAACTGACCATCCAATGCGTTTTCGCTTCGCTGAGTGGGCCTGCGATCGACTTACAGAAGATGCCGATTTTGCCAAAAAAATCATCTTTTCGGATGAAGCTCATTTTGATCTTGGCGGGTATGAAAACAAGCAAAATTGTCGCATTTGGGGCACGGAAAACCCGCACGCATACATTGAAAAGCCGGTACACCCAAAACGAGTCACTGTTTGGTGCGGATTTTGGTCCAGAGACATAATTGGGCCATTTTTCTTCGAAAATGGCGATCGTTATCGGGCCATGTTGAATGAATTTTTGTTTACAAAAATTGAAGAGGAGGAAATGGGCAACATTTGGTTTCAACAGGACGGCGCTACGTGCCACACAGCTGAAGCTACACTCGATGTTTTGCGCCCTGTTTTTGAAGATCGCATTATCAGCCGCAGAGCTGATGTCATTTGGCCACCTCGGAGCTGCGATTTGACACCGTTTGACTATTATTTGTGGGGTGCCCTCAAAGATAAGTGTTACGACGACAAGCCAGAGACAATTGACGCTTTAAAGGACAACATTCGTGAAGCCATTGGTGAAATACAGCTGCACACAATCGATAATGTGCTTAAAAATTGGACCGATCGTGTAGGCTACTGCATGGCCAGCCGAGGCAGCCATTTGAATGAAATTATTTTCCATTATTAACCGGAAGGATTGTACTTTTAAATAAAAAAAGAAATTTGAGAAAATATTCAGTAGTTTTTTTTTATAGCATTTTCAAAAAAAAAAGTTATTTGGCGGACCCTTTACTTTATCAAGCTTTGGTAAGTTGTACAATTTAAATGTCCGGCTGACGAAACCAAACTGAAGCAATATACTAGCAATATAGTTATATGTCCATCAAAACTAGAAAATGCGCCTGAAAGAATGTGACTGGGTATTCAGTGAAGTCTGCCTTTATTCAGACTACCATGTCGATTCATGGTATAGGTATTGCCTTCCAAACGAGCTCCGATGATTTTTTTTAAAGATGTAATTCTAATGATTCAAGACGATGACGTCTCATGCCCAGATTTATTCCATGACGCCGAAGCCGTATCAGTTGTTGTAATCTTGACCTATCATGTTTTGAGCGGATTAATCTAGTTATTAGGCACGAGTTGCTTTTTGTCTATCTATCATTCACAGATCTTCTATAGGTTTCTCTTGGAGCACGTTACATGGGGTGTGTGGCGTGAAGAGTAAGTTCATCAACATTGTAATTTCCCGTCACACTGATGATTCCTAGCACCCACAACAGAGGGATATTGAATTGTTCTGAAATTTCGATATTATATTATACCTCAACAAGTTCATAGCTTTCATTAGTTATTTTATGGCGGCTTTAGTAGTCGGGAAGTTCAATAGTCTCACGTAAAAACACTACAAACGAGTCTAGTCTGAAGGGTCATAAATGTTCTCACAAAAAATAGTGATGGCACATAGTAGTTGATACTCTTGTAGCGTATCCCGTATGTACAATTCACGGTTTCATTACAAGTGTATAGAGGGCTGAGTGAGGAGTCTATATTACTCTAAAGTCAATAATGTTTCCAGGTTAGTTTGTCTTCCGGGACCTTAGGTATTTGGTTAGTCTGAAAAGACTCAGGAAGCTTATATTTCCTAGAAAATAGCACTTGTGGATTAATATTTAGTGCATAATGCTTTGTCTATTTCTGCCAACTACAACATCGCCCTGCTAGTAGAACTACTGGTTTTCCTCTACTTACAAATCTTCTAGTGGAAGAAAGCAAGTTTTCGTGTGATAGCTTTAGGTTTATAAAATTACCATTGAATACTCGCTATAATGAAGAGATCCTTATACAATACGTCTGAACGAGTCTTTATCTGTCTTTCCACGAATAAAAATTCTAAACATTTCGATCGAAATATGAACTACATATACTTCGTTGCTTTCAGCTCAGATTGAAACGTATATAGTGTTAAACTGGAATGAGTCAAAAAAAGCTAAATTTCCTGATCTCTACAATCTGATATCGTGTTTAGTAGAAAATGGTACAAAGAATTTCCATCCAATACGATGTATGTATACAAAACTAGGCGCACAATTTTGTTGAATGAAATCCAATAAATCGTGACTATATACGAGTATATATACCAGCGATCAATTTCATTACACTACATATATTATCTCGTCGATTCGATCGCAACATCACTCAGCGATTCGAATTGGGTGAGAGGCAAAATAATGAAGTTCATGAATAATAATGATGAATAACGGGAATTTAAGTTTACATATATAAGATCTCTTAATCTATAAATCAATTAAAGATTTAGAATCACAATGCCCTATAGCTCGTCTCTAATATTTTGAAATCTTATATTTTATGACTCAAAATTAATTAATTTTATGGTGTAACAAACGATCGTTAAGATATTAATCATAAAACGAATATATTTTATTAATTTATATGCTAATTGATCGTTACGAATCGGGTTGTATGCAGACCGCTTAAAACATAATTATACATAAGTATATTAATTAATTTGTTTTGACGACTTGATATGTTAAAAGATTTAGAAAATTGATAATCGAACCATATATATACTCGATCCCCGGGTCGAACACAATAACCATAAAATTTATTATGTTTAGAGAATTCATCACAACATAAAATATGTGTATTTATGCTATAGCGCTGGTCGTCATTTAAAATACGATCTCATTTATTTATATAAAGGGGTTTGCAATAAGAGGTTGCATTTTGATATTTAAAAAAAACGAGTATTTTGTAAAGATGAAGATATGCCGCCAAATGGCCGCCACGGCTACGCTTGCAGCACCATATGAAGTTATCCATGACCAATTTGCACATTTACCGTACCAAACAGTGATACGTTGAAGATGAAGAGGCTCTGAGCCCCAAATGCGATAATTCTGCTTATTAACGTAGCCTCTGAGGGGAAAATAGGCCTCATCACTGAATATAATTTTTCGATAAAAATCCGTATCATTTTGATGCATTTGAATCGGTAAAGCTACGACGTTTATGATGATCGACCGGCTTTTGTTAACTGAACTGTAAAAGCCTTAAGACTTAAATTTTTATTCAAAATACGGTGTTATTTGGAATGTCTAATTCCAAAGATCGACGAGGAATCGACAAACCTGGGTTTTCTTCAACACTATTGGAGGGCTATATAGTTAAATTGGGCGATGTACTTAAACAAAAATCAATGTTATGGGACATATATAGATAGGTAGATCTGAAGATGGGATAACCTTTATCTGGAAATTTATAACATATTTTTTACTTTGGGTATTTCATCGCCATTGATCTTAACTGATCCGCCATGTTGTGCCTTGACCATGTTGTGCCATGTTGTGCAAGTTCATGACTTCGCAGGACTTTCTGTGACGTAAGAATGTATGATTGAAGTGTTCAAGTAGGGCAGACGAAAAAAACAGAAGTTTACTTTCAATACCTCACAACAAACCCCATGTTTACCGATGATGGTATGTCCTAGACTTCAAAGGCCGCATTTATTAAATATCACCGTGGCAAAGACAAGCATGTTCATGACTATTCAGAACTTCTTTTGACATAAAAACTTATATGATTGAACCGATGTCGGGAAGATGCAAAGAGCGATTTCCTCAAAGAAAACTTCATGTTAACAGATGAGAGTGGGTCCTGAACTCTCATGAGTACAGTTATCTGATACCGCCTTTGCAATATTACTTGTGCGGATCGTGACAATTTTCTCCATTTGCTCTGACAAACACGTTTGTGACCATTCAAGACTACCTTCGAAAGTATAAATAAAGCGATCAAGTTAAGAAATCGCCATTAATTTATATCGATCCGCCATATTGTTTCCGAACAAGCATGTTCGTGAGTATTCAGGACTATCTGCGACGTAATGAAGTATGATTGAATTATCCAAGTCGGGATTGGAGTGTCCAAGTTGCCCGTTGTCAAGTTTGTGACTATTCAGAACTGCCCTCGACACACGAAATTATGATTGAAGCGTTCAAGTCGGGAAGATGGAAATAGAGGTTTGCTTTCAATTTCTCACAAAATTTCTCATGTTCACCGATGAGCGAGTGGCCCGAATTACCATAACCGCACTTTTCTGATGTGGTCTTAACAATATTACTTGTCCAAAATTATATACCTCCGCTATGTTGTGTCCAGACAAGCATATGTTCATGACTATTCAGGAGTCGGGACTATACCTTTGATGAATGTCACCGGTTGTAGCTTAATGATTAAGAGAGTTTCTCATCACGCCGCGGTCTCAAGTTCGATTCTCACCGTTGACCAAAAATTAAATTGCACATGATACATTAAAATGATTGGTAAGGTCTCAGTTGAGACGCGGTAAGGGCCGTTTACGGCCTCTAAGCCATAGATTATTATTTTTTTATTTTTTTACCTTCGATGTACAGTCGAGGAAAGTGCGCCTCTCATCCTTTTGTGAACCATCCGTATGTGCCTGACTTAACTAGGCGTGCCAATTACATACATCATTATAAAGGATATTTACAGGTTATATTCGATGTTAGTCCACATGGAAATGACTCTGAGCCTTATGGTTCCTACTATCATTAGTTTATATAAAATTTCAGCTGCAATATTCTCAGTTGTTCATGAGCGATGCACACGGTTACGATTCTTCACACCACTAACTTGTCCCAACAGCTCAAATTTTTCCACCAGTTTCACTACTGCTGGTGGAGAGGGTGCTTCACGACGACCAAAAAGTCAGAAGATGACAGCTTCCCAAATAGCAAGCTATTCAAAGTGAAACCTCTTATTGTAAAACCGTTTATATACGTTTGCTGTTGGTTTGGTTGGTTGGTTTATTACCAAGAATGCCAAGGGAGAATCATGTTTTGTTTTTAAACATAAAAATTATTTTCTTATGTTGTAACATTATGTTACATACACAGGTATATGTTTTTCACATTCCCAATGGGATAATTAAATTTATTTAGTCTTTTGAAAAACTGTCGTTTTTTTGTTGTAAAAGGTGTCTCGTACTCTTTGGTGGTGGAATGTGCAGCATTCGAAATGGTTTCGATTTATTTTTGGATGAATTTTAATGAGGTTTGATTATCAACCAGTGTATACCCCACCTATACGATATGGTGCGCAAAAGGCTCATGGGAAAACAGTGTTATGTGGATTAATATAGTTTGGAGTGTGTTGAAAAACGCAAAAAAAAATCATTAACACTTTACACTTTAAATTGTATTTAATTTCGAAATTTTAAATTATTTTTTATTCGAGAAGAATTTGAACAATTTATTTTTAAAATTTAAGTGAAACTCGTTGTTTCTTAAATGAATCATATTATTTAATTAAGATTCCAAGGTAGAAGTGTAATGGGCGTATGTGTGGTCTTACTAGTTGGGTGAACTGAAAATATATTTTTTTGTATTAAAAGAAAATGACCGACTGCACAATCGTATCGGCACATTTAAGTGGACCACTTAAAAGTATTTAAAATAAATTATTTATCCAAAATTTCGATATTTAATGAGACTTTTAGAATGTTGCATCAAAAGTCAGTACTCCAATTTCATAACAACACATTCTCCTATACTAGGACTGCTGTACCATGCCCAGTTACTCTCGGTACGTTTTTCAAAAAATATTAATAACTAATAATTCATTGTGGTACGCCAGACCAGAGCAGCATCCTAGTTGTCATGTGTCAATACCATCTGTCACTAGACCAAATCTGTCATTTAGTTCAGTTTTGACAGACATTGAAAACAGACAGCCCATTGGTTTTACGCAAACATGGGAACCATTACGTAACATGGAATAATCATTACGCAAACCAAAACAAGGCTTGATATATAATATTATGGTGACTCTTCACCATCGATTCAAATGATTCACAAGTGGATTATTGATTTTTTCGTTGTGGTCGTACAAGCACAACTGATGTCGAACATTCACGACACCCAGATGAAGTCACCACTCTTCATTTGGGCTCTTCCATCAAGACATTGCACAATTGCACAACATTCATGAAATTCGCCTCCCATTGCTTCCTCATCCGCCACATTTTTCAGTCTTAGCCCCCTGCGACTATTTCATATTTCCGAACTTAAAGAAATAGCCTGGTGGAAAGAGATTCTAAGTGTATCCAGCTCAAAGACGACTACATTGAAAAATAAATTAATTTTTGGCCGAAAATAGTATTCCTTGTTTCATCTTTACCATGGGCACAAAAAAATTCTTTATGTGGAACATAAAAAAATTTCCTTCTTTGAAAAGAAAAACAATAAATCCTAGTGAAAATTAGCTTTACATACCTGAAGCAGCATATATGTGATCTAATCGCGAACAACATAATAAATTATAGTTGCAAAACACAAACCAGCAATAAAACATTGATATCATCTACACCTATAAACCTATTACATGCAATTCATAAATTACCATAATCAGATGATAGATAGGTAGATAGTTCAAACGACGCAAGAATATAAATACGATCCACCTACAATTCTATAATATGGTATAAGAATTAGTCTCAATCCAATAAAATCTTAAAACATGCACAATGTATGGATAAAGTAAATAATATTCTTGTCGTGTGCACATCGCTCTAAGACACTTAACATAATTTATTTGTTTATGTATATGATCATGTGTGTCTTCATGTTCGCGAAGTATCACGAATTTAATCACCTTGACCAAAACACCAAATCCAAGCTCACGTTTATATATAGATTGGCGACTTAATATATGTTGATATACCATTACATGACCTAATAAGACGCGCATACAAAAAAAATTAAGATGTACCTTGATCTCGACGACCATAAATTTACGTTCGACCCTCAACATATTCTCTCATGTCATCTCTTTCCTTATAGATTGGTATTGGTTCCAATTACGTTAATTCAATAAAATTTATATATATTTAGTATTTTAGGTTATAACCTCAAATAACAAAAAGAAATGTGAAAAGACTTAAAGATGCACAAAAACCTCTTTGCATCGTGTAATCTTTTCATTTATATATTATAACAAGACATTCACAAATTTTATTTTTTTATAGCATTATTAATGTAAATCTTACATCGATGATGAATTGTGATGTTGATTTATTTACGGAACAAGAAAAAAAACAACATTAAGAAAAACAAAATGATTAAGATGAACATCTCGACAATATAACCATATTGGTCTAGGTCAATGGACATATTTTTTCCACTCTTTCATCGAGTTATAACTTATTGTATTTTCCAAATGCTTTCCTTCTGTGTATATGGTTGGGATCGAGAGTATTTTTGTTTTTAGACTTTCACATACAAGGTGCGATAGATTGATAAGAGACGATAAGAAACGAAATTGATTTGGTCATTCTTAAAGATTGATTTAAGAACGAGTTCTTTTTTGATTTATATTAAAGGAAACGAATTTTAATTGCATATTTATCGTGGATGTATATATAAGTACACTTACAATAAGTATATCGTGCTTTTTGTTTGGTTATGGCTTGAAGACGGATATGACGGTGTAAGAAGAGAATCTTTAGCATTGGTGTTAAATGATATATGAAAACTCTTAGTTTGTTGAAATTTTACTCTGGACTTTCATCTAGTGTCACGTTAGTATGAACAAAATGCCGATAAGGCACTGACTGATCACTTTTCCTCAATACAACTGTCAATTGTATGTACCAATACTTCTGTCAATTTTATGTAGTTGTATATGCGCTGAATTCGACGTCACTATGAATACTTCTACTTATACACTAAAGGCAGTTCATTTTCTTTAACCTATAAATTTTCTTTAACCTGTATATTACGTTTGGTAGCTCGGTTGAGTGAATGTCGGGAAATGTTTATCCTGAGAGATCAAAATCAAATACCTTATATATACAGATTGAATTACGTCAATATGCGATTTTTTGATGCTAATATGTACTCGACTAACTCAAAATATCTAAGAACAACTTATAGATGTCCAGCTGATGTGAAATACGCATTAAAAGAAATATATCCGGGCATCTGTACCACTAACATCGCTTCAAACACCGTTCGTTTCACCAATGATTAAATCAATTACTGACATTCCAATATGGCCGAATACATTATATTTGAAGTTTACGAAGACTGATAAATGGGAATTAATTAACAAATGTAAACTGCCGGAGTCAAGCAAAGTTCTACTATCCATGAAGCTCAAGGTTTAACATCTTCAAATGTAATTTGTGTTCGATTGTCGGGTAAAAAAATTAAACTGTTTGACAGCTTACCACATGCACTGGTAGCTTTAAGCAGACACACACTCACATTTCTTCATAAGTTGCTAAATAGAGCTATCCCTGCAAATGAGCAGAATCTACACGAAATCACGCATAAACCTTAAGACAAATCAGTTAGTCCAACTAATAGAGGCTTGAAACCCAACGCACTGAGGAAAATAAAAGTTACATTTTGTTTTCAAAATGTAAATAAAATGTCATCGAAAGCTGCCATGTTTCATAATTTCGTTTTAAAAACATTATTTCCCGTATATATAATTTGTGAGACGTCATTCAACAAAAAGATTCTGAGTTCTGAATTTTTTCCCAGCCAGTATGTTGTCTACAGATATGATCGTTCACGAGAAACCAGTACTAAAAGATCTGGTGGTGGAGTGACTTAATTTTTACAAATGAACGAAGTGCATTTAAGGTAAATCAATCAGCAACGCCTTGTGTTGTTAATGGTGTTCACCAAAAATCAATTGAAATCATATTGAAAATCGAGAACATAAACAAAAAATTTAGTCACAAAAGCTCGAGGCCTTTCTACAACTTCAAGAAGGCAGACGCTATTAATCTCCATCATTTCATTGATCGTTTCGACTGGATGAAAGAACTAAATAGCAGCAATATAGAAGAAAATGTAGACAAATTTCATAAAATCATATATCATGGTATAGAAGTATGTGTCCCTATATAACTGCGGTAAAACTTGATAAATATCCACCATGGTATGACGATAAACTAATAAATTTGAACAAGAAGGATAAAGCCTACAAGACCTACATAGCTTGTATTAAAGACAAAATTAAAAATGATCCAAAGCACTTTTGGAGCTTTTTTAAGACAAAACGTGAAATCAACGGTTTTCCTGCATTTATGACATTCAAAGAAGGGAAATCTTCGGACGCGCAAGTCATATCCAACATGTTCGCTGATTTTTTTCAATCTGTATTTAAACCAGAAGACGTTAATAAATACGAAAATCCCCACCACGCTAGCGTAGGGAACCTGTCCATTGAAATACCACATATCACAATAGAAGATATAAACAAGGCTCTTAAAACATTCGGCGATGGTTGCGGTCCTGACCAAATACCAGCTTCTTTTTTGAAAGATTACACCAGTTTGGAACAACCGCTTTGTTCAATCAGTCGCTGAGATTCGGAGAGTTTCCTAAAAAATGGAATATAACCAGAATAACTCCATTTTTTAAAACTGGGGATAGAAGTGATGTATCATGTTATAGAGGTATAACGTCGATTTCATCTATACCCAAATTATTTGAACTTGTAATATGTAATTCCTTCAAAGAATTGGTGTCTCGACATGTTTCACCGTACCAACATGGGTTCATGCCTAAGAGATCACAATCTACAAACCTTATTGAATTCACCAACAGCACAATTAAAGTTATTGAAAGCCACAAGCAAGTTGACGTGGCGTACACAGACTTTGCCAAGGCGTTTGACTCCATAAGCCATTGTAAAGCACTAGATCGGTTATACTTATTCGGGTTCTCAAACAACTATGTGGCTTGGTTTAAATCTTACTTAAGCAGCCGCATCCAATACATCGACATTGGTAACAGTTGGTAACCTTGTTTTCCACAAGGTTCTCATCTTGGCCCTTGGATTTTAACCATTTTCATCGACGCAATCACTGAAGTCATTCTACACTCTAAAGTTTTAATGTTTGCTGATGACCTGAAAATATATAGAACTGTCGAGAACTTAAACGATGCCGTGAAACTTCAAGAGGACATTGACAATTTAGCGATATGGTGTGAGTCAAATCTTCTTAGTCTGAACATCAATAAGTGTAAGACTTTATCATTCCACCGGAAATTAAATCCAGTTTTGAAGCATTACGAATTAAACAATATGCCACTAAAGCGAGTATCAGAGATCAATGATCTCGGTGTTATTTTCGTGGAAAATATGAGCAGTAACAAACATATAGAACAATGTATTGCTAAATCTATTTGTGGGAGATATTTGTGATCTGGAGACAATCAAGATTTTGTATTTCGCTTACGTGCGTTCGCAATTGGAATATGCTGTTACTGTTTGGTGTCCATTTTATGATACAAACATCAGTAAACTTGAGGATATTCAGAAAAGGTTTATCCGTCACTTAACTTGTAAAAGTGGTTGGAAGTATGATCCCGTATTACTATACCATGAAAACCTGCAGCGTTTACCACCATATCTGGATGGCTGCAAAACAAACAACATAGCAATTCTGGAAAAAAGACGTGAGCTTTTAAAGTGTTCGTTTGTTGGTAATATTCTATTAGGTCAGATTGACGCACGATCAATACTGGAAAATTTACAAATTAAAGTACCCAGTAGACATCTAAAAAGAAATAAGTTCTTGCAAGTTGATGTCCATAGAACCAACTATGGTTCTAATGATCCGATTAACATGATGTGCACAAGCTTTAATCAGATAGATCACCTGTTCGATTTTACTTCTAGCAAGGATACCTTAAAACGAAGATTGAACTTCTTCCTGATTTTATTTTTTATTTTATATGTCTGACTATTACGTAATTTTTAATGTCAAGTCGTATTTGTAGACTTATTTATAAATAAATAAATAAATAAATTAGTTACAAGTGCTTGGACTGATTTCAGCGTGATATAAAATTACTTAGACAATGCTGTTTTAGATAGGAGGCAATCACCTGTTGAGTGGTGTTCTAAAAAGTCGGGCAACACAATTTCGTAAGTGCTACAACGACTACAATGAACCCATGGTGCAAACCGAGAATTTTATCCTTATTCACCCAATTTAGAGAGACCATAAATGGCCTACTGTAAGACGAATATATCGATTAACATTGATGGCTACACAACTGCTAACAAAATGTACTTAGTCATCATCTACTTTGAGACACACGAACTCTCTAATAAGTCCGATTTGTTTGTCTTTAAAACGCTAACGGCCCGTAAGAATACTAATCTAAATTCTTTTCTGTTCTCGCTTCAAGATCCGAGCGTATTTACTTAAACTCAGATTATACTCATTAATAAGTAGTTCGAGTTCCGACAAGTAGAGTTATCACATAATTTGTTTGGTAATGAACAAACTTTTAACTAATTCTCATAAATCCTATATTAAATTAACTGCTAAGGGAGCTGCTGTTTCGGACCAGATCGCCCACTCTTTTGGATAACGCTATGGTTCTCCATTGGAATTGATTTCAATGGAGAACCATATCGTTATCCAAAAGAGTGGGCGATCATGTTTTGTTCATGGCCTTTGTGTGCTGGTATCCACATCCGATCATTATACTGTTGTTCGTATATAGACTTATAAAATGTTGAAGATGTTCAGATGATTTTGCAGCGGATTAAGCACACTTTTAATGTCTCTGGTAATAAAATTTCTCTAAACCATATCAATTTCAGGTAAAGATGAATGTCGTTAGCTTGACCCTCATATTCAAGTTTAGGTATAAACCACGGTAGAGATCATTAAATCTAGTTTTTTATCGTAATAAGCTTGTAAAACACCACATGCCTCTTACATGTATCTTATACATGAAAGATTATCCAAGAAAACCCCAAAGCATATAAAATTACAAACCCACTCCAATCTCATGCAATAATGGCCCTAACTAACAAGATCGCAAAGCGAAGAATTGTATAAATAACTATAGACATTTGGAAATCGAGAGAACCCAATGAAATCTTGTAATACTCCGAGATATTAAAAACACTTACTCCAGTGTAAGTGAATCCATTTTATCGAGAAAGGCACCAACAAAGCCATTCAGAGGAAGATGAAAATTGCTGTGGATAAATAAGAACAATAATGAAATCAGAACAGAGGCATGAGGTGTAGATAAAAGGACCAACAGTATTATTCAAGAGGATCAAAACCAATCATAAGAACTGTTTTAAAACCCGTAGTATGAAGTTTGCTTAAAATGTTCTCATGATCTACCATATCAAAGGCCGCCTTATGTCAATGAATCGAACAGCTTTATGATGAAACTCAAAATAAACTGTCCAAGGTAGTGTCTTTAGTCTAGTCACAGCAGTGGAATAAGTTTAAACCCATGCTGCAAACTCTCGTTCATATCATTTTATTAATGAACACTATCCAGTTTCGCTATAATTTTCCGTGGGGCTGGCTGTAGTGCAATTGAGATGCAGTTGTTCATATAAAGAGGTTCACAACTCATTAGTATATGATTGATAAGGACATAAGATAAGAATTCAAAACTTGATCATCTGGAGGAGTACTTCAAAAAACCCTTTCGCATTATTCATAGACCAATTACTACTGAAGTCAGAACCACAGCCACTGAATTTGTTATTACAGCAAGTTTGTCCAAAGCATAACTTAACCATTAATTTTGTTTGACCGCTTAGTGTGGCGAATTGAAATGTTTATAATTCTGACATTTCAACTCGCCATACATATAGTGATGCAGAAACAATTATCTCCAGATAACAGTTAAACCCATAATATTAGGATCCTCAACACAGCGAGCAGAGAAATCACAGCCATAAATTTTTACAAGGAAATTTTTATATCGATTTGACTAAAGTTACTCATCTTTAGAACCGTCCATAATTGAGGAATCACAAACGAGAGCTCCAATTAACTGTGATCTATGAATTAGAAGGGAGGTAAGGGAACTAAACGTGAGACCTGAGTGATGCAAGGGCAATCGCTCGTTTTTTGTTGAAATTTTAATCAATAATCGCAGGTCATGATATGACATCATAACTTTTAATCATCACACCCAGGAAAAATTACTAATATACAATTTAAGTTACCGACCAAATGGCACAGTGCTTAAAGCTGGGGCAGTTGGATAAGGAGGTACCAGGTTCGAACCCCGTTAGAAACAGGATGAAAAAGGGTTTTTACTCTATCTGGATTTCGATCGGTGGTGTAACTGAACACATTTAAGATCACTTGTTGGAGTGAAGAGTTTATGGGCCGACCCATCTTCCATGTCAAAAGTGTAGGCTAGCATGGAGCAGATGGTACTACGTAAATCGGCATCTTAGCCGTACGTCCTCTATTAGACTACGTAATCAGTCAGTTACAAAGGTCGTCTCCGACACAAACTACAGTGTTCTTTATGAACACAAAAGTAAATCTACAAAACATCCACAGACTGTTAGAAACCAGATTCGCCATTGCAGTTCAGGTTATGAAGTGGGCATATAGGAATAAGAAGAAAACCTCAACCTCATCCTCAAATGTAAAAGCAATGTTCATGTTCACCGTTTCACTGTTATGCTGTTGCTCATTTCTGAATAGCTTATCAACAGTAAACTTACGATTATATCCGGTTGGGTTGGATAGTTTTAGGCCGTTAGAGCTTCACACACTCATACACCTATTTGTCGAAGATGGAAAACCTATATCAAGCGCCACAAAAAGTCATTGTTTGGTGCGGATTATGGTCTGAATGTGTAATTGAAGTATTCTTCACTGCGTCTAGGCGCTGTACCCGTAAATGGAATTCGATATTGGGCAATAATATCAAACTTTTTATCAATCAATTGTACGACTTGGAACTCGAAAAAATGTAGCTGGCTACGACACGATGGCTACACATGCCATGCAGCAAGAGAAACCACACCTTCGAAATATTATCAACTCGACGTTTACTTTGACTTGGCGCATAGCAATTCTATCCTCTGAGCTTTATAACGTCTTAGAAGAACGTTGTAGTTCTAAAAGTCTTCTATAATTTTATAAAATGGGTCAAGGTCGTCTACCAAGCAACACCTAGGTGGTCATTTGGATGACATCGTATTCCATAATTAATGTTAACATATCAATATCAAACCTTTACTGGACAATTGTTTTGTAGCCTTCCACTCTATATCTATGATATTAGGTCTGTTATCGTAAACAATGCAAATGAAGATTTCAGTTTTCTTTGTCTTCTATAGTATCTAGACCAAAATCTAACAGCCCTTATCTAGACCTGTAACTTGAACCTTTGAAATATGTAAATCGATTCTGTTGTGCGTCTTGTAGTGCACGATGATGAACAACTCTGGTTTATTGGAAACTTTATTCTTCAATGTCGAAATATTTCAGTTTCATTTTCCGTGATGTATCTTAATGTCACGTATCGATTGTGCCGAACTTTTACTTGTTCTTTGTCCACGGCCCTACCTCATATGAATAAACAGAGGTACTGCGTAGACAACTCCAACCTTAATAAATACTCGTACGTATTGAAGTCGTCAATGTTCGTTTTGCTTTGGTTCTTGAATCACAATATCTTCGACATGCGTGGATAACCACAGCAGAGTATATAAGCTCTTCTATTGTGTCCTATTGTAACTATACAGTCTTCATCTAGCCCTTCTGATAGGGGTCCAATTTACTTCAGTTTACTAAAAAGACGGAAACCCAATTAAATAATAAATCAACGGAGATGTATCGATTCCACCCTAAATTTAATTTAACGTAACAATCATGCAATCGAATCCCCTTTGACTAATAAACTCCATTATAGGAATTATTAACTATACGAACCCCTTCCTTTCAAAAATAAAATCGAAAACACTGTGGTTTAGTTAGAACGTGATCGAATACGCAACAACAGACCCCACAAATCTGTTCTCATTCTTTCTTTAAAAATTTTGTCAAATATGTTGGGAATAATACAAGAATAATTATCTTCTTATTATTCTCTGCGTAACAACATATTTATGTATTATGATTATCCATTTGTACTGCCTTCATGCGGAAATTTATAAGATGACGTTTTATGAATTTTAAATCAAAAAGTTTTCGTTGCGACATAAGATATGTAATACAACAGAATTATTGATTTTTTAAAGAACATATTTTCTTGTACTTTCCAGGTGACATAGACGATTGTATTGTGACACCAACAGCCCAAGGCCAATTCACACCACTAACCGAAGCTTTATGTGATGTTATAATGGATTTAACATCGATCGGACAATCGGCAACAATTGAAAATATGAAAGTTAAGTTAACCATTAGATTTCCCCACATGCAATCCCCGTCAGTCGAAATGATTTACGATACGCTAGCCCAACTAATGCAAGAAGGGAAAATATATCAAACATCGAAGGGATATTTTATTGTAACGCCAGAGTACGTAACCATTAATCTCATCCCCGATTATAGTTGATCCTAACGATTTTTTGTTTTTTATTTAGACGACGACGAAGCCGTTCCCATTCGAGAAATAAACGATCATTTGACGAAAACAATATGAACGAGTCGAATGAATTGAGAACGGTGCTGATGACCAATTCGGAAGCGCTTCACAGTTTATACGGTGAAATATCGACGGAACGTGATGGCGATTTAACGCATCAATGTATCCAAACTAATTTGGCCGATGTCATATGCGGTGGTAATCCGAACGATAAAATTTTATATCCACGAAATGCTAAACGGCGAAGTGCATCATTTCCAACGCCTCGCAGTCTAGAGAGACGACATAGTTTACGATTATTTGGTTCGTCGAAACGATTGCAACGTTGCGCATCCACAAGGTACAGTATATCGATCCAAATAGGTTCAAGTTTTATAATTTTGCTTTAAACATTTCTGTTGTTTTATTTTTTGGTTGAAGGAGTTTGTCGAAAAACTACGCACAAACTTTACTTGGGACGGATAGCAGCAGTTCAGAATACCAGAGTACCGATTCATCAGTACCAAGTAAATTTAAAAGTAGATATTCAATACTCGCGTTCAGTTTTTTTTATATTAATCGATCCCATATCTCGTTTCATATAGAAAAAGCATCACTACTTTCTCGACTATTTCGACGAAGTGGTCGATCAAAACAGAGGCAACTGGAAACATATTCAGCCCAATTTCCACCTGCCGAATGGTTTAATTCACGTGCAGTTCATTTACATAGCGTGGGAACACAAACAGTCGATCGTGTAAGTTTAATTTATAACAAAATGTATTTACGATTAGCTTTTACACTTTTCTTTCTTTTTTATTGGGGTTTATTCAAAAAAGGAAATCCCGCAGATTCATACTTTATCTAACTCTACATTTTACGACGGTTCGGAATTAAGTAATCGATCATCAACATTACCACGACGACATCATCGTCGCCATATGTCAAGTGAATCAACTTTTGTAATTTCATCGCGTGATTGTTCACCAATTCGACGACGATCGCCAGCCTACTGTAGTGGAAGTTTACCCCGATCAACACATTCAGTTAACCAATCGAATAAGACACAATCGTCGACGAATAAACAAATAATCGAAGAGAGGAATACACGTATAGCCACTTCAAAAGGTAGTGAGGCGTATCGTGGCAGTCCGACCCGAATATTGAATGATCGAAATGATAAAATATATCGTACCGCACAAAGTGGGCCGTCTAGTCTAGAAAGTGGTAAAGCATCAATAATGACCACATCTACCGGCCCGTCTAGTATCGAAAGCAATGGCAAAAATTCGTATAGTCGAACAAGTGGACACTCGAGTTTAGAATCACACTGCTCAACGAATACAGTCCAATCACCAAATCGATCGTTTGCAAGTGGCAATACATCAAACATATGTCAAAGTAATCCATCGCCGAAACGACAGTCACAATTGACCAAAGTCAAAATGTCCGAGGCACAAAATAAAATGCCAAACTCGATACAAACGTCACCAATTCATCAGCAACAAAATCAGTCGAATGGTGCGAAACAGATACCGCATTCGAATTCAAACAGTTCAATAACACTTCAAGTTACCACAAATACGAATTCATCGTCACAGCATCCGAGTACGAAAATATACGTCCAAAATTCACCCGTCCGTAGTGTGATCACGCTAGAAAATGGTAAATTACGCGATAACTCAAATGTGTTCATCATCAATAATGAAACAACAACAAATGCTAAGGGAGACGTTATCAAACGAACATTATCGCGACAAAATAGTGTGCCATCGACACGAGTGATACAAACAAATTCGCCATCGAGCCAAACATCGATGAAAAATAAAGAAAACTATTTTCATAACGAACAGGATACAATTTCCGAAACAACATTCGACGACTCGATTTCAATGATCAGCGAAATATCGCCCGACTCGAGTTTAACACCGATCAACAATAGTAGCGACAATATAATTGAAGCTTCAAAATTTACCAAGAACATAAACAATGACGCAACCATGAACAACAGTCGTAAACTGTCGTTGCAAATAAATCCAAATAATAATAATAGCGCTAACAATAATAATAATAATAATAACAATAGTAATGTATATAAAAATTTCTTCAAGAACAACGAAACACAATCTCCAACATCACCGATCAACAATAAAAATCTTTGTCTATTTGAAAATTCTTTGATCAATAACACAATACAATCATCACTTAGTTCGAGTTCAATCGGTAATCTACGATATTTTAACGAGAACAAAATGTTGAAATCGGTCAACGAGAATCAATATCCGAATGCGTTGGCAACATCGC
Organism: Tipula lateralis; assembly: GCA_963932295.1. Lineage (NCBI taxonomy): Eukaryota > Metazoa > Arthropoda > Insecta > Diptera > Tipulidae > Tipula > Tipula lateralis. The sequence goes on along the minus strand of OZ010738.1, from coordinate 32,405,843 downwards.
ATCAAACCCATCACAATCAACAGCTGGTCACCGATAATTTAATTAATTTAATGAAAAACGACACGAAATTGAATTCAAATCCGACAATAAATAAATGCGATTCGAATCTAGCTAATCTATTGCACAAAAATATTATAACAGTCGGATCGGAACCGAATTTAATTTCGATAATAAATAAAAATAATTCGTCGCACGATAATATAACGACAACGAATAAAATATTTGATAAATTGCTCGACATCGATAAGGAGAAATATGAATTGCGCCGTATGAGTTTGACAAAGGATATAAATACGGGGGCAAATAATTTGATGTCGCCGGGAATTGTGGCCGCAAATGGTTGTGGTGGTGGCGGCAGCAGTGTCAGTGGTGGTGGTGGTGGTAGCAGCAGCGCTCACTCAAATGACGATCAACTCATGTACAATTTTCCAAGCCTAACCGATTTAAGTTTTAATTTTACATCGTTGGCGGCACAAAAAATATTACAAGGCGTTAGTATAAATAGTATTGACACGCTTGTCGAATTAAATATGGCGAATAATAGTAACGGGCCGAATGGCAATCAAAGCCAAGACAAGCAAAAAAATAATTTAAGTCCGGTTTGCACGGATTATGGGATGGTTTAGTTAACGATTATGAGTTTGTTTTAAATGTATGTTCACAACATTATTCTAGTCTCTGGCATAGCTACTTACATTTATTATAGTTTGTCAATTTACAACTGTTGACGGAATTAAATTCCTCCTTAATCTACAATCAATACGTTTTTGCTTCCTTCCTACATCTAGCGGCTAAACCGTGAACTATATAAAATATTTTCATACATTTAAGACAAATAAATAAATATTAAATAATACAATTAATATATAAATAACTATAATAGAATATTATATTTCGAGACAAATAATTATTAATAATTATTTAAAATAAAATTAAATTAAATTAGTAGTAGAGACACAAACCTTGTGAAAAGTATAATATATGTATGTTGTATAACTTTTATTAAATTTATTATTAAAGTATCGCCATTTTATTATAAATCAACAAACTTTTATAAGAAAATTTATAATTATAAACAAATGGTATTGAAATATAAATTAAAACATTGTTAAATTTACGATAAAAATAAAATAATAATTTAGTTGAGAAACCAACCAAAAACGTAAAACGGTCGAAAAAAAAATAATAAACTTTGTATAAAATAAATAATTTGACCGAACACAACTATGGCTAATTTCTTAATTTAAATATATAAATTTAAATAATAAAATACAATATATATACATAATATAAAAAAAATAATAATTATATAAAAGTGCCAAACATATTTAGTCAAAATTTTATTATTTTTTTTTACTGCATTTGTTTATGTAATAATAAAACTATATATACAATAAATTATAATCACTACAAATTATTATTATTATATAAAATATATAAAAAATTATGAAATTTACAATTTTTTTAAAAAAAAAGAAAATATTAAAAACAAATTATTTATATATGTATCAATTATTACATTATTTAGAAAATAAAATAAATAATTAGTAATTATAGTTAAATATAAATAAACAAAAAAAATACAATAATAATAATAATTAAATAAATCATTAACATTAATTATAATGATAAAAGTAATAAAAAATTATTAACAATTGAATTTTGAGTTTTATTTATTATAAATGACAAAAACACTTACAGGATTTTTTGATCGTGATGCAGTTCCGAATGTAGTTAAATTTAAATAAAAATGAAAGATGTCCGGATCTGGCCTACCTTTTATGTAACGATGACCAACTCGAACCATGTTTATATAAATTTTTCAATCTTCATCTTGTTATTGACTTTTGAATTTGAGGCAGCTTTATCCAGGTTTTTAGTGAAACTTTTCACTTTTTTTTATTTTGCACTTTATAAATTCACTAAATTGTGAAAGATTAACTCTATGTCACTTATCTTAAAATTCTCGAAGGCTAGCCGCTTGCCACAAATGGGGGCAAAATCTAAGACACTAGTCTTTACTATACACTCGACCCACTGCACTAGTTAAAATAAGACTTATCTGATACAACGATTTAGTATTAGCACTGCTTACATACCAACCCGATGGACTCTAGTTGTGCCAATCTTTCAATGTACATTTTGGGATATTTCGAATCGTTTCTATTTACTCGCTGTATTTTATGATGTTGAAGAGCAACACAACACCTATCGCTTTCGAAAAATAAGATGGCGTAACTTATAATTGAAAAAGTGAAGAAAAGTTTCAGCTTGTGGAAATAGATTGCTACATATAGCAGTACGTTCCATCAATAACCATGTGAGTAAACATGTGAGAACTGACTCCGTAATTTTAAATACGATTTTGACACCAGTGAGATAGAATGTGAAGGAAAGTTACAAGACGCCTAGTTGGAGTCGATATTGAACCAAGATTCATTTAAACATTTGCAAACGTTCTGAAGGCCGTTTAGTGCAAAAACAAGGCAATTTGGTTCCGTATGAACTCAAGCCAAGGGACGTATATAGTAACGGAAAAGTTTTATGCATAGAAATGTGAGTGGACGAAAGGTGTATCCACTACAACAACTAAAAGCGCTAAAATTGGCCCGAAGAAGCCAAAAATTGGCCCGATTCATGCATCGCTACAAAACGCGAGAAATTTCTTCAACGTGCAATCCGTATGCTCCCAATGAAAAATGGGAAAGAGTCCTAGCTAATAATGGAAATTCTAACTCTCGAATTAGAAAATTCTTTATGTATAGCATCATTTATAGAAGATATTACAATGCTATAATCTTTTTAAAATCCCAATTAAAAAATGCTGGAACCTTTCTAATGACAATAGGCGCAATAGGTAAACTAATAAAACTGAATAACTATACGATCCACCTCAATCTGCTATCTTGTTTGGGACTGATCATCCTCAACTCTTTCGCAGGTCCCTTTTTGCAGCATACCTTATGCTGAAGCCAAATCGATACATAGATATGTGGATCTATCAGCTACTTCCAGTCAAACTGCCGAAACTTTAACGAATGCATCATTTGCTGGACAATCTCCATCTCATGAACTTAAATATTTTAGGATTAACTCAAAACGAAAAGTTTAAACATTCTTCAATTTAGATTGAAACTGATCTAAATTTCTACGGATCATACGAATCGACAGTGGTTTGTGGTGTATGTAATTCATTAAAACCTAAAACTACTAAGAACACGAGTAGACAAAGACTAATAAGGTCTAAATTCACCCTTCAGCATAGAGTCTCGATTTAGTAGTTATAAAAGATCTATGGTATATTAGAATTCAATGACAAGTAGGCAAATCCGAAAATATCACGAGGAAAAATTTATAGATGCTCTAATTGAAATCTTCTAAATTTAATCAATTCCAAATTAAGAGCACTACGGTCTCGGTGAAATTAGTCTTTCATCAAATGGTTGTTTGAGTAGTTCCGAAGAATGATAACGACCGAAACGTGGCAATCAATTATCGAGGAATACGTGGGCCTAACGGTTTTGATGGTGAAAATAGTGAATGGGATGTTGAACGAAAAATTGGATCAACACTATTATATGATTGGCAGAGACTATAGATTAGATAACATCGTTAAAAAATGTCGTACCTATATTTGGGCTATAAATAATAGTTGGTGTAAGATACAGATCAATATGACTTATAGTTAAGATTTTATAATATTTCGATGATGGCCGGAATAGGACGATTTCGAGCTGTCCCAATTCAGAATATTGAATGTGCATTGAAGTTGGATTTCTGGATTAAATTCTTTGATTTCATTCCCGTGATCTTCGGAATTCCCGCAGCTCTTTTTGCCCCACATGAATTATGACCCTACTTAGAGCGAAGAAGGGTTTAGAACCAGATGGCTCATCTATGCCAATGTGAAGAAGTATGTCTTTCCATTCCCTCTTTTGGCAAAAAAATTTACTTGTCGCTCTGAGGTGCCAGGTTTTGATGTTCCAGTCCCTCCAGAATATTCTAAGGTTCTAGGGTCGAGCCGAGAACAAAAACTGTAGCCTTTACAGTGCTTAGTAGGTCGCAGAACAGGATACACTCCAGCTCATCTCCTTCCTTGTGATGTAGTTTCAGTACAAGTACATCTTCAAAGACCCACCTCAGAGTTCTCTTGTTTGCACATCGCATACCAGAGGCATATTCTGGCTGGTGATGACGATATGAAGTGCTCGTTCGGGTTTTTAACCAGAATCATGACATGGCACGAGCCAAAGATAAGGTTTGATACGACGTTAAATTGTTCCCCGAGGGAAGAGAGAATAATGCTCTTGGTGACAAGACGATCATAATGGATTGAGTAACTAAATGTTTTTTGTGGCTCGACCGATTATAAAAATTTATTAATTAAAATCGTTTATTTTTATAAGTTTTACATAATATTTTTACTTTTTGGTAAATTTAATAATTAAATAAAAAAGAAAATTTTTATAAAAATATAACACATTAACTAAAACCCTTTCTAACGTAAATGGTTGCAGCTTTGATTACTTAACATGAAGGGGATAATCTAGACTAAAAAATAGATTAAATAGATTAGATACACGTGTTCGATTTTAGTCAGTTCCAAAGTATTTTTGGCCAAAATGGTTAGGGGCAACCGGATGCAATTCAGATGTTAAAATTTTCATTTGTGGAAAAGTTTCGACGATTGCCTTGGCTGCAATTGGCGTACAGAACAGATTCGATAGTATTATACCATTCTCGGGGACGCCGTGTTCCTTGAGCACATTAACCGCTTGGATTACTGTGTTCCCGGTCGACATAATCGGGTACATTAATAAAACTTTTCGCTTGGCTATGTCATCGGGAAATCGAGCGTACACAACTCGGGCAACATGGGTCTCAGCATCCGATTCAACTAAAATTTTACCTATCCTTATCGATCGACAACAATCTCGCAATCCTTGTTCCATTGCCTCACCGGATCGGACTATTGATACCCCACAATTTCCAGATCGATATTTCAGCCCATCGTATATGGCACCGGTTGGTGTGACTACCGAACAATCTGAATATGGCAACTGATTTAGACTCTCCTCGAGAACAAGACGTATCAGACGATCGGCATAGAATTTAAAGTCACTGCGACTAGTGTTCCTGTAACAAAGAACATTGTATTTTATAAAGAAAATATTTGCTAGACTCCAGCAAGACCTACTTATCACGTATTATTGTTTGTAATTCTTTGATTTGATCATTACTTCCTATCACACGCAAATTTTTACTAAAATCATGGTCGTAGGAGTTGATAAGTGAATCAGTACCACAACCCATGTTCCAAATAACTTAATTTTAATATAAAATAAATTTCTTTGCAAGTTTTGGTTATAATTTTGACAATATTTCACGAGGATTTTGACATTTGACGTAAGTCAAATTCGACCATCTCTATAGCTTCTCCTACGACATCTATCACTGAGCATTTAAAACACTAGTATAGTCACTAATGCGATACAAAAAATAATTTTATTTTATTAAAATAACAGAATAAAATATAATAAATTACAGGATATTAAAATAAAAAAATGGTAAAATACAATTTAAACGTGGCTAGTTATAAGCCCATTTTATAATTAACAACGGTATCGATTTTATGAAGCCCAGTTGAAAACGAGCGCAACTGTACCGATTGACAATTTTGTATGACAACACCTTCGGTTTCGTCCCAATTCGTTGGCACTTCACAATCTTTTAGCGTATAAATTAATATGTCGAACGTACAAATACAATCGAGAAGCGGTAGATAACTTACAGTAGCTGATATTTGTCGCATAACATCTCGAATCTCTTGTTGAATTCGTTTTAATTCTTTACTAGATGTTGGATTTTTCGGATCCATTTTGTTGCCATCGCCAAGTTCGTGCTCAACCTTAAATTCCCAACACTCAAGTGTCTCTTTCGTGTGAACATTAGTGATAATCATTGAGATTTTTTCGAGCTCGTTTTTAGCCATCCATCCCTCGACTTGGCAGAGCACATTTTTCAAAAATGTTTCGATTTTATTATCTTTTGACATTAAAATCGTTAGGCCATACTGTTGTTCGGGTGAAAAAGATTCTGGTGGATAGATCCCACGTTGGAATAGAATCGAATTGATACCGTAGTCTACAATAATATAGAAAATCTGAATAAGGCCGAAGCATTTACGTTTACCAATTTGTACTCACTTAGATATTCACATACAATAGCAGCCGAACCTTTTAATGTAACACAATTTTTACTTTGTTGTGACGTTGCCATAGTTAAAGTTATTGATTATGATTATTAAAAAACACAATTATATTTAAGATTTTATTTAGAATTTCGCGGCTATTGTTAAATCAAACTTTGAGCGCCCGTCGATAAATTTACGTTTGACAATTGAATTCAGTTTACAAATTTCGATTGTTTTCGAACGAAACGTCTATTTAACGAAAGTTGTTAGTGACATCTACCGAAAGTATTTAACGTTTTTGTATTTTGGTTCAGTGGTTGCTTCATCTTTCAATTCAAATTTGAGCAGTTCCCGTTAATCACTAAAATGTTTGTGAATTTTGAAATGTGAATTCCATTAAATTTTTAAAAAACAAATTAAGTGTGTAATTTTGGTTTAGGAATATTCTAACATGTAAGTTATACTTAAATTTATAATGTTGTATAGTTATTTGGGTACAAATTGTATTTATAAGCAATGGGAACGATTGCTAAGGAAGATTATCAATTTTATATTTGTCAATATTTAATAGGTAATATTTACAGAGATTCGTGATATTTTAACTTCTAAAATTTGTAAATCTGTTTAGAAAATATATTTTCTTGTGTAAATTTTATTCTGTATCACATTTGGTGCTTGTGAATATCACATGCATACCTAAACAGAAACCTTACAAATGACTATTTGCTTTATCAGCAATCCTAACAAATGTTAAAATGCAATTTACTGATCAATGGAGTAGTGGTTAAAGCTACCAATAAACCATAGGTATGTAGTTCGATAGGGGCTGACTTAAAACTTAAAATTTACTAGCTGAAACCAACTGCCGGTCGCCGGTTGTAGCTTAATGGTTAAGAGAGAAAAATTAACATGCAACCGGATGACATAAAAACGCGTTTGTGTGTAAAAACATTCGTTGGGCTGACCACCTACAATGTGCACCAATCGTTGAAAAATGGTTCGTAAGGTCTCTGTTGAGACGCGGTAACGGCCGTTTACGGCCTCGAAGCCATAGATTATGAAACCAACTGCGCAAGAGTTGAGTGTGCTTCGACTCAAAAACAGTAGACACAATAGCAAACAAATGCAATTACTTAATTTAAAGATATCTAAACTGTTTTCTGTTTAGTAAATAAATTTATATTTAAATTTTAAACGCGATAATTAATCAATGATTGACCTCTGTTAAGTTGGCCCCCAGTAATTACAATTTTTTATTTGGTTCTTACTTATTTTTAGTTGATCATTTATTGGATAAGTATTTATATTTGTTAGTATAGTAAGTTAATTCTACTTATCGATTTAAATCTGAGGTTCAATATTTTCTTTTATAGAAGGGAAGGTTTCAATCAGTACTACACAGCCCATTGTACTTATTTTGTCACTTCACATATTATATTCATATAAGCATTTATTCCACAATAAAAACTTGTCAATATAGTTCGATCATTATCTTTGGACTTAACATCCCTGCACGGTTGGGTGAAATTATCACATCATGGAAAGTTTCACTGACGATATCAAAAACGTTACACAATGCCGACAGGTGGCTCAGTGGTTAAAGCTGTGCCTATGGAGCGAAAGTTACTTCGTTTGACGTTTATTTAGTAGTATTTATAATGCGAGAAATAAAATATGTCGTCACTTATTAAAGCGTTAGAATCATTTATTTTCTAGCTTTAGAAATTAGTCGAATAACGTGATTGCCTTCAACTGATTTCAGCTCGAATAACGTGATTGCCTTCAACTGATTTGCTGGTCTTTCGACTTTCCTCTTTACTTGCGGATTCCATACCAATAATATACGTATTAAATCACTAGGTGTCTGTTCCATCGCCACTTGCGCATTCTGATTTTGTTTTATTTTTTTTTCGTTTGTTTGCCGTAGAACCTCTTCAATTTTTGATGTTATCTGGCCAGAAGCATATTTTCTTATTCTTTTAAGCCATTTATATCTAGTTTTTTGTGTGATCTTATATGTGTGTTACCATGTTTCATACCCATACAACAGAACTCATTTCACACACGCATTGAACAATCGCAGCCTGGTAAAGCAGGTTGAATGTATTTTTAGCTTTGTTGATGTATTGATTGCATGTTCTATACAGCCTGTTTTGATACAGTGCAATCGGGGTATACAAATATCTCAACCTCTTCGATTGATGTATTATTGATGGTGATTGGCGTACTATATTGTTCGTATATAGCCTTGTAATATTGGTTAAACTAATGTTAACTATGAGAACTACTTCCTTTGAGTGTTCTGACAGCTGATGTAGTTTTTGCTGCATGTTAACATGTTTATGCATTAGTAGGCGAATGTCATTTGCGTAATCCAGATTATTGAGTCGCGTTAGTGGTCTCCGTTCCGGCATCTCGTTTAGTTCAATCATTTTCTTCGGTATGACAATTTCGCAATTGCCTTATAGATTGAGTTTCTAGTAATTAATTCAAATTCACGTTCGATGTCAACGAAGAGTAGGTATAGTGGTGATTCCAATTCGTTTTACTGTCGTATGGTGAAACGTTTAGTGTTGATATGATCTGTACAGCTAATTCCTGTCTATTCTTACTTGTTATGGTAGATTGATTCTTTACTGTACTTGTTGTAAGTGCATTCTCATAGATACCCTTTCTTTGGGATCGTTAAACCTTTTTCCATTTTTACTTATTATTTTTCAGCTTCTGGATGATAGTTCTAGCTTTTACTTCAGTGGTAGATAGTTTCGTTATAACTGCCATCTGCGGGAGAACGTATTCCGTTTCGCTTATGCAGTTCTCTTCAAAGTATTCTTTTCATCTATTTAGTTGTTGCTTGCGTATGGTTAGAGTTTTACCGGTCAGCATTTATGGAAAGTTTGTAAATTTTCCTTACATATTGGTGTAGTGTGCTCATCTTTATATATGCTTAGTTCATCTGCAGTTTTGAGAATGTCCTGTGTTTATTAAATTTGAGACCTTCGATTTTATTCCACATTTCATCAGAAATCCATGGTGTCATAGTGTTGTCTTGGTAACTGAGCACACGCAGTAGTTGTATGTCCATCGTCATTTTGTTACTATTTAAAACAATATCACATTGTTTTCTTATTCTTTACGCAAATGGCTTATTACATTTCCGGAAAATCATAAATGCAGATGATTTAAATCTATAAATTTTGTTGCACTACGTTTAACAGCGGATGTTGTTTCCAAATGGTTGGTATAGTTTTTTACTTTCCATCTTAACTCACTATGTACTTTATAATTTTGTCAGTCTAATATGATATGAGATAAACATTAGTTTTTTTTGCAAAGTAAAGCTGGTATACTTCCATTGTGCTTGTTTAATATTACTAGTTTATCTTAAATTTGAAGATTAATATACAACTTGCTAAGAAACTGTTACAACCTTCTTACTCAACCCTCTACTCGTATGTTTTATTAAATTAAATTTAAAATTTATTTCTCATAAAAAAATTATTTTAATTAAAATCAGTATTGTTAAAAATTTTTAGAAGTGAGTTTTAAATGTGAGTACCATTGAATCAAGTTAATTAATTATATGTTGATGAAAGTTGACATAATAATTTCATTAATTTTTCATAAGGGTGTTCATAATTAATGAAGAAAATTATAACGACTGAATTGATCTTTAAAGGTAAATGCAATCGTTTCATACGTCTCAATATAATTAAGATCAATAAAGTATGGCTTTCGGTAAAAACTATGTCCATGAGATAAAGTATTTAGACTAATCATTGCTATAGGATTATTTCTTGTATTTTAATGTAATCGTAACCATGAAATAAGTTGACTTAGTACGTAGTAACTGTTTTGTTTAAAACTTAAAAATTGCGGCACGGCAATGTATAACACATGTTTGCAATTAAAACCATTAACTTACCTTCACCTGCAGTTTACAAATCTAATCCTTACAAAACAATCAAATAAAATCAAAACTGCGATTTAGTAGTTAAAAAAATATATTAGACACCTAGCTGGAAATTCCGATAGTTAAATCATAAATAATTTTATATATCCTTCCACATTAGAAGGTTACTGTTATATATATTATACTGCAATTTTGTTATTAAATGGGTTTTTCCAAAAAACCAAAATCAATTTGAGGACGTGATCTTACATATTTTACCTGAAGTTCATATCCAATGTATACAAACATATAGTTGGAATTAAAATGAGTGTTATTCGAATGGTTTATTTTTTGTTTATTATGTGGGTATCCAAAATTACTATAAAAGTTGAACTAAATTTCAATAACATTTTGATAAATGGTGCCCCAAATTTGATTTCGTAATGTATCTATATACAACCATAAAAACTGTCAACTTAGCCAGTAAAAACTCCATAATAATAAACTATACATTTCTCTATAATATTTTGAACTTCCTTAAATGTTTATGTATGTTAACGATGTTAATGTTCGCTATTTAATAAACAAGTCATTTGTATATAGAGAAGGTGTATATAATATATTTCAAGCGTTTATGAATTATATATATGGTCGGACTGTATCTATAATGTAGGAAGTACATATAATTAGATATAAGAGTATAATTATTTCTCAGGTTTACATTTTTTAAATTTATTAAATAATTAATTAAAAATAAAAAATACAATCTTTATAATTAATAGTATTTATTTTTAGAAAATTCTTGTAAGGAATTAAGATATTAAGATTTTCTTAGAATTTTCAGAATATTTTTTAAACATTAACAATTTCTTTATATTTGATACGCACACACAAAATTTTATTCTATATAAATAATATTTAAAAAGGTGTGTTTAATTATTTATTTATATTTAGTTTTTGTGAAACTTCTAGAGCGCTAGATATTGCGTCGAACTTATATGTTATGTTTATAATGATCGATATATAAGATATAAGCAAAATTATAAAAATTGCATAATATAAATTTTCAATGTTACACTGTTCCTCTGATACAAATTATTGTTTGATTTTTTTTTACAAATATTGAGGAATTTTTGGCAAATTTTCAAATTGTCTGTCAAATATTTTTATAGACTAATAAATGATATTTTTATTATACAACACTGATATTATTAAAATATTTTGTATTATATATATCAATATATATATATATATATATATATATATATATATATATATATATATATATATATATATATATATATATATATATATATATATATATATATATATATATATATATATATATATATCCACATAAAAAGTTTATCTAAATGTTCTGTTCTTATAATTATTTACTGAGATGTAAATTTATTTTTAAATTATGCATTCAATTTAGCTAGTTTTTATGATTATTATATTAATATTTTTTGATTTAAATATAATATAGTTTCTTGTGAAATTAAAAACGTTCCAGATAGTTTAGATAATTCAATCGAGTTTCAAAATTCATAAATTTACAATTATAAACTTTGAATTAAGTTTTGTCTAATATTATGAATTTATTTTTCATCATTTGCGGTTTACTTTTGAAACTGCAGCGTGAAACTTAAATTAATTGGGGTTGAACTGAAATGAAATACCTTTATCAAAAAAGAAAATAATAATGTTATGGCATAAGTTCTTTGATAAATTATAGTTAATTTGTAGAATTCTTACAACACTATTTCTGTATATCGTTGATTGTAAATAAGTTCCACTAACTTATGGTAATAATTATTTCATATATTTGTTTTACAATATTAAACAATATAAGGAATTACACTAAACTTGTTAAGATCACTGGTTTATTAATTGGTTGTAGAATAAGATGTTCAAATTAAACTATAACTTTTAAAAATATCAAATAGCGTCTTTATATTTAACTCTTCTTGTGGCTGTCAGTCTAAAAATAAAGATAACCTTTATCCTTTTATAAAATATAATGGATTGAATAAAATTCGTAAGTTTTAAATAAAAAGTTTATAGGAAGCATTATAAGGTTAAGTAAGGTATAAAGTAGGGATGCTCTAAATTTTAATTCCTTTCAAAGGTAACCAATTTATTTATCTAGTTTAGTGTTGGCTGTTTCATTGTCATGATTCTTTGGATTGTTATAAAACAGATTAGAATTAGAAGGGAGTAAGGCATTGTTTGAAGTATGGATCAAATTACGATACTTGAGAAGTAGTATTTGTATTCAAGATTCACTATATACACATACATATCTGGCGTGTTATGTTTTATTAAATAGTTCTAGTTCACTATATGTAATGTCATTTTGGAAGTTACTTATAGTATTTAATCGACCATTCCAAACTCGAACTAAAATTGGTATAGATAGGATCCTCAATTTCGTCAATGATCTAGTTAGTTTTTGTTTTCTTCTGATTCTAACTTTTACAAAAACAATGTGTCTGTTGAAAATATTAGATAAATAGAATTGATAACATTTTTCGACTACTACTGTTGTTTTGTAAGGGTTGCAGTTACTGTTGTAATAAAATATAAATAAACAATAAGATTTGTTATTACGTGTACTTACATTTGGTAATATCATAATTAATAAATAAATTAATGTATATCCCACAACTTTTCCTAAAGTTTAATGTAAATATAGAAACAAACTTTTATGAAAGGACTGTGTTTCGTTAACTTAAGTTTTCTAATTTTTTACGATTCCTAACAGAGCGGTTGCTAATAATAATGTAAATTAAGAAGATTGGAAATTAATAAAACAAAACAATTTTAAAAAGCGGTTTTAATAAAAAGGACTTTTTTTTATTAAATAATATAAAAGTAAATAATGTGGCAAATAATAATTTTGTAAAAATTTGTATATAATACAATATTTGTAATTATAATAATAACAATAATAATAGTAATAATAAAATTAAATTAGAGTGTGTGCATGTGTGAGATGATGTAAAATAAAATACAATGTTTTAATCAATTAATTAAATAATTATAAATTAATATATTCTAAAATTATAATTACTGTTGTATGTATGTATTTGTGTGAGAGTTATCTATAATAATTATATTATTTACATGCAATTTCTTTGGTATTTCGAATGAGTTTAAAATTGTAAAACAAAAAAAAAATTATACTATACATATTTTTTTATATAATATATTTATTCTGTTTGTTCTTATAATTATTATGAAATTATACATTAATGTGTTCGTCTTCGTAAAAAATTATTCCACATCTTCAGCATAGTAGTCATTTGGTATAGAAGTTTCCATTTGTGTCATTGGCATGAGTCTATCATCATCGTAGTTGTTATCTGTTGATTAAATACAAAGATACAGATACATAAAATAATATATTTTTTATATCATTATATTATTATTATTTAATAAATGATTATTTATTAATGCTTATTACTAGTGATTGTGAATAATTTTATTGCAAAATTTTACTCACATTATATTTTATAGTTTTTAATAATAAAAATGCCCAAATTAAAAACAAATTATAAATTAATTGGCAACACAGTAAAAAAATATAATAAAGCTTTTGATTATATAATTTTTGTTTTTTCTTTTTTTAGTGCAAGCTTAATATAGTTTTGTGCACTATCTGAGTCGGATTCGTCGCATTGCTTCTGTTTCAATTTTTTTGGATTATATTATTTTTTTTAGTAGTAGTTGTAGCCGTTGATATAGGGATTATCTTAAAATTGAAAAATGAAGTTGATTAATAATATTTTTTGCAAAAACTGTTTAGGTTTAGTTATTGTTATTGTTTTAAAAGATTTTCCCTCCGTATTTATTTTATTGTTAAACGATTGTATTGCCAAAATTAAGGATTAATTCTTTAGTTAAATTTTCCATTTCCAAAATTGTTAAAATTGTTATATGAAAACACTATTATTGTTCAAGAAATATTATTCACCACAAAAAACATGTATGTTATTTTATTTTAAGAGACAAGAAATCAAGAGGATGAGCGTGAAGTTTATTATATTGTATAATTGAATTAATAATAGTCAGAAATTGTTGACAGTTTGGTTTAATTGTACTTTTGTTTAAATTTTTTGTAACACTTGTTTTGTTTATTTACACCAAGTTGAACGGACGAATACTTCACACCCATATTTCAAGAGGATGATTAAATAAAAAGCAATATTAATAAAATAAAATAACTAAAAATAATAGATTTCATGCATTTTCTTTCATTGTTTTGTTTTCTATTTTGATTATAAATTTTCTCATTTTCTTTCTGTTTTAAATAAAAAAAATAAATACGTAAATAATATATAAAATAACATTTTTAAAGCAAATATTAATTAAAAAAATTTAAATAAATTGGTATATTTTGAAGTTTTGATTATATTAAAATTTTTGGTTTAAAATTAATATATTATTAATAATTAATATAACACGTCTCACAACATATATATATTTATATATTTTCTTTTATACTCGTTTTATTAATTTAAAAAAAATATGTGGCATATTTTGTGTTTTATAAGAATTAATGGATTTAGCAAAGAATATCGTCTATTATTAAAAATTAAACAATTATAGCATTCTTAGATGATTTAAAAAAAAAAATTAGAGTTGTTAATTTAAATAGAATTGTTTGCTTTTGAACATGCCTTATTGTTTATACAAATAAATAAATTAAAAAAACTTTTGATTAATAATAAATTACAAAATTATTTTTCTTTATTAATTTTTAAAATTAAAAAATACAAACAACAACAATAAATAGTTATAATTACATTTTTCATTAATTACTTTATATTGTGTAATCATATCAGTCTTACCTCATATTGTTTTTTACGATTTGTTAAAAATTTTACATTTTGTTTAATTATATTGAGCCACTTTAAAATGCTTGCACAACTGTTTACTATATAGAAAATAAATCTGTATTTTTTGATTTGAAATCAATTGTCCAAGAGTTAACATGTTTTATATAAAAATGTGATTAACAAAAGATTAAGTACAATTCAAAGATGATGAAAATGAATTGGATGGAATTTGGTGATTATATATTTCAGAGAACGTGTAAAAATAAATGAAGGATTGAAGTTGATGGTAAATTGCACCTAATCTTTTACTCAACATTTTATATAATGTATCCTTCTATATATATTGTGAGACGAGTGTATAATTTAAAAGGTAATTTATCACCTTTTTTTTCTTGGCCGTACATTTTGGTTATAAAGATAATTAATATATACATATAAATATGTAGGTATATAAAAACCGCTTTAAAAAAAAATATTATTGTTTATGATTTTATTTATTTTGTTTTTTTTTTAAATTTTTTGTTTAAATATATAATATTGGCTTTTTTGTCGTTATTTTCAAAATAAAATAAAATAATTTAATAATAAATAATACACAATTTAATGCTGAATTTTATAATAATTAAAAAAATTAAAAAATTTTTTTTATTATTCGTATTTTTGTTTTATATTAAATAAATAACTATAATATACTAGTATTAAAATTAAAATTTCGAAAAAATTCAATAAAAAAAATCATTTATACAAGTTAAAACATTTTATTTACAAAATTAAAATAGTAAAATTATTTTTACATTATAATTTTTTCTTCATTTAATTACGTTGTCTGAACGCTATGCGAATATTAAAATATATTGTAACAAATATTGTAAATAGATATTATAATATGGTTTTTAAATAATTTATAAATACAAAATTCATCGGTAACACCAAAATTTTAATATAATGAAGTTGGTAACCAATATGAATAAAAAAATTTTTTAATTTTCTTTTTTGCTTGTTTTTAAATTAAAAAAACACAGGAACATTTTATTATAATTAAATCAAAATTAAAATAAAATAAAACTATATTAAATCATAAATAAACTTATTTACAAAAGATTACTAAAAATTTTTGTTCATTTTGAAACTTTTGCAACCAAAACAATAAAAGGAAGAAGTGTTTTGTTGGGATTCTGAATTGAACCTTAACCAAAATTTTTAGATATAAAATAAAAAATAAAATCGTTAATTTTCAAGGAATAATGAAAAGTTATTTATATTAATAATTGAAAATAAATAACAGAAAAGTGGAAGGTTTAAATTTTTGATGTATGTATATTTTTTGGGATTTGGTGGTGACTATGTTTTAAACATTTATTGTTTATTTTTTATATAATAATAATCAAGTTTTAGTATAAAACTTTGTTTTTTATGGTTTGTTTTGTTTAGTATAGAAAAATTAATAAATAAATAAAATTATCGTAAAGATATAATTTAATAATAAGATTCCCCCCAAATAAATCCAGACTTTTATTTTAAAAAAATTGTTGTTATATATTATATAAATTATACCTTTAAACTGTTTGTACTACTTAGACTACGGTTTTTTTTAACAAAAAAAAATTATATTAAAATATTTTTTTTGAAATAAATAAATAATATAATAACGCTATAGCATCAATGGTTAAACGGAATATAGTTTTTTATTTTAAAAGTTGTTATGTTATTGTTTAATTAAATAATATAATAATAATAATAAATTTCTAACCAATTATTTTTATTATATATTTGTGTATATAAAAAAGAAACAAAAATATAATTTCGAAATGGAATGTTTTTTTTTGTTTTAATATTAGCCAAGTAGTTTTAAATTTTTTAAATTCTATTTAAATATTAAAAATATAAATATAATATTTTAATAATTAATATAAATTATAATATTAAAATTATTAAATATTTAATTTATTTAAAAATATATGTACATATTTTGTTTTAAAATATTTATTTTGTGCTATTGTTGAATCTTTGGAAATGGAAAATATTGATAATCAAAATTAACAATTGATGCTATAGAGAGCTTGTTTCATTTTAGCGAATAGTTTAATTGTTTTATTTTTTGTAAAAATTAATATGTAATATTAATACATTGAATGCCAAATGACTATATATTGTATGTTATACAATTTGGCATGCAATGTGTTAAAATCAATATTTATCTATTTATAGAATACAAACTCGAAAATGTGGAGTTTGATGGAACTTTGTGTTCACAACGTTGTCCTGAGTATGACTCGTGACATCTGTAAAAAAAAATTAATAAAATATATTTACGATAAGATTAAGAATTTTTTTTATTAATCTTAACAAATTAAGAGGATTACCCTCGTTAAGTTTACAAATCATAAAATCACTTAATTGTTTTATTCATTTGATCTCAAGAAACAATTTCTGTTTAGTTTTATGGATTATTTTATTTTCTATTTAGTTTTGTTTTATATAGTTTCTAATAGTTCACGCATAATATATATCCATCGTTAGGGTGTTCTATATATAGAATTTTGTACGTTACAAATTTATTATACACACATAAGATAAAAATAAGATGACAAGTTTTAAATTGAAATTATTTTCTTTCCTTACAAAATAATACTATACATAAACATAATTTTCAAAATAGAAATAAGAAGTGCGATGTTATGATTTTAGGTTAAACATTAATTGCCTTTCTAAGTTTTATCATTGGGGACTTTAAAACTTAATATTTTTTGTATGTCAATCAATCAATGAAATATTTTGGTTAAATAATATTTGTATGCTCTTTTTGAGTGCATCTCTCACATAATATGTTTTAACATTAGTCTTAACGATGAAAATGTATTATTATAATCTTTATATTAACTTGAAATGACAAAATATATAATATATGTGTATATATACTTGTACATAGTATATATATGCATCGTTTACGACATATGCTAAATGTCTAATTGTCTCTCCCATATGTGTTGGTTGGGTTCTAATTTATATTACTTTTTCGTTTTCTTATTGTTTACACTAAAAAGTTGTTTAACAGATATAATTGCAGTTTTTTTCTCTTTAACATTTTTATTTCTCTTAATGTTTATTATATGTTTTAGTTTATGTAACAATCTATATAGTCTACAGTCTATACTGGCATACTGATGGTTTTAATAAAAAAATTATAATGTTTTAATATAACATGACAGATGATTTTTTCCGTTCGTTTGATTTTAAGTGTTTATTATGTTAAGGAAGTTGTCATCAGTATTATTGAATTTTTGTTTTAAAACAAGTTTAATTACGATGAATTTATATATATATATGCAGAAGTATTAAACAAAATGATATATTATAAATGTAAATTAAACAAATCACAATTTAACCTATATATATATATATATATATATATATATATATATATATATATAAATACATATATATATATACATATATATATATATATATATATATATATATATATATATATATATATATCTTAATTTATAAACTTACTGGCAAGAATATTCACTAAGTTGTTTGAACAGGATACAAGTTCCACCATTATGACAATAATCTTGTGGTAAATCACATGAACTTTGTCCAGAAATATCTACGCCTGAAAATAAGCATATAATGTTACAAATAAATATGAACGCCGTTTGTTTATATATGAAACACAAACCTTTTGTTTGATTAACTTTTATCTTAATTGTCCTACTTGTAGTCTTCGATAATATATTTCTTACTCGACATTCGTAATCACCAGCATCCTCAACTTTAGCGTGCCGTTTTGTTAATACTGACTTCCACCTGTGGATAAATTGAAAGATTTTTTTTAAAATTTATACTCATTGGTTCAATAACTTTATATAATATGCAGGTATATAAAGGAAGCATGGTTAAATTGTATTTTATAGAATTGAAAAATAAAATGTTAAATAATATAAGAGAAAATATGAATGATTAGTAAAAATTGGAAAGACAAAAATAAAAATAAATTATAAATATACTTTTTCGTTTTTACTCTGAATCCATGTTTTCCGCGTATTTTTTCTTTTTTGAAATACCATGTAACTTTTGGTGCTGGTCGTCCTTTAAATTTACACACTAAGCGTATTCTTGAATTAACATTTATTAATTGTTCCCTTGTTGAATTTATATTCGCTTCTTCATATCTTAGATCCTCAATTGTAGCATTCTGCCCTATTTATAATCAGAAAAATAAAAAAGACAATATAGCATTTTATTTTTAAAGTGATAAATCCTTAATTTAATGAAACTAATCAATTTGCTTAACGCTTACATAAGTTTAAATATACATAAGCTTTTATCTATTAATTGTTTTTAACTAAACTTAAACATGCTAAAAGTCAATAACCTATAAACTGTTAAGATGCAGGATACATGATTTTAAATGTGTGTATCGTGTACAAATACTATAATTCCAACATCCGATTAAACAAAATAAAAACATATATATATATATATATATATATATATATATATATATATATATATATATATATATATATATATATATATATATATATATATATATATATATATATAAATATATATATATATATATATAATATATATAATATATCATATTTAATGTACATAAATCGAAATACTAATGTACATAAATGAAACTTTGAAATGCAATTTTTTTATGAACAGTAGATACCAACACATTTGTAATTGATTTTTAAGATTTAAAAATTTTGGTTAATATTTAAAAAAACAGGACCTTACTCTCACAAGGCCTTCTGATCCCGTATTTGTCATACTAACTATGAATGGCGCTGTACATATTTAGAAAACAGTTGAATAATATCAATGTGTATTCGTATTTTGATGTACATGAATATGAAATACATAACATGGACCATGAATTTAAAATAAAATATAAATAAATTAAAAAATTACTCATTGGAATTTGTCAAATAAAATAAAATGAAATTTCATGTCACGCGAACTGTAATCTTTTTTAAATCTTGTGAATTTTTTATTTAAATTTTCTTATTTATTCACCGACTTCATTTCATACTGAGTAGTATTTTTTTTTATTTTCGTGCTTCTTAAGATCGTTTTATATATTTGAATAATACGATGAAGTTTGAAATGCTCATTGAATGAGTTGTCGACGTTGTTTGTTTTTGTTTTAAACACACAATATATTTTTAATCTCAACTCATCATAGTCATCACAGAAGAAGCAAATTATACTCATACGTTCGGTTAAAGCGATATTATTTATAATATGTTCCGAATATTACGCATACACATTTTGACTACCAAGTGATTGTTGGCTTCATTTCAAATATAAATTTCTTAAGCATATTAAAATGATTATTTTGATTTTCTTACACACACTTGTTTAAGAAAAGAAAATTTTCTTGAGTCTATGTTCTGTAGTTGTTATAAAATAAATGATTTATTTTGTTCAAAGTGTGCTGAAATTTTTACTTGGTAACAGAGAAGGTATATGAGTAATTTTCACAATTTTCTTTTTTTACATTTATGTATTATAAGTGTCTCATTGAGTAGCTTGATTTCACCGTGATAAGATCGTATTTTACCGAAACGATTTTAAATAATATTCAGTATTTTATTTCGATATATATATATGTATATATATATATATATATATATATATATATATATATATATATATATATATATATATATATATATATATATATATATATATATATTTATATATATATATGTATATATATATATATATATATATATATATATATATATATATATATATATATATTGTATTTTGTCGTGATGCCAATAGTAATAAATAAAACTTTTTATTTAAAATTTTATTTTCGGAATAAAATCATTTTTGAAATGTTTAAAAATAAATTAAAACAACAAAACAAATACTAAACATAAAAAAAATAAAATCTTAATTTAAAATTAAAAAAGCAAAACAATCAACAAAATGAATGAAAATTGATCATTTTGAAGAGTAATAAAAGTATTTAAGTGTTAGATGGAAATGTATACGAGCGGGCGACCGAAATGACATGTTCGGTGTGTTTTACGTGTGTACACACGCGTTTAGATTACGTTATATATATATATATATATATATATATATATATATATATATATATATATATATATATATATATATATATATAAATAAATATATATATATATATATATATATATATATATATATATATATGTATATATATATATATATATATATATATATATACATATATATATATATATATATATATATATATATATATATATATATATATATATATATACATATATATATATATATATATATATATATATATATATATATATATATATATATATATATATATATATATATATATATATATATATAACTGCATGACTCATAATTAAATTGTTTTTATTCGTGCAACATGTCGTATATATGCGTATTTTTGTATAATTTACTTTGTCTGTGATTGATACATTATTTGTATCTCATTTTAAAAACTTCTAAATATTTTATTATTTGTTTTAATTTCTAATAAAAATATTATATATGGTTTATCACGACGACACACCTGTTTTTTGTACGTACACGATTAAATTGAAAAGTATACATATATTAATGTTCTAGTTGTTTTTGTTTAGAGTACGATATGAAAGAATTTATACTGGTAATTTTAAATTTTATTATTATTTTTAAATTTCATCTGAAATTATATATATATATATATATATATATATATATATATATATATATATATATATATATATATATATATATATATATATATGTATATATATATATATATATATATACATATATATATATATATATATATATATATATATATATATATATATATATATATATATATATATATATATATACAAAGTCTTTAGCCTTTAGCTATGTGGTTTATATATTTACAGTAAAAACATCGTGTGACTTTACAAACAAACAATAAATATTTATGTATCATCAAGAGATATTATTTTAATAAAATAATAAAAACAAACTAGATTTATTAATATCAGTTATAACAGAAATCATAATATTATACAAAAATAAAATCCATATTTTGTATAATTTAAGAGATATGGATAAATATTGAGACGATTTTCTAATTCATCCACTTTGACCTACAACATTCTTTTTTAATTTGATTTTCTTTTCTTAATATCATAATCGTATAACAAAATATTTACATAAGAAAATCAATGTTATATTTTCAGTTTCAAATAAACAATTTTCGATCAAAAATGAGAAAAAGATCATGATGAAAATTTAGATTTTTATCATATATGTATGTATACCAGTATATAAAAGCGAGTGGCCCAGATGTGTTAAGATTTTCATAATTTTTTTTTGGTTTATTTACAAAAATTAGCTATATAATATTTTTTAATTTTTTGTTTAAATTGATGGCAATGTGATATAACATGTCGTACGAGTAGACTTGTGTTATTGTTTTCAAGGTGAATACTAATGGTGTACGAGACAATTGGTTCATCTTTCTATTCGTACATAATTTAGGCTTTTTTAATTCAATCTTATATGTAAATGTGCTTAAAATGTGACAAAATTTCCAAATTTTGAAAATTATCCATTTACCACACTGTTAATCTACAGCTCGTTTATAAAAAGTATAATCTGTATCCATTTTTATAATATGGAACATATCAAAATTGGAAACTTTTATATTTTAGTTTTTAATTTCCATTGTATAATAAAATTATAGTTTTTTTAGCGCCACAAAATCATAAAATGTTTTCAACTTTACACACAATTTCCATCAACAATTTTCTTTTCTTCTATTTTTAAAATAGGCCATTAAAGTTTCGAAAAATCAATTAATTTTTCAAAATTTTTAGATTCTAGTTTGTTTTGTTGTTGTGTAGGCATTTGAGTTTTTGGTAACATAAAATTTAAAAATATATAAAACTGTTGGTTTTTTATGATTTGTTTTCCCGTCAAATTGTGGAAAATTGACAAAATAATTTAAACATGCAATAAAATCAAAAATTAATTTTAAAATACTCAAATAGTATATAGTTTTGGCAGGTAGCACTAATTTACCGCGGGTCATATGTTATATAAAATTTTAACGCGCATTTATATTATATCACACAAGATTTACACACATTTTATATTTTGTTAAACTTTAGCTTTTGAGCTCGTTCTACTTTTATTCTATTTAAATAAAATGTTGATGGTGATTTTCAAATTAAAAATAAAATTAAATTAAAATTGTGTGTATATAATCAATTATAAATCAAAACACATATGTCTATATGTTATAGAAAAGGTTCACACAAAACTACGTCAACAAACATGCGATTTGATTAAAAATATAGTGTTAGAATATTTATTTTAATTAAATTATTAAAATTAGTTTTTTATATTGAATTAACATAAATAAATACACGCATAAAAAACTTATTAATTTTAAAATGATTAAATATGATATATTCACACTATTTCTATCGGATATATTTAGGTATAGAAACATTTTTTGAGGTGAAGGTTGAGAAATAAACAGGCTCATTCGCATATGTTCGATAATTATTTACAGAATGACGAAAGACGTCCTAAATCATAAGTTATTTTCTAATTAGATTCTATTTATTTTATTACTGTTTGTCTATTTCGTGCGAAGATAATTTCGATCAAATAATTAACAAGAATTTTACTATACTGATATTGTTAGACTTTCGTGTGCCGGGTTTCTTATTAGTATATACGTATGAAGATCATAAGGAAAATTATTCAAATATATGTATGTCAATCGATACTGTCTCATATGCAAATTTATTATCATTTCCCACATTCCCTGTTGAGTTAATGATAGTGATGCTTAAATGGATTATTTGTAATTCAGCAGTGTTAAGATAATAATTTACTTTACCGATTTTACACTCTCAACTGAAGTGGCTTTAATTTTCTGCTTGGAATTTTACAAATCATAAAATTACAAAGTAATTCGATTAATATAAAATAAATCCAATCTCTAAACTTAGTAGTTTTTAATAAGTATTTTATTTCAATGTTATTCTCTAAGAAAATGACAAATTGGAAAGAGAGGTAAATGCAGTAATTATTAAAACAATTGTTTGGTTAGTCACCTTTAAAAATTGTTTGGAAGCCCGCAATTGAGACACGGTATGCTAATTGCTATATACGATAATTATTTATAGTAAACAATTATTTTCTATGTGTTTAGAAACTTAATCGTCTAAATTAATGAATTTTGATAATTTATGTATAATGTTTATTATATATTTGTATGTATACCATAAATTATGCAATCTATGCAATCACTCAGCCTGTAAGAATCAATTCATTATGTGTGTATCATATTCTTGTGTACTCTATTATTGTGAGATAAGAAAACAAAAGTATGAACGAAAATAAAATTTTAATAATAATATTGTAAGCCAAATTTATGGTATTATATTTGCATTTTTCACATATCTTGAACTAAAAGTACCTTATTTTTATTTAAGAAACATACTAGTTATATGTATTTTGTTACAAAAAACAAATTTAACAATTTAATAATTTAAGTTTCAATCTTTGAAATAAATTTTGTTCTACATAAAAAATTACATAATTGCAATAAAAAAAATAATCCATTTCATTTTGTAATTCGATTAAAAATTATAATAAAAGTTATAACATACGCGATAAGGTCGACAAACACTTGACTACACTTTTTAATTCTTGAAAATAACTCGAAAAAAATCATAAAATTTATAAATTATGGAATGCAATTAAATGTATGTGAGATGATAAAATAAGATCTGAGATAAAATTCCAGCATGCGACGATGTATTTTATGTCGTTGCTTCAAACCTATATACTTGCTGTATATATGCACTTGTGTAAATATTTTTAATGTAATTGACCACTGAATAGTTTGTGGCAAACAATTTAGATATGAGGTTAATCAAAGACTAGACGAAAAGAATTTTCATTAAAAATTGAGTCATTTTAAGATAATGATTTAGAAAATATTTTCTAATCTATTGGCCAAAATATAATTAGGTCAAAAGTATTAATTGTTTAATGATAAAATAAGGTTAGGTGTATCAAATAATTAAATAACATTTTTACTAAAAGAATAACTTTAAGGAATGTTTAATTACTAAGATTTCTTTAAAGTGTTTTGATTATAATAATGTGATATGTAAATATCATTATACATCCTCTTTCAGAATTACTTTTATAAATAAACAATGATTATATATATATATATATATATATATATATATATATATATATATATATATATATATATATATACACATATATATATATATATATATATATATATATATATATATATACATATACATATATATATATATATATATATATATATATATATATATATATATATATATATATATATATATATAAATTTATATCGATATATCGATAGATTAAACAAAATGCTGAGTAGTAACTATATTTAATTCATAATTTCAATTCTTTTGTATCATTATCAATATATTGTATATTTTGAACAATTTGCGATAAGAAAATGCTATACGCTTTCTCGTCTACACAGTCGTTACGTTTGCGATAAGTTGAATTATTTCATTAATGAAAATGTATTTATAATATTGAAATAGGGCGCCAAGAACTACTCAAATAAAATTAATTTCAGGTCTCGTGATGATATATAAAATCGGAAATTTTTAATAAATACTTGTCACACATACTTAATTGAACGTAATCAAAAATGTAATATTAAATTAGATTACTAACAACCAAAATTTTAAACTGCTAATGATTACTATAATATTATGTCAATTAATGTACATAAAAGATCCGGGACAATTTAAAATGTATATTATATAGAAGCTTGATTACAAAAAAGTTTGTTTTGTATTGTGCAGACAAAATACATAGTTTAAAAATTTCGTCATCA